>JANPWX010019039.1:135114-244512 GCA_024734555.1 Trochalopteron elliotii
ATTGGATCACTTTGATAGCCCTTAGCACTCTTTTCCCAAATCTCTAAATCAATTGAGGAAAGGGGAACCTTAATCAGTTTTGTTTCTCCATCAGAGGTCATTGCTTGTCTTAGAGGTGCTTGTATGACCTCTGTGGTTTGTTTTCGGGTCCTTGATGCTATAGGCCCTTGTGGGGAAAGTTTTGGAGCTGACGGGGGAGGTTCAGGTTCATCCCACTCACTGTCACTGCTAGGCAGTGGTGGATATAGTTCTTCAGTTGCTGTCCTAAAGGAAGGTGAAGTTAGAGATGAAGCAGGGGAGGTTGGGGTTAATGGTGGTTCTGAATCTGCATTTCCCACCACCCTCCTCTTTTCCTGTCTCTGGGGGTGGTTTAAGTATGCTTTCTGTCTCTTGTTCCAAAGCCTCTACTTGGTGTACCTTGTCAGGGTGTGTGCACCTCTGATTTATCGAGCAGGTGCTGCAACACGGTTTGGGCTTCCCTTTATTAGCTTTATTGTCTTTTTCAAGGGCCAATACTAAAGGATCTGATGGTGGCCTCATTCCACAATCCCTTTGCCACTCAGGGTGATTTTGAAGGCTGAAAAACATATCTGCATAAATCACCTCTGACTACCTTTGTTCCCGTCACAGGAAAAGCATAAACTGTAATAGTGTCTCATAGTCCAGTGTACCATTTGCTGGCCACTTCACTCCCTCATCAAGTTTATAGAGTGGCCACCACTGTGTACATAACTTAACCAGTTTCCTTTTGGTTTCTGTACCATCATAGCCCACCTCTCGGGTTTTTTGGGTTTTCTTTCTTACCCGAGATTTCAGGTTGGTGGTTCGGGTGATGGTGGTTCGGGCTGGTTCTTTTTCTGCTCTCTGTCCCTCTGAAGCCTTTTAGCTCGGCACGCAAATGAAGAGGAGTCTCAAGGTCTTGTTGTTTCTTGGTTTCTCGCATGTTTATTATTTCTTATCTTACAAATTTCTCTGTGCCCAGCCGAGATGTTCACAGGAGCTCGGACACAGGGCGACTCCCCCTGTGATGGGAGGTAGCTGCCTCTTATACAGATAGTTATGTGTCTATTATTTACAATTTCATGCCAATGGCTATTATCTATACTAAAAAGGTCATTTCTACTTTGACCCAATCTTCTTACACTACTTTGTGCCCATGTCACATCAGAAGATGGAGGACAAGGAAGAAGGAGAAGAACTTAGGGCAACACCCTAAATCCTCCATCTTGTCCCCTTTTTACCTCTATGCTAAGAATCCTAAAACTACAAAATTTTTCACCCTGTGCTGTGCTAAGCTGCTATTTTCACACCTTTGTGACTTGTAATTCTTCTCTCAATGTTAGAAACTTTTTCCATGGACTAAAATCAAAGCCTGTGTCTTCCTGGGCTCTGTGCCAGGCAACCCCCCTGGACAGACCCCCCTGTCCAGGATTCAAACTCTCTTTCTTGGGTCCCAGGCCTCTCTGCCGAGGTCTGTGACCATCCAGGGCAACCAAAGGAATGCCCTGGACTCCGACACCCACCAGCTCTTTCCAGTGTATTAAAATGCACCCCAAAGGGCTTCCTTTGGGAATCTTTTTGCTCTCATTTGCCCCCATATTTAGAATTTTCTTTTCCCAACGCTTTTTGATCTTATCCCAGTTCTTAAGTTCCACTTGGTATTCCTCTGGTACAAAAAATATGCTGGCAACACTCAACTTTAAGAATTTTTACTGGTTTCTTTAAGATTTCTGAAATCCCATCCTTGGGTGGGGGAACTCTTCTGAACCAGCCTCCCAATTCTTGTACCTCCTATTCTTGAGCATACAGTTTAACGAGCAAAAGGAAAAAAAGAAAAAATCCCCAGCTTGTTAATCTTAAAAGAAAAAAGTTAGCAGTATGTCATTCTTCAAAGCAAGGTTCGAAGCATCAGCTGTTGAAGAAAGAACTTATGGTTACACAAAAAAGGAAGAAAAGAAAGGAAAAAAAAAACCCTCCTTTTTATTATTAAAAAAACAAAACAAAACAAAACAAAACAAACAAACAAAAAAAACCCCTCCACACAATAAGCCAGGCACTTCACTCAAATTGTTGGTTATCAATCACTCATTAAACCAGGTCATCTGTTATGCCTTGTCTTGGGTATATTGCTATTAAAATTCATTTAAAATTATCAAATGTGAACTTTGCAAAGTACCAGCCGAGCTCCAGCAGAAATCCCACGATTCTATGCTGCACTCAGTATGTGAATCGCTGTGTAAATCACGGCTATCTCAGCACACTAAAATCCTTGGCTACCTCTGCTGGCACTGGACTCCCCATTCTTTGCACTCAATCAAAAGCTGCTAGACCGGGTTTCCCTTTTCTGCAGGGACTTGACTCCAAACACTAACAGTTTTAGGCTCACAAAGGAAACAGTCGGGGGTCTCTTACGACCCTAAACATATTCGACCAAAAGTTTTAACAAGGTCTTGCCAAAATCCCAAGGATTTCGGCAGGGACGCAGCACAGATCCTTCCGCAGGAAAGCAGGGGTGGGACCTTGATCTCTCACTGCCTTTCCGCTCCTCTGCGGTTGAGGACCGAGCTACTAGCACTTTAAGATATTATTGCACACTCTGGCAACTGCAACCCTCACAAACAAATAAGAATATTTCTTTTTTTTTTTTTTTTTTTTTTTACTCTCCAAAAACCTCTCGGCGTTTTACAAGAAGCTAAGGGAGATGGCCTGAGGCTGCAAAGCCTAGATTCCTCTCCGGTTACCAGGGCAACAAATCACCTTGATCACTGCAGTGTGTCCGGCTAGACTTTTGAGAGAAAAAAAACCCAAACCACTTTACCTTGCTTGTTTTACTTACAAACAATAAACAGCTTATTCACTCACAGATGTTTTTCTACTGAACAACACACTGATTAAAATCACACTATCAGTTACACTGTCAAAACTTACACACAGCGCTCTCCGTGACACACTCCAGTCATGGCATAAGCACCCCAAATCCCTCCGCTTTCTCAGACAGAGGTATTCTTCGGTGGATCGGCGGGGGTTTTAAAGTCTCTTACAACTTTAAACTTGCAAAACTTTTAAAAACACTTACAAAGGTTAGTAATACACTCCAAAATTACACAAACCAAAATGCCTACAAGACAAACTGTCACACATCATAACACATACGGTACAAAAATGATTCTTTTTCCACTTAAGCACACACAATCACAAACCTACGAGACCACCACCAAACAAACACGGATCCGTCCGCAATACACACACACATCCGGCACGCGGGATCACGACCCAAAAAGGGACCCTTCTTGTCTCAAAACTCGGGCTAGCCCCTCAGAGTGTGGATTACCAAGGTGCACCTTTTAAACTACAAGCTGAAATCGGAGCTGTAATAGATATGATGGATAAATTCGTGCATTAAAATATAAGCAATGTAATAGATGCAGTAAATAGAACAATGTATTAGAAATATTATACTTTGTAACTCTGAAACTGCAAAGTAAGTCCAGGTTCCCAGAATGGGAAAGGCGTTTCCACATACCAGGACTAGCTTTGCAACTGTGAAGTAGCAGATTGAAACTGAGATTTACAAGAGAAAAGAGTTGGCTCGCCAGGATGTAGCTCGTTGATTAAATCAAACTCCGTGCACCTGGACCATCAAGTGGCTGATGACAACCTCTAGGGAGGATCCAGAGATGTGAAATAATCACCATCCCAAAGAGAGGTTCTAGGAAAATCCTTTCAGACCTGTCCCAGTGCCGGGAAATCTATTCAAGATTCATCACCAAGTGAAAGACTGTGTTTGAATATGAAGACTGAACAGAGACACAATAAACTCCCTGCAGGACACCAAAAACAGTATAAAAATCGGACTCAAAACCCCAGCTGGTGTGGACAGGGCAGGATGGCACCCTTGCTGTCGGCCGCCTGTCTCACCCAGCATTCAATTGATGTTGCATGTGGCTGTCTCAGATAGATTCTTAAAAATGGAAAAATAAAACTTTGTTCTTTTTTTATCTGATTGGCTAATAATCATTTATAACAGATTGGTGCCATGACTCGGATACAATCCCAGTGCCGCGGGAACCCCTTTGTGCGGGAGGCACCCCCGCTGATTTTTCAGTGGCCTGGCAGAGCGGGAGACCCCGTAGCACTGATTGTATCACGAACAAAATTAGGCCAAAGCCACAATAAAAGGAGAGATTTCAGATCCAAAAAATCACAACTCAGGGAAGGCCTGGGGAGGTCTTCAGGAAACCGCGGAAATTTTTACTCGTAAAACTCTACGTGCACGAAGAAATCCATGCAAGAAAAGGAGCTGTAAGTATTGCTAGTTGAGTGGGGTGAGTGAATGAGACGTGATTTTGTCACGAACCAATTGTGGACCTAAAGACTGCAGTTCCATCCTCCCACGAGGGAGTTGGTCAGTCGACGGGGAAGCGATTTGGGAAAAAATCTCATTTTTCGTAAAACCAAAACACAGGGAGGTTTTGGGGACCAATCACAGGACACTAAAACAGGAAGGCGACGTTCCTCTGAGTTCGGGAACTGGTAAACCTTTTTAGCTCAGGGCTGTGTAAAAGCCCACGGAAGACACCAAGAGGGAAAGTCCATTGCTAGCCAAAAAGACCCTCAGCTCAGCTGGCTGGAAGGGTAAGTAACCCAGTACAACACAAGCCCACTTGGGGAAAGGGATCAGGGAAATCCCAGTTCTCAGTTCAAAAGACCAAGGGAGATCCTGTACGAGAACTTCAAGAAGGTAATTAAATTAAAGAAATATGGGGCAGAGAAAGAGCAAACCTTGCAAGGAGACTCCAGAGAAACACACCTTGGGAGAGGAGAGTGGTGCACTCGAAATCCCCTTGGATAGTCTGCTGGGGTGGATGTTGGAACATTGGGAGGACTGCTCTAAGACAAAGGGAAAGTCTAGGGAGAAAATGATACATTACTGCATAGAGGTTTGGGGGGAAAGGAGACAAGGAGTCATGTGATTTGGCCGGTATTTGGCACTTTCGAGAAATGGACCTGCAGAGCCTTAAGCGAATACGTGAATGATAAGAAACCGCAGGACCATGAGGAGAAAGAGTATGCAAAATTATGGGAAAAGTCCAGGATGGGGTTGTTCTTAACGAAAACTAAAAAGGGAGCGGAGTTTCAAAACAAGGTATGGGACCCACTTGATAATCTCCCTCCCCCATACCTAGTGCCCGTGTCACCGCCTGTGCAGGCTCAGGCTCTCCCATCCGCACTCCCGGGACACAGCAAAACAACACAGAGGAGGCAGTCCGTCCCTCCCAATAGAAGCTCGGAACCCCAGAGGGAACTTCCAGAATGCTACTATTGAGAAAAAAAAAAAAGGGGGGCACTTCGAAGGAAACTGCAAGGAGAATGAAACAAGGTTTCAGGAGGACTAGGGGTGCCGAGGGTTTTTTGTCTTAAAATCCATAACATCTAAAAAGCCCTTGATAAAATTTAAAACTTCAAAAGAAGTACTAAGGAATATGTTGTCTTGTTAAAAACAAGGGAGTGTTAATCTGTTTCTGTTATCTTTGTGTGAGCAAAATGTGTGTATTTGTTGTAGACCTTACTTGTGTTATTATTAGAAAGAGAGGCTCCTAGGCGATTAGTGCTGTGAAAAGTGTAGCAAGCAAGAAAGAAAATTTTAGAAAAAGAATGAGTTAAAAAGAAAGGAGAGAGAAGCCAAGTGCAGCCCCCCCCCCCCCGTAGCTACTGTCAGTGACCTCGCCAGTGCCTGTCCTAGCGTCTGCAGTGCCCACCCCCACTCCTTTTTCTGCTTTAGTTCAGACTAAGCCAGGGCTCCCTTTTCTCTCTCGGCTCGGTCCCTGTTCCAACCCTAGCGCAGCTGGGGATCCTATCTCACCTAATCTTGGTTGCTCTGCTTGCGGCATCAGTGCAAGGTTTTCCCCTCGGGTTTTTTTTTTTTCCTCTCTCTCGGCACAGTTTCCCCCCAGAGGCACCACCCTCACAAACCCTGGGACTACAACTCCCACAAGCCTTTTCGCATCCTCCATCTTTGTTTCCCTCCCAACCATCGGAGCTCCCACCTCCCCTTGTATTCGGGGACAGATCCTAATTCCCCGTAGGGGATGTGTTGTTAAAAACACAATTTGTTGCCAGATCATGGGAGGACATAAGAAAGAAACTGGGGAGGATAGACAACTAGCAGAAAAAGGGTTTGCAAAACTTACTGAGGGAGACTAAAAAGGTTTACATGAGAAAAGATGAGGAAAAGCAAAAAATGCGAGCAAAAGGTACTAGTTGCAGCTGTAAGGGAGGTTCAAAAGCAAGACACAGTAAGAACAATGCAAAGGAAACAGTCTGTTCCTTCCAATAGGAACTCAGCAAGCTCTCAAACAATTACTAAGCCAATTTGTGCTAGTGGAAGGAACAAAATTATTGCAATATGATTTACTAGTGGCTAGCTAAAAAGAGGAGGATGTGAGAGAATGCACTATCGCCTTGTTGAATTTCTTAAGGAATAAAGGGCTTAAAGTCTCAAAGTCCAAATTACAATTCACAAAATCAAAAGAAAAGTATTTGGGTCACTGGATATCAAAAGGTAAGAAGAAATTAGACCCTGAGAGAGTGACAAAAATTATAGCTCTACCCTCTCCATACACAAAAAGGGGAAAAGAAATCAAGATATGCTATCATAGATGGCAAATCAAGCAAAGTTGTGGAATCCAGACCCCTGAACGCTAACTGGTCTACACAAGCCTGCGAGTTGTATGCAGTCCTGAGGGCACTAAAGAGGTTAAAAGGGAAGAAAGGTACAATATTCACTGATTTAAAACATGCTTTTGGGGTGGCACACGCGTTTGGGAAGATATGGGAAGAGAGAGGTTTAATCAACACTCGAGGTTGAGGGTTGATTTATGGGGAAATAATCGAGCAAATTTTAGAGGCTGTCAGGGAGCCAGAAAAAATATCAATTGGTCATGTAAAAGGACATCACGTAAGTATGCAGTTTCAGAACAGAGGTAACAACCTGGTGAATAAAGAGGCAAAAAGGGCAGCCTTACTCACAGTAAGTACCCCTGAGGTGAGGGAGGGAGAAGTCCAGGAATTTCCCCCAAATCCTTCCAAAAGGGAAATAGAAGGTTTTGAGAAAATAGGCGGGAGATTAGAGGAGGGAAGGTGGAAATTACCTGATGGGAGAGAATTATTGGCAAAGGATTATGCCAAAAAAGTGTTAAAAAGACTGCATCTGCAAACTCACTGGGGAACACAGGCCCTAGCAGAACAATTTTTAAAAAATTCTTTGGATGTAAAGGAATATATGAATTGGCAAAACAAGAAGTGCAGGGGTGTATGATATGCCAACGGGTGAATCGGACCAGATCCAAACAAACGGCTTTAGGAGGACGCCCTGTTGCCTACCGGCCGTTTGAAAGAATCCAGGTGGACTTTTCTGTTCTGCTGAAGGTAGGAAGATATAAATTTTTACTGGTAATAGTTGACAAATTAACACATTGGGTTGAAGCCTTCCCCCGAGCCAGGGCTACGGCTCAAACAGTGTCAAAGGTATTACTAGAAGAAATTATTCTGCAATATGGAATAGTGAATCACATAGATTTGGATCAAGGTACACATTTTCCCTCCAAAGTTATTAAACAAATATCAAAGGCCTTAGGAATCCAATGGCAATATCACACCCCATGGCACCCCCAGAGCTCGGGACAGGTAGAAAGAATGAACCAAACCCTGAAGGCACAGCTAGCAAAATTAATGTTAGAAACAAAGATGTCTTGGGTACAATGTCTTCCTCTAGCTCTGCTGAACATTAGAACCATGCCTCACTCAGAAACCAGACTGACACCATTCGAAATGTTGTATAAAATGCCTTACCAGCATGGAATGCCTGTCGGACATCCGCAAATAGAGGATAATCAAATTCAACTGTATCTAATAACTATTAGCAAAAATTTACAAGAACTACGGAAAAGAGGACTGATTCCTCAGAGCACCCCCTTGGGGTTCGCCATCCACAAACTACAACCTGGGGATAAGGTGTTAATCAAAACCTGGAGGGAGGTCCCTCTTGGGAAGGTCCCTTTGTTGTTCTTCTCACCACAGATACAGCCATCAGAACTGCAAAAAAAAGCTGGACCCACACGTCACGAGTAAAGAAAGTCAAGCCTCCAGACACTGGTTTGGAGTGGAAGGTGTCTTCATCTCCCAAAGACTTCAAGATCAAGCTGCAGCAGCACCATAAATGACTGAAGGGGATCAAATAAGTTGTTCTAAACCAAACTGTGAACGCTTTCCCTTTGTACATTTTAAGTGTGTTTTACTGTAAACATATTTGGGTGACTCACTGTCGGGGAGGAAATCGACCAAAGGGTCTGTGCACTAAGTGTTTGGAGGAGCAACAGGAGGAGACTAGCCATCTCTTAGGGCTTGCTACTCGTGTGGGTTCACTAGAATTAGATTCCCCTAAGTGGTATTTGAGAAAAAAAGGGTAAGAGGAAAATTGGATGCAAAGGCAGAAGTCCTTGCAGTCGAGTGCCAAAGGACAAAGTACCGTGCAAATCTGATACTGTCTAATTGTCCAAGTGGAGTGTGTTTAAAAGGAGATTTGCAGTTCGGACTAAGGAGACCCCTGAAGCATACGCCTGCTGCCGAGAAGATTGTTTTGCCCAGCCACTGGTTGCTACCCAGTGGGCGCAGGGAGAGTCAGAGGAGTACCCCGGTGGGGAATCCTGATGGTCCTGAGCCTAGTCGTGTGCCAGGTGGGGGGGTTGTATCCCGAGAATCCACAGAGGCAGACCCCCTCGAGTGAATGTGAACCATGCTGACAGACCGCACTAAAAGGGCAAGCTGCCACGAGAATCATGAAGTATCAGGCACAGTACGATTGCCAAGAGAGTAAGCAAAAGGGTATTGTTCCTTCAATGGCACTCGATACAAAATGTGTGAATTAGAAAAAGCGGTGGTATGCCACAACCCAAGAGCAATCCCTAAAGACAAGCAGTCTAAAATTATACCAAAAGGAAAGAAACCTCCATTTGCCAAATACAGAAAGGAGAAATAGGAGGAATGCCAGCCATCTCAGTATGTAATCAGTGTAACCAGACAATATGGATGGGGGGAAGAAGAAATCTACCTTTCTAGCCTACTATCAAGTGAATAAATTGTGTTATGATAAAACAAATTGGAAATCTGCACCATGGGAGGAAAAATGTACTGGGTAAGAAAAAATTTGAATTATGAGGCAAAAACCTCCTTGGGACATGAACCCATAGTGCTGGATCTCCTAAAAGATGATGATGATAGATTATGCCTACAATTGGATGAAACCTTTTGTTTTTCAAAGAATGGGGAGGGACTTAATCCAGAAAGCAAGGTACAGATGCTGACACAAGAACTAAAAAGGCAAGAAGCAAAGGCAATAAAGAGAAAAATGGAACAGGAAAAGTTAAAGACTCTGAGTGAGCATTATGAACAGTTGGAGAAACAATATAACGATTGGGGACTTGCAGCCCCAAACCAAAATTTATTTATAGACTTGATGCAAGAAATAGCCACGGAGCTAGGATTCTCTAATTGTTGGATCTGCGAAGGACTAAAATCAGCTGAGAGGTGGCCCTGGAAAGGTGAGAGCTTAACTCCGAAACAACTTCTAAAATGAGATAATACTCAGATCTCTAAAACTATACAAAGACCTCAAGGGTGGATATTGGATAAAAGGATAATTGGGACTGTCTGTATTAGCAAGGAAGGGAAAGAATACACAGAATTGGTAGGATTCACTCCCTGCATATCCACCCTGGTTGTGAATTCAAATGATAAATCAAAGATCTGGCAACCAGAACACCCGGCAGAGTACTAGAGCCATGAGAGAAAAGAAAATTGTGAATGGTTTGAATCCATTGGATTGTGTTGGCACAAAAGTTCCGAAGCTAACCCTTACCAGTCTTTAGAAGGACTGCGAGAGTATTAAAGAGAACCGGAGAAAGTGAGTAGGTGGAAAGCCCCCGATGGCATCTACTGGATCTGTGGTAAGAAAGCTTATAGCGAGCTGCCCCAAAAATGGAAAGGATCATGTACTTTGGGAATGATCAGGCCCTCCTTCTTCACTTTGCCCCAAACAAAAAGCAATCTATTGGGAGCCCCTCTTTTTGAAACCTTAGACAAGAAGAAAAGAGATTTAAGAAAGGAATTACCCATGGCCAGGGGAAGTCAGAAGTGGGGAAATGAGGATTGGCCCCCAGAATGAATCATAGAATATTATGGCCTGGCCACATGGGAAAATGATGGGAGTTGGGGATATAGAACCCCTATTTATCTCTTGAATAGGCTAATCAGACTGCAAGCTGTAGTAGAAATTGTTTCAAACCACACCTCAGATGCTTTAGAACTACTTGCAAAACAACACTCACAGATGAGGGCTTTCATATATCAAAATAGATTGGCTTTGGATTACTTATTAGCAAAAGAAAAAGGAGTTTGTGGGAAATTCAATGAATCGAAATGTTGTACAGAAATAGATGACTATGGGGAAACAATCAGAGGTTTGGCAGCTAAAATAAAAAAGGTGGCTCATGTACCAGTCCAAAAATGGAATTCCATCCTTCAAGCCTCTTGGTGGGATCAACTATTTGGGCAGGGGGCTTAGTGGAAGAAGGTAGTCTTCTTTATATTGTGCTCAGTGACTAGAATTATGTTTTTGCCTTGTTTAATTCCTTGTCTAATCCAATTAATTCATTCAGTAGTCCAAAGTATGCAGATTGCAGCCATGCCCACTGACCCGGAACTTGCTGGGGGAAGGGCTGGCCAAGTTTCAAAGTTTTCTAAGATTATGAAACTAGAGGAGAAAAGCCGAGCTGCTAAAGTACTAGAAAAGTTTGAAAAAAAATAAAAGAGGAAAACATATCCTACCGAAAGTATTGTGAGAAAATGCAAGAGGAATGGGAGGAATTTGAAAGGTCCAAAGAAGATTGGTAATAAAATTTAGTTAGTAGGGTGAAAAAGAGAAAAAGGGGAATCATTTAATAAAATTACTTGATAGAAAATGGGGGAAAGTAGACACAAATTTAATGAGTTAATAAAAGGTGGGGGACTGTAATAGATATGATGGATAAATTCGTGCATTAAAATATAAGCAATTGTGATGGTTTGAAAGCAAAACTAGTGAGAGGCTCCAAGTCAGAAATACAATTTATATGAAGACTGAACAGAGACACAATAAACTCCCTGCAGGACACCAAAAACAGTATAAAAATCGGACTCAAAACCCCAGCTGGTGTGGACAGGGCAGGATGGCACCCTTGCTGTCGGCCGCCTGTCTCACCCAGCATTCAATTGATGTTGCATGTGGCTGTCTCAGATAGATTCTTAAAAATGGAAAAATAAAACTTTGTTCTTTTTTTATCTGATTGGCTAATAATCATTTATAACAGAGCCACCACTGCTCCTAAAACCAACAACACTGGTGGTCTCCTGCCGCCTCTGCCGCCCCCTACTTGGGAGGCAGTCACAAGTTACCAGCTTTACCTGGAACAAAAACAACCATTTACAATACTCCGCAGAGTTTCCAAAACCCAGTCAGGCCTCTGCTTTGCATAAGACATCTCTTATGACTTATAAGCTGCCTCTATTCAAAGGTACCTGATTTTTAATTCAAATTTCTTTAAACATACCTTTTGTCAGTAGTTCCAGCAGGCTCTGGTCTTTCCCCAGGGTGTCAGCGGGGCCACTGGAGCCCTCTTCCCAGGAAATTCTGGGCTGGCTCCCTGAGGGGTCCCAGACCCCGATGGCCCCCTCGGCCGGAGAGAGCAGGTCCTGCTGCGGTTGCCAAATGATTTATTAAAAATACGGATATTGATCTAATACCGATATCCAACTGAAACCGACAAAGACTCTCTAACAGTTTAAAGTTAGAAAGTGTATGTTTATTACCATGCCGGGCAGCGTGTGGGATAGCTCCCAAATACACACGCGCAATTTACAGATGATCACAGGGTCTTTTTATGTACAGGAGTATTGAATACCCAAAACACAAATGCGTATTCATAACTCTGGTGCATCCCATTCCCCGCTTTGTATGGTAATTAGCCAAAAAGCAATTAAGCATGCATAGTTTGTTCTTTGAAATGGGTCGGTGGTCCTTTTTATGGGACAGGGTCTCAAAATGATGAAGTAAGATGGGTCTTCCTCGCTTTGACTTTTTAACCTTTTAGTGTTACGTGACAACTGAATCCTGTTTTTCCAGGGCTGTTTGATTTATGATTGTATTGTATTCTTGGAGTCTATTGATTAGTCAGAATACATAAACAGGCCTCATGATTTATCAGTTCTTTAAATCCCGCTTCTGTTAGTAGAGGGAAGTTTATCTATCTTACCTCAGCAATATCTAGTTTAACTAAAGTCTTTAATTCTTAAAAATTAATGTCTCAGCTGGTGAGGCAGCCTTTTCTGAGTGTACATGTTTTCAGCCACATCTTTACTTGTCATTATTTCTTACAGCTTTGGACTGCTGGTGAGGCTGGTGTTAGCAACAGGGATTATTTTTTGTAACCATGGGATCTTTGAGGATTGAGGAAAGAGACAAATAAGTGGGGAAAACATAGCAACAGGCTGGCTGAGCTAGTAAGGAGAACTTTAAACTAGACACAACATAGGAGTGAGATGGTGACCTTCAGTCAAATGAGGAAGTGGTGGACCAGCTTGGCAAGCAAACAGTACAGGGTGATGCAGACGAGATGTCTAAATGAATAAAACAGGGCTGAAAGGGATCCGTCTCAAGCATGTGCACATAAGGAAGTGCCTGCAGGATAATGTTACATAGAACGCTATTCATAACTTTTCTGAACAACTATGTGCATCTCTACAGGACCTGTATACTGCTGCATGCTGCATTGAGAACAAGCAGGAGAAAATAAGAGATTCCTGTACAAATGCAGGACTATGATGTCACTGGGATTACAGACACATAGTTGGATAGCTCACATTCCTGGAGTACTGCCATGAATGGATACAGTCTCTCAGGGAAGGACAGACCAGGGCAGCAAGGAGGAGGAGTTACCCTTAATGGCAGAGAGCAGTGGGAATTCACAGAGCACTGCCTAGGAGCAGATGATAATCCAGTTGAGAGTTTATGGATCAGGATTACAGGAAAGTCCAACACAGGTTACATTGTGGATGTCTGCTACAAGCTGCCTGATCAGGGTTCCTTGTGAGGCCACTCTGAATTATCATGGTCATGGTGATCAAAGAGATTCATGATGTCTGAAAGAAAGGAAATGTCACTTCAGTCTTCAAGAAAGACAATCTAGGTAGCCAGAGGAAGGTGTTGGGGGTTAATTTGGGGGTTTTTTCTTACAGAATTTTTTTACCATAAGTTGCCAGGAAACTAACTACTGAGTACTTATGGGTGCTTGAGGAAAACAAAGAAGTCACCAAAGGAGAGTGCAGCACCGGGCTACACCTTTTTTTGTTCTCTGGGAGTTTTCTCTCAGAGGGGAAAAGATACCTCAAGATTTGGGGGCAGGTAAAGGACGGGGGTGGGGGCACCTACACTGTCTCTTCCTCTCGGCATTGGAGAGAGGGCGGCCAGGTTGTTGCTTGCTGCGGGAGGAGTTCACTGTCACCACCAAGTCCAGTCCCGGGAAATCTACCACCATCTGCTCGTGTGCCCAGTGTGGTAGATGTAGTAAATAAATTCGTGTATAAAAATATTGTATGTTATAACCTTGGAATTGTCTTGTAAGTTCTGATTCCCAAAAACTGCAAAAGGCGTCTCCGAATATTGAGGCCTATTTTGCAACTGTGAAATAGCAGGGTGAAACCAGAATTTGCAAGAGAAAGGACAAGGCTGAGCAGGAGATGGCTCATCCATCAGGGATGGACTCCCCACTTCATGGTCGATCAGCGCCTGATACCAATCTAGGTGGAGGAACCTGGAGATTGAACCGATCACCATCCCAATGCCCAGTTCCAGGAACCCCTTTCAGACCTTGCACACTGCTGGGAAAATCTTGCAAAACCAAACCACAAAAGAAAGAAACACATGAATATGCAGACTGGACCAGGACACACAATGGACTGGCCTCCAGGCAGAAAAACTGTATAAATTCTTGACTCCCAAGACCAGCATCTGTGAACAAGGTGGAACAGCACCGTTGTTGCTGTTCCTCTGTTCACCCAGCATTCGATCGATGTTGTTCAATTTTATTGTGGCTGTCTCAGATTGATTTTGGAAATTGCAAAATAAAATCTTTGATATCAGATTGGCTGAAAATCATTTATAACACCAGGAATTCTGAGCTCGCCTCCTCCTGCCCTGCTGGAGCTGGGCCAGCCCTGTCCCACCGTCGCCGCTTCTTCGGCACTGCTTTGGGGCTTTTTGCTACACTGTGGTCCTGCACTGCTCTGCCCTGCCGGGACATCCCTGCTGTTCCAGCTACCACTGGCAGAGCTTCTGATATATCTCATCCACCAGCCAGGGATTTTCCACTGTGAAAAACAAGGTTCACTTTCTTAGAAAAATTTATAAGTTCAATTAAAAAAAAGAAAAATAGACAATTAGGAGACAGAATGAAGCAAATACAGTTTCTCGGCCAAGGGTGCCTGGCACCAAGCCAGACAGCATATCCTTACCCTTTTAGCTCCTTTGTTTTAAGGATCTCTGTGTTACATATTCAATAGACCCTAATGCATGATTCAAACATTCTTCTTGGGTTTGATTTTCTTTTGTTCAGTTTCAACTCCTCCCCAATCATTTTATCTGGTAGATCTATCTGTAGGTGGCTCCATTCCATCTGGTAACATAGGTCTCATAAATTCTTCTCTTGAGGTTCTGGTTATCTTCATTTGGGTAAGATACTTGATAACAGAGGTTCTGTAGCAGAATTTCTTAGAGAAGGTGGACACGATTTGTATTTGGACTGTAATTCAATCACCCAGACTGAGCCTCATGGTTGAGGCCTGTAGGAGTTAGTGGCGCAGGTAGAAATTCAGTGCCAAGTCTATGGCGCAGTTAGAATTACAGCTTAAGGTGTTGGCAAGGGACAGAGGGTTTTCTAGTAGTTAGCAAGTACAGTAATTAGTGTAGACACTTTAGCCGCCTTAAGAGTTTGTTCAACAATGTGTGTGTGCATTTTTCCCTGTGCTGTATGCCAATAAGAATACACCTGTAAATGTAAACTATGTAGAAATGTATATAACCTGCCATTTTAGACCAAATAAATGGAGGACGTAGCATTAACCATACTGGTCGGATCTGCGTTTTGCTCTCGTCCAAACTTCCCATTATTTTGGGTTCCCTCACTAGTAGGTTCAATAGCTTTGGTCAGCAATCTTCATGCAGGAATGCAGGGTGACTCCCCCTACCTTCTGGTTTGGTCAGTTTAGATATTACAAAGAGAAAAAAACCCCAGTCTTTTACTTTTAACACTATGTTACAATCAGAAAATATAGATTCATCACCTTTCTAAACTCTATTAATAAAAGATAATACAGTACAACCTTCCCACATTATACATATAGTGTTCATTTTAATATTTGTGAAAAGCCAACTATATAATATGCATTTATAACACCATTGTTCCAGCTTGGTGCTCTCAGAGTCCTGCAGGGGCATCGAGATCAGACTGCTCTGGGCTTTGTGAAGCCGTTATTTATTATTAATGCTGTAGTTGTTGTTGTTTGTTTGCCTTGTTATACATACTAGTAAAGAACTGTTATTCCTATCCCCATATCTTTGCCTGAGAGCCCACTTATTTTTCAAAATTGTAATAATTCGGAGGGAGGGTGTTTGAAATCTCCATTCCAAGGGAGGCCCTGCCCTCCCTAGCAGACACGTGTCTTTCAAACTAATACAGCAGGTTAGCCTCACCTCGGTCCCTGGGAAAGGGATGGAACAAAAAATTCTAGAAACCTTTTCCAGGCATATGAAGGTGACTGAGAGTAGTCAACATGAATTTACAAAAGGGAAATCATGCCTGACCAGTCTGACAGCCTTCTATGACAAAATGTCTGGCTCAATGGACTGGGCGAGAACCACAAATATTCTCTATCTTGACTTTCACAAGCCTTTGACACTGTCTTCCATAACATCCCCATAAACAGATCAGTGCAATATGGACTAGAGAAATGGACACTGATGTGAATTGGAAACTGGATGATGCGATGAGATTGGAAGGGTGTGATCAGTGGCACAAAGTTCATCTGCAGGCCATTCACTAGTGGTATACTTCAAGTGTTGATAGTGAGTTAAAACTTTTTGACATCTTCATTAATGACCTGGGTGATGGGATGAACTGCATCCTCAGCAGGTTTGTAGACAGTGCAAAACTGGAAGAAATAATGCTGGTATACCAGAGAGTTGTGCTGACATTCAGTGGGGCCTTGACAGGCTGGAGAACTGGACCTATGGAAATCTTCTCAAGTTCAACAAAAGGAAGTACCAAGTCCCCCATCTGGGGAAAAATCTTCTCTCAAGCACTAGCGTTTTTGTGAAAAACTTAGAACAGCCCAAAGGTGATCTAAATGTTTTCCTTATTGCTGTCTGTTCCATCTCTTCAGTAGATCAGTAAGGGACAGCAATTTATTTTGCTGAGGGCCAGGTATCTTTTAGGGCTGAAATTCAACTTCTGGTAAAATAAGGAGCAGTAAAATTCTGTAAAACTTGAAAAGGGGCAATAAAAAAGGAATCATTGTGTGGAGAAAAGGGAATGCTGACACAGTTTTGCTTATTCCTAAATTATATTGGATTATGCTTTCCAGGTCTGTGAATAGCTCAGGTATGAGAGAAACATTTATTGGGAAGAGGCTATGAGTGTTAATCCAGTGATTTGAAGCGAATGGATGCAAAGCCATCTTTACCTCATTATGGAATGCAATTGCCTCAAAAATTCATTCAACTAATTTAGGAGGAAGTAATAAGTTTGGGGGGGGGGTTAAAATCTTGAACTAATGTAATTTTTAGAATCTTTGAATTTAAAAGCATGTTAATACAGCATTCAAATTTGTAATTTGAGATTGGATGTTATATTCAGCTGTGACTGTCCTGTTGTTAAATATCATGTGTGATTAGAAAAATATAATAAATATATTTTAAAAGGGATGCCGTTATTTTCATCATTCTGCACAATAACAGAATGTATTTAATTTTAGGAAAATCTTTTCAACTGGTGTAAACTAAGTTCTGTTGAGACATATATGGAGCAATGCCAGCTTACACCAACTGATGATTTGGTCATTGTATTTTTATCAGAGATTTTCAGCTTTCTAGAAAGAAAAGGTTTCTGGCTATGCCATAAAAATAGCATTCCTCATAAAAAATAAATAAAACACAGGACCATTTGCATTCTGAGTGTACTTGTCTTCAGCCACATCTTTACCTGTCATTATTTCTACAGCTTTGGACTGCATCAGTTGTCAGTTTATGCACATTAGAAATGTGAATTGAGAAGTGTTCCACAATTTGGGAACAAATCTAGATGCTCTTTTCCATTTGTATAATAACTACTACTTGAAAAATTTTATTTTGAAAAAAAATTATGTCCACTTAAAGGCAGATTCAGGGATAGCATGACAACAAAATTTCTGATATACGCTCATATGAGGATTGAAATTGTCTAACTTAAGCCATCAGAATTCTTACTACAGTAGCTATACTTACCAGAACCAATTCTAGGTAATTAAATGCCTTTTGTGCCTGTCTTTAACACCAAGACTGGTCATCCTCAGCTACTCAGCTCTCTGAGCTGGTAGACAGGACAGGAGGCAGAATAGCCCCCCTGTAATCCAGGAGAAAGTAGTTAGTGACCTGCTGAGACACTGAGACAAGTCTATGGGGTCAGATGGAATCCAACTGAGGGTATTGAGAGAGCTGGCGGAAGAGATCACCAAGACTTTCTCCATCATTTGCCATCAGTCCTGGAAAACTGGGGGGGGGGTTTCCAGATAACCGGAGGTTATCCAATGTGAAGCCCATCTTCAAGAAGTGTCAGAAGGAGGATCCCAGAAACTACAAGCCTGTCCTCCTGACCTTGGTGTCGGGAAGGATGATGGAACAGATTATCCTGTGTGCGATCACACGGCACGTACAGGAAAATCAAGGGATTAGGCACAACCACCATGCGTTTAGGAAAGGCAGGTCCCATTTGACCAATACCATCTTCTTTTATGACAAGGTGATCCATCTAGTGGATGAGGAAAAGGCTGTGAATGTGTCTACCTGAACTTCAGCAAAGCCTTTGATAATGTCTCCCACAGCATTCTCTGGGAGAAATTGGCAGCCCATGGCTTGGACAGATGCACTCTTCACTGGGTTGAAAACTGTCTGGATGGCCAGGCCCAGAGGGTGGTGGTGAATGGTGCTACATATAGTTGATGGCTGGTTGTGAGTGGGGTTCCCCAGGACTCAGTATTGAGTCCAGTCCTGTTTAATATTTTTATTGATGATCTGGACCAGGAAATCGAGTGCACTCTCAATAAGTTTGCAGATGACACGAAGTTGGGCGGTAGCTTTGATCTGCTGGAGGGTAGGAAGGCTCTGCAGATGGATCCAGATAGGTGGGATAAATGGAGTGTGGTCAATGGTATGAGGTTCAATAAGGCAAAGTGCCAGGTCCTGCCCTTGAGCCACAACCCCCTGCAGTGCTACAGCCTGTGGGAAGAGTTGCTGGAAAGCGGCCCAGTGGAAAAGGACCTGGGGGTATTGATCAACAGCAGGATGAACAAGAGCCAGCAGTGTGCCCAGGTGGCCAAGAAGGCAAATGGCATCCTGGTTCGTATCAAAAATAATGTGATCAGCAGGGCCAGGGAAGTGATCATCCCTTTGTACTTAGCACTGGCAAGGCTTTACCTCGAGTACTGTGTCCAGTTCTGGGCCCCTCACTTCAAGAAAGACATTGAGATGCTGGAGCAAGTCGGGAGAAGGAAAATGAAGCTGGTGAAGGGTCTAGAGAGTGAGTCATATGAGGAGCAGAGGTTTAATCTGGGGAAAAGGCAGCTCAGAGGAGACCTTATTACTCTCTACAACTACCTGAAAGGAGGTTGTAGCAAGGTGGGAGTCAGTCTCTTTTCCCAGGCAACTAGGGACAGGACAAGACGAAATGGCCTCAGGGTGAGCCAGGAGAGGTTCAGGTTGGACATGAGGAAGAATTTTTTCACTGAAGGCATGGTTAAGCATTGCAATAGGCTGCCCCGGAAGGTGGTAGAGTCACCATCCCTGGAAGTGTTCAAGAAACAACTGAACATGGCGCTTAGTGCTATGGTTTAGATGGCATGGTGATGTTTGGTCAAAGGTTGGACTCGATGATCTTGGATGTTTTTTCCAACCTTGATGATTCTATTCTATTCTAATATTGGGAAAAAAATAGATGGTACATCAGAGTTATCCAAGGAGCACACAATAAGGCTGTGCCAACAGGATTGACAAGATATAATCTGGAGTAGTAGCTCAGCAGAACAATGGCCATCACAAGGTACTTTTGATAAAGACAAATTCACTTTCCTGTGGCAATGTCAAAGAATAACAGAATATCCTGAGACGAAAGGGAACCACAAAGATCATCAAAGTCCAACTCCTGGCCATTCATGGGACGACTCCAAGAATCACACCATGTGCCTGAGAATATTGTCCAGGTGCTTATTGAATTCTGTCAGGCTTGCTGCTATGACCACATCCCTGGGGAGCCAGTTCCAGTGCCCAACCACCCTCTGGGTAAAGATCCTTTTCCTAATATTCAATCTAAACCTCGCCAACTGTATTGGTTTTGCACGGCCTGGTTTCTGGTAGCGGGGGGGGGCCACAAAGATGACTTGTGAGAAGCTGCTGGAAGCTTCCCATGATGTCTGGCAGAGTCAATGGCTGATGGCTTTGAAGATGGACATGCTGCTGGCCAAAACCGGGCCAATGAGAGAGGTTGGTAACACTTCTGTGATGACATATTTAAGAAGAAAATAAAAAAAAAGTCACAGATTTTTGCTCCTAGCCAGAGAAGAGAAGGAGGTGAGAACATGTGAGGGAAAACAACATGGAGACACCAAGGTCAGTGGAGAAGGAGGGGGAGGAGGTACTCCAGGCACCAGAGCCAAGATTCCTCTGCAGGCCGTGGTGCTGATCATGGTGAAGCAGGTTGTTCCCCTGCAGCCCATGGGTCTACGGGGGATGCAGAGATCCATCTGCAGCCTGTGGGGGAGATGCTCATGCTGGAGCAGGTGGATGCCTGGAGGAGGCTATGATCCAGTGGAAGACCTGGTGCAGAGAGAGGGCCCTTGCTTCCAGTCTGAAGCAGCCTGTCCTTGGGGGACTGCACCCTGTGGAAAGAGAGACCCATGTCACAGCAGTTTTGGGAGGACTGTCTGCCCGTGGGGGGAGTTCACGTTGCAGGAGGTGCAGTATGGCTGCTGCTCGTGAGAGTGGACCCACGCTGGAGAAGTTCACAGAGAACTGTCTCCTGTGGAAGGGACCCCATGGTCTCACAGGGGAAGGACTCCCAGAGCAGTGGAAGAAAATCTCAGTGATGAACTGACCAAAACCCCCCATGCCCTGTCTCTCTGTGCTATCAGTGGGAAGGAGGGAGGGGTTGTGGGGAAAAAGGTGTTTTAAGGGCTTATTTTACTTTTCATTATCCTCCTCTGATTCTGTTAGTAATAAAATTCACTTTGCAATTTAAGTTGAGCCTTTTTTACCCTTGAAACATTTCTCCTGGTCCTTATCTCACTCATGAAGTACTAATGATTACTTTTTCCCTCCTCTGCCCAGCTGTGGCAGGGGTGGGTGAGCGAGCAACTCTCGTAGGTGCCTGGCATTGGGCCAGTGTCAAACCATGACACCAACACAGTTTCATGTTGTTTCTTTGGGTCTTGTCACTGGTCACCAGAGAGAAGAGATTGATGGCTGCCCCTCTGCTTTTTCTCATGAGGAAGGTATAGACTGAGATTTCCCCTCAGTCTCTTCCAGGCTGAACAAGCCAAATGACCTCAGCTGCTCCTTATATGGCTTCCCCTCTTTGGCCCTTCACCACCTTCATTGCCCTCCTGTGGATGCTCTCTCATTGCTTTATATCTTTCTTATACTGCAGCACCCCAAACTTCACACAGTATTTGAGGTGAGGTCACAACAGTGCAGAGCAGAGCAGGACAATCACTTCCCTCGACCATCTGGCAATGTTGTGCCTGATGCACCTGTGGCTGATGCCTTGGGAAGGCTGTGATTTATTTTAAAAATATGGATATTGATCTAATATCGATATCCAACTGAGACGGACAAAAACTCTCTAACAGTTTAAAGTTAGAAAGTGTATTTTTATTACAATGCTGGGCAGAGTGCAGGATAGCTCCCAAGTACACACTGCAATTTACAGATAATCACAGAGTCCTTTTATTTACGAAGATGTTGAATACCCAAAACACAAATGCATATTCATAACCCCAGTACGTCCCATTCTGGTATGGTAATTAGCTAAAAAGCTATTAAGCATGCGTAGTTTGTCCTTTGAAATGGGTCGGTGGTCTTTTTCAAGGGGAGGGGGCTTACAATGAGGAAGTAAGGAAAGTCTTCATCACTCTGACCTTTCTACCTTTTCAATGCAAATGTGACAAATGAGCCCTTGGTAGAACTCCCATTTCCTGACTGCGTGATTTTCAATAGGTTTCGGAGCATGGGAGTTTCTGTAATTGTCTTGTGTTCCTAAATCTATTTATCAGATTCTCTGTTCCTCATTACAAACACAGCTAAAAAACATAAAGTTGGCAAGCAATCAGTTATTCGGGTCTGGGAGAGTTAAATCCAGTTTCTCTTAAGTAACTAAACTTTTAATTTTAGCAAAGCCCATCTATCTACTTTAATTAATTCCAACAAAGCTTATCTCTAACTAAAATCTTAATTTCTCTAAAATCCTCAATTCTTTGAAGTCTATGTCTCAGCCGACCTGGAACAGAGACTGGACAGAGCTAGAGAATAAAGTAGATATTTATTAAAAGGCCTTTAAGGGTACACTTTGGGCAGTACAAGAGCCTGACCAGGGCTACACCCAAGATGGACTTAAAATAGCCACAAAATGGATGATCGGTCATGAGGTCTTACACTTTTATAACTTTTGGTCCATTTGCATATCGGGGTTTAATTGTCCAATTACAGCTTCAGGTTATGAAGTCCCATCCTTGTTTTCTCTCTTCAGTCCACCATTGTTTATGCTTTTGGGCCTGAAAGTTGTACTCGTTGTCCTTGGTCTTCAGCAGGAAAAGGATTTGTTTTGTCTACCTACTCTGTGAAGAGAGCTTGCTAACACAATATGAGACTCAGAACTACACCCCTAGGCAGCACGGAATCTGAAAAACATGAAAGCTAAAACTTAAGGCATCATGGCAGGACCTTTCACCCCCTGATACAGCAAAAGCTTATCTCCCCGTCCCATAGCTAGGCTGGAATAGTTTGTCATGTGATGAATTATCTCATCTGAAAAGCTTTCTTGGCAAGCAATAAACATCCTGTCTTTGCATGGGAAACGATAAGCCAAAATTGGTGACTGACAGAACACAAGCACTTTTACAAACTATAAAAGACCACTATGATTTTTATGAAATCTGAAATCTCTTATACACACTCTGAGTGTGTAGAGAGTTCTCCTCGATGTGGAGACATTCACATCAAAATACTTCCCTGGGATTCAGAGAAATTAGGAGATTCTCTGCACACCACTATCATTCATTGGTAAGTGATATTGGCTCCCAATCTATATATACTATTTCTTCACTAGCTGTAACATAGGTACCTTTATTATCATGCAACATATTTTTATCTACTAGTAGTTCTTTTTGTGTTATCTTGCATAGTTAGTCTGTATAAAGTCTTTAGTCTGTTTTTATTGGTCTATTCAATAAATAATCCATATTGTAATAGGCCTGATCAGTCATTATTAAGAACTTGTGAGTGAGAATGGCTTTTGGGGTGCCTCAATAAAGCTGCTGTCTGCTACCAGAAACCTGGAAAGGCAGGGACTTGTTTAAGCTCTCCCCTCTCATTTGTAACAGCACCCCAGCACACAGTTGGCCCTCCTGGCTGCCAGGGCACACTACTGGCTCTTATTCAACTTGCCATTGACTGGGACCTCCAGGTCCCTTTCCATAGCCTTTGAGGAAGTCAACAGCTCCTCCCAATTTAGTATCATTGGCAAACTTAGAGTCCTGCATCCAAGATTATTATGAAGATGTTGAAGAGAACTGGCCCACACATGGAGCCCTGCAGAACCCTGCTAGTGACCAGTCGCCAGCCTGATGTCACCCCATTCAATATAACCCTTTGTGCCTGACCCATGAGCCAGTAGCTCATCCATTGTGTGACATGCTGGTTTTGGCTGGGGTAGAGTTAATTTTCATTACAGTGGCTGGTATGGGGCTGTGTTTTGGATTTGTGCTAAACACAGTGCTGATAATACAGGCATTCTTCTCTTATTGCTGAGCAGGGCTTGCACAGAGCCAAGACCTTTTCTGCTTTTTGTACTGCCACATTGGCAAGGAAGTTGGGAGTGTATGGGAAGTTGGGAAGAGACACAGCCAGGACAGCTGACACAAATGGACCAAAGGAATATTCCATAGAATATGGCATCATGCTCAGTATATAAATGGGGGGAAGAAGGAGCAAGGGGGGACATTTGGAGTGATGGCATTTGTCTTCCCAAGTAACATGCGATGGGGCCCTGCTCTCCTGGAGATGGCTGAAGACGTGCCTGCCCATGGGAAGTGGTGAATTACTTCCTTGGTTTGCTTTGCTTGTGTGTGCAGCTTTTGCTTTCTTGATCAAACTATCTTTATCTCAACCCACAAGTTCTCTAGCTTTTACCCTTCCGATTCTTTCCCTAATCCCACTGGTGGAGGAGGGGGTGATCTGCTGCATGCTCCATGCTGGCTGAGGTTAAACCACATGTGTTTATCCAGCTCTATGCTGCACATTTTGTCCAGAAGGATACTATGAGAGACAGTTTCAAAAGCTTTACTGAAATCCCAAAAGATTACATTAACTGGCTTGCCTTGGTCAGGTAGGTGGGTTACCCTGTCATAAAAGGAAATTAAGTTTGACAAGCAGGACTTCTTCCTCATCAAACCATGCTGTCTGTGACCAATGATTATGTCATCTTTCAGGTGTTTTTCAATACCTCCCAGAATAATCTTCTCCATAATTTTACCAGGCACTAAAGTGAGACTGACAGGCCTGTAGTTTTCAGGGTCATCCTTTTAGCCCCTGGGACATTAGCCAAATTCCAGTTGACTGGGACCTCTCCAGATTCCCAAGACCGTTCAAAAATCATTGAGACAGGCCTCAGCATGACATCAGCCAGATCTTTGAGTATTCTTAGATTAATCGCATCAGGCCCCATAGACATATGAATCCATCTGGAGTAGCAAATTCCACCCAAGTTCAGGGTCAGCTGCGAGTTTATCATTCTCACAGCCATGGTCCCACAGTTTAGGGCACTGGGACCCTCATAGCACATCATCGGTGCTGAAGACAGAGGCAAAGAAAGCATTTAACACCTCTGCCTAGTTTCTGTCCTTGTTTGTGAGATGATAATTCTCATCCTCTAACAGGTTGATGTTATTTCTGCACTGCCTTTTGCCATTAATGTATTTAAAAAAACCTCTTTTTATTGTCCCCCACATTTATGGCAGCTTCAATGCCAATTGAGATTTGAGCACACAAATGTTCTCCCTAAATTGGCAAACAGCATCTCTGTATTTATCCCATGTCACCTGACCTCACTTCCACTGGGCATAGACTTTCTTTTTTCACCTTAGCTCCAGAAGATCCTTGCTAAGCCAAGCTGGCCTTTTCCCTCCCCTGCTTGACTTCTGACATTTAGGAACTACCTGTTCCTGTGCCTAAAGGAGGTGGTGCTTAAAAAGTGACCAGCACTGATAGACCCCATGTAATGGTTTCATGTTTGCCTCCGTTTCTGTTTACTAAATTTAATATACTGGTTTGCATATCTTTTCTGCTGTGAGGTAAAATCAGGAGAAAAAGGGAAAACAGGCCCAACTTAAAAATAAACAGATAGGTTTATTAACACACACTAAAAAAAGGAAAGAAGAAAAAAAAACCCAAATGAAACTTTCAAAACAACTCCTTCTCTTACTACAAAATGTTAACTTTCCCACAAAACAATGTAAAAAGGCAAAACTCAGAATTCTATCAGTACCACTTATAAAATAGTCTTTCATTCAGTCTTTGAGAGAGAGAAGTCTCTCCTGTTTTGTTCTGGCAACTTTCCACAAGAGAAACAGTCTTCTTGTGGCCTCCAACTCTCACAAAAGCAGCCTTCCCAGGAGCTTCTGCAGTTGTGGAACCTCCCATATCACATAGCCTTTCCCATGACAACATATGGGCCGTAGACTCACATATATATTGGGGTGTCACATTTTAAAGATAAGCAACTTCAAAGGCAAAGAATTCTTCATCTCAGGGAACAGAGATGTCTGCTCACTTCTTTCACTGGCGCAGGGGGCTTCTTCTCATCTCTCTGTTCAAACCTCTTATGGGATCACCAAATTACAACTTCTAATTCAATATTCACTCAGTAAATCGCCAATACCTTTGCTCAAAAATCCACAAATCATCTCCCCAATTCATATTGTCCATGATTTAAAGGAATACTTTAGCATATTCATATTACAGTCTGTTACCACAACTCATAGGAGATTTTCAGCCTAGGACTAAGGCAACTTGTCATCTCTCCCACTTAAGAAGTCATTCTTCGTTTACTGACTTAGATAACTTCATATTGTCCCTTTACATATCCTTAATTTAGCCTTTCCTCTCTTGCTGAGAAGGGTTAGAGTTTTAAAAATGCTCAATCTGTGTCAGGAAAGAGTTAAAATTCGTGCCCGGGCCTGCAGATGGTCACATGGTCTCTGCCGGGCAGCTCCTAGGATTTTCAAAAGCTGTGGGGATCTCAGAGCAGCCTGGATGGTGGATGCCGGCCCGGACCGCTCCTCTGTGGGCAGTGGCTCCCAGAGGCTGGCCTCACGATTTTGTTTCCGGATGGTGGGTCTTAAAAGAGACAGTAACAATTTGGGGCTCAGATAGATATGGAATACAATAACATTTTGGGCTACCCAAGACACCAGGGGATGTTGCTCACTAGTTTCCTGAGCAACCTGAAGTCAGCTCTCCTCATGTCCAGGGTTGAAGTTTTGCTGGCACTTTTCCTCCTGTCAACAGAGATTTTAAACTCAATTCCTTCATGCTCACTGTGGCCAAAATAGTCACCAATCACCACTTCACTCATGAGCCTCTCTCTGTTCACAAGCAACAAATCCAGGAGGGCATCTTTCCTAGTTGGGTCCCTTAGGACCTGGAAGTTATCATCCAGGTGTTTTAGGAATCTTCTGGACCTGTTTGTACTAGCTGTGTGGTATTCCCAGTTAACATCTGGCACACTGAAATCCCCCATAAGAACAAGAGTGGTTGATTTGGAGGTGTCGCTTAGTTTCTCAAAGAATAATTCATTGGCATCATCATCCTGGCTAGGTGGTCTATAGTAGACTCCCAGGATGACACTCACATTATTTGTTTTTCCCTTAATCTTTACACAGATGCCCTCAACTGTATCATTGCGAACTGTAAGTTCCGTATATTCAGCCCCTCCATTACATACACCATCCCCGCCAGCCCCACCTGCCCTGCCTATCCCTCCTGTAGAGCCTGTAACTGCCCATCATGTCACACTAGTCACAGGACTCATCCCACCAGGTTTCACTCATGCCAGTGATGTCAAATCTCTGGGACTGGGCAAAGACTTCAAGCTCCTCTTGTTTGTCCCTCATGCTGCATGCATTGGTATAGAAACATTTGAAGTGTGAATCATTGTACCCACCTTGTGGAGCAGATTGAAGGATCTCACTAGCAGGCAATCCATCAAATTTTTGCCTGCCATCCCATTGTCCATCACTGGCAAGCCTGCTTTTGTCCCTTTTCCTCTTCCAATCTAGTTTAAAGCTCTATCAATGAGCCCTGTTTGCTCCTGTGCTAAAGACCTTTTCCCCCTCTGAGAGAGGTGCATCCCATCAGGTGTCAGTAGACCTGGTGTTGTATACACCATCCCATGGTCAAAATGCCCAAAATTCTGCCAATGACACCAGCCTTGGAGCCTCATGATGACCAGTTGGGTCTGCCTGTTCCTTTCAATATTCTTCCCTGCTACTGGAAGGATTGAGGAAAACACTACCTGTGCCCCTGATCTTTCAACCATTGGCCCCAAGGCCCTGAAATTTGATCTCCCTTGGATTTCTCTTTGCTATCTTGTCACTGCTGACATGAAGAACCAGTAGTGGATAATAATCAGAGGGCTGTACCAGACTAGAGAGTTTTCTAGTAATGCCCCTTACCTCAGCCCCTGGAAGGTAGCAGTCTTCCCTGTGGGTTGGATCTGGTCTGTTGCTGTGGAGTCGGAGATAGGGACGTGACATTAACACACTGAGATCATATGGCAACAGCCCTTCTTTATTGTTCAGCAGCTCCTTTTATAGGGTTTTCAAATTTCCCGCACTTACAGACATGATTGGTCAAGGGTCTTAACTCTGCCTAGCTCACTGGCCAATGATATGGGTATATCCATGCTTTAAAGGGGTTGGCTGAGGTCCTGTGTATGGGTTTGAATCTGACCTATTGTTATCATGTCCAGGGACTTGTTTACTTTGAGCTAGGCTGGTTGAGCTGATGTCTGTTAAGCCAAATCATCTGTGCAGCTATAAACCAGCTATACCTGTCACAGTTCCCCCTTTCAGTTTTAATAAAAATGCAAAATGTTCTCTGTTATCTTACCTGCAAGGGACCTTTGCAGCTAAGATGACAGGACAGCATGATGACACATATGATTCTACCTAACTCAAAAAGCCGAGCCTCTCCCGGCCAGTGATGCATACCACATATCATTGAAAATGTTACATCCATTCCCAGGAGCTGTCAGGCAGGATTACCAACAATACAAGCTTTCAAATTGGCATATTGCAGGCTTATTACTTGGAAGTTACAAACTTACAACTTAACTCTATGAACAAGAAACATTTCGACTTTAGAACTGGGGGGAAATTCTCGAGGGGCCACTGTGGTACCCACACTTGGCTGCGTGATAAGCCATTTTAGGGGTAGTGTGGGATATTTCACGCCCCTAAATGCAGTGGCCCCTGTTAACAATCCGTCCCCATCCGGACTCCCCAAGCAGTTAAAACATCCCTCTCCCACAGGTTAAGTGGTGCTGCAGTGATGGAAGGTCAAATGGTAGAACTTTGCCCCTCAGGATTTTTTACCAAAGCAGGTTTACTGCTCAAACAGCTGTGTGGCCCCTCCGAGGCCAGCAACAGCAGATCCCGCAGGCTCGGTGGGCCACGATGGAGGCCAAGTGTGGGTAGAAATGATGGTGACATCTGCCCCTGTGTCAATCATGCCACTGACCTTTATTTGGGAGGGCCTTGCCTGAGGCATCATGACAATACACACCATGTTGGGCCTCTGCTCACCCACGACCTGGGTCCAAAATACCTGAGGTTCACCTGTTGACCCGAAGCCTTAGTCTCCTTGCACTCTGGCATCTGTATTTGAGACACAAGACTTAAAAGGCATAAGCTGGGCAATTCTGTTTTTTTCAGGGATAGTCATGGGTGGAGTAGGGGTGGAAACCATCGCGTGTATTTGTCCAGTAAAATCTGCATCTATAACACCAGGGTGCACATAGATGCCTTGCAAGGTGGCACTAGATCTCCCAATTACCAGTGCACTCAGTCCTTTCCCGATAGGCCCCTGTGCCCCAATAGGGACTTTATTGACCTTTAAGATGGTAATAGTTACTGAGATGGAGGTGGAAACATCCATTCCAGCTGCTCCTTGAGTCTTTCCTGTGAGCCGGTTGCATAAGCTTGCACAGGAAGGTGAAGAGATACTTGTGTCTTCATGCATCTCTCCCTCACATTGGGTCGTCCATTTCCCTGGTTCTTAAAGGATTCTTTAAAAGATTGTTTATTAGTATAGACTTTATATTTGCACTGCCTGGCCATGTGACCAGGTTTCCCACATCGATCACAATTAATGATCATATTCCTTTGTCCTTGACATGTCCTGGTTAGAGTGAGCTTGTGGGGACAGTTCACTCTCAGGTGGCCTTGTTGCCCACACTTGTAGCATTGAGATGTTACCTTTACAGCAGCTGCTATGTAATCTGCTAGCATGGTCATGGTATGAGAATTAGATCCAACCTTAGCACAGGCATTTATCAATTCATTTAGTGATGGATTTTCATTAGGTAGCACTTCTATGACCTTTTGGCAGCCTCATTGGCGTTGTCCTTTGCCAATTGTAAAATTAGATGATTTCTGGCCTCAACATTAACAATTTGTTTTTCCATAGCATCTTGTAATCTCTCTATAAACTCTAGATATGGTTCTTTGACTCCTTGTCTGATTTTGGAATATGTTTGGGTTGGGTTTGCCATGTTAGTTACCATAAACAGTGCTTGCAGTCCCAATTCCTTCACCTGTGCCAGTATTAAGGGATGCAATCTAGCATGGAGTCGGGGATCCCCTGCTGGTGGTAATCCCAGAAGTTGAGAGACCCCTGCCTCATAATGTGGGTCTTCTCATGGAACCTTTAGATTTTTTAACTCCTGTTTTTCAGCACTGCTCTTCCACGCTGTTTCGAACACCATATATTAGACTCTTGTAAACATTAATTTGTCAAGCTGCTTTATATCAAAAGGAGTTACCTCCTCGGTGGTTAGGAATCGTAGCATATTAGCAATGGCAGTAGAACCCAAATCGTGCTTGGCCACCAGCTGAGGCAGTTCAGAGAGAACTGGCCACTTGAAGGGGGTGTACTTGTCAGGAGTAGTTCCATTGCCTCTTATTACTGGATAAACGGCAACTGTCCCATCCTCAGGCTCCCAGCCCCCCGACATGGATACATCAACGAGTTCTGCCCCTTCGTAGTCCCCACTTGCGATAGCCGCCTGTTTTACCTTTTGCCAGACGCTCACAGAATCGGGCAGGGCTGTTGGCAGTGCAGCGATGGCGGCGATATCGCGGTGTTCCATGGAGGGACGATGGCTCTGGCTCTCTCTGCTGGTCTCCCTTGCGTCCCTTGCTGGTATACATTCTAGAGACTGCTCCAGCTCCGGTAACAGGGGCGCGCTCTCAGCAGCGGCAGCGGTGATGCCAGGGTCCCGGGTCTGCTGTTACTTCCGGATATTAGGTCTCCAGGAACTGCTGGTGACGCATTTCCCGAACCCGCCCACGGAGGCTAGGTCGGAAGCGCGGCCGCGCCCCACGAAGGCTGGGTCGGAGGCTGGCTCACTCGGTCTCAGGAGAAGGCAGCATCTGGCAGGAGCTTGGCGTTGCCTCAGAGTGGCTGGCTGCGGTCTCAGGGGTCCCCGCAGACACGACAGGGCGCAGCACAGCGAAGCACGGAGTGGCAGGCACGGCTCTGCGGCAGCCAGACATCTCGCAGCCGCTGGGGGCAGTCTCAGGGGTTTCTGCCGGTCCGGCAGGACACGGGACGGCAGAGCACGAAGCGGAAAAGCAGCCGGTCGCGATTTCAGGGGTCTGGGCAGACGCGGCAGGGCATGGTTTGGCTGCGGCGTGTTCTGCTGGCAGCACGTCCTCTCCTGGGACTGTGGCAGGGTCCCGGGCAACCAGGGCGTGCTCCGCTGGGGAGACGTGCTTGTAGGGGGCGGCCACGCGATCCCGGGCGGTTTCACGGCGTGCCTTGACTTAGCCTGTCCTCCTCTGGTGGTGTGTGTGGTGTGTGGACTTGACTGCTTTGCCTGAGTGCCTACCCAAGTGGCCTTTCCAGAAGAGATGCTTATTGGGAATAGGTAGCAGCAACCACCATCTAAATTCCATGTTGCTACAGTTACTTTTATTAATAACATTAGGAAGCTTTTCCTAAAACTGTTTACAGCATTTATTAGCCACAACCATCTCTTCATCACCTTTTATGTAGTAAATATTTTTAAATTTATTTCTTGGAGAGTAAGATACTGAAATAGGATAGTATCTCTCAATAAAGATCCAAGAGTTGTTATGAATGCTAATGTTCCAGTTCTGTACTTAAGTTTATTGTTCTAGCAATCTGTAATAAGATTATTTTTAATCCCTGATTTTTGTTTCTAAACTTTTTTAAAATACTGTTGTAGATTAGCACGTCACTTAGTAATTTTTATCTTATCAAAAACAAAGCCGTTTTTAATTTGAGGTATTTCAGGAAGTGCTTAAAATTTTACTCTTAAGCCCTTTGATGTAATGTTTTAGACCTTTATTTAGAAAGTGTTAATTCAGACAATATACCTGTATTGAAATTTTGGTCTATAGAAATACTCCCAAAAGTTTAGAGGTAGTGGCAGTATCAAAATTGTCTTAGGTTGTAGTTTTGTTTGCAGGGTGATGCCTGCATAGCTCTTTAGTTTAAAGCAACCCTGCAGTGTTTTTCTAAAGCAGTGTAGCAATAAAATAATGAAAACAACTGTTGTTGCAAGAGGAGAAGGTGTATTGGTTGGCATATCCTTAAGGATTCTGGTGCACTTTAAAATTCAGTAAAGCTGCTTAAGGAAGACATCCTTAAAGGAAGTTATTGTATTTTAAAGGCATGTGTGTGTTTGGTCTTCAGCAAGACTTTCCAACTCAGATGTAATGTGCTGTGCTAGTCTGTTTCATGTTCTTCTGATGGTTGAAAAGATTGCTCACTGGCTTCATAGCAAAAATCCTATACATTTATCAGAAGTTGTGTTTTGATCAGTTTATATATATCAAGCCACATGATTTATTTATTCTGAAGAATCTTCCTTGGCACTCCAAAAATCTCTTTTATGCTTCAAAAGATCCTGACAGGACATAAAAGTGTCATCACTGCTGTTTTATACCTGGGGAGGCAAGACACAGAGACTGAGAGACTTGTTCATGGTTTCAAGTCACTGATAATGCAAGTCATTCAAAGCAGATCCAACAACTCCTGGGTAGTTCCTAAACCAGTGAATTGTTCTTTCCCTGTTTGATTTATGAACACTGCTTCTTTGGTTCCTTTTTGTTGTCTCTTTGACAGATCCAAGAACTGCAGTCCACCTTGAGCCAGCCAGGTAGTGATGGACTGCATAGAAGCTTGCCTCAACTCCACCTATGAGTACATTTTCAACAATTTCATGAGCTGTACACTCAGGTACCAGACAGATCCTGAGTGTTGTTACAGCATGTGCGCAGTAACACAGTCCTAAAGAGCGACTCGCGTCTCTAAGCCTGGAGCACAGGGCTGTAATGGCACTGATAATACAGCAAAAGGATGGGTTCTCGTTTGGATATCCTATAGATTGTTGTCTCCATGGGGGTGCTTACTGGCCAAGCAACTCCCCAGACCAATCTAAAACAGTCTGTGGGTCCTCCAATTAGCTGTTTGAAGCGTGATTAAGGCTTGGAAGGAAGAAGCGGGTCTGGCTTGGGTTGGAAAAAGTGTTTATTTCAGTCCAGCTCCATGAGCTAGGAGAGCACTTGCCACAGCATGTGCCAGAGAGCCAGAGCAGCAAGCCAGAACAGCCAGACTGGGCCTCTGTGTCCCCTTTTCCCAGGTCGCAGCCTGGGCGGGGAACACTGGGCCAATCCGGGAAGGGAAGGGGTGTGTCCAGGACAGGGGGATACCAGGTGTTATCAGGGGAAGGGGTATTTTGGAATGGAACAAACCAAGTACAGACAAATAACAAAATACAAATACAAATTCAAAAACCTAAATCACGCACTGCAACAATATCCGAAGACTGTTTATTCAGAGACACAAACAGGAATAGCCAAGGGGTCCAGGGATGCAGAACAGAGGTTCAGGGATGAGAATAGCTTTGAATAGACTCATGGACGAGAACCAGGATCAGGTTGAGGGCACAGGGTTATATACGAGACAAAAGGAACAGATCTGAGGGTCAAGGGTCAATAGGGATAAAGTGAAGGGGTGCAGGAGGGTAACTAGGAACCAGGGGAACCAACAGGGTAACAGGGATGGAGTACTGCGGCAAAATTAGGCAAATGGGGGTTAAGGAAGGGAAGAATATTCTGGGAAGGGTACGCACATGTTGAACAGGGGCTGAACAGGGGTGACATCAACTAACTAACCAATAATGTAACAGAACTTAAAAGATATCATGTGGCTGCAAAGGCCCATGGGAGGGAGGCTTTTCTCACCATAACCTAGAGGGGTGTTTCTGCCTGTTTGCATCGGTCCCTCCAGGGTTGAGGCATAACTGCCCTGGTGGCAGGCCCCTTGGCCTCCACAGTGTAGTTCATAAACAGACAGAAATCCAAGTTTCTGATTTTCTTAAGATAAAACCAAAAATATTAATTGAGGTAAAAAGTCAACAAACAAAATTCCATTACTTCTTATCGCCTGAATGCACAAAACTTTTAATCAATTAATGAGTATTAATTAGTGAGTGGAGGATGATAATTGTTTTGCACTAATTGCAATTCAGTTTGCCAGCCTCAGCTATTTTATTTCATGAGCAGTTATTTGTGAAGGGAAGGTTTGATGCAGCTTTGAGTGAGCAAAAGCCAATTAGGGCAAATGTTTACTGATCAAAGAAACTGTCTTTAGCTCAGATAAGTGAAATTTTATCTTTATTTCTGTCACACAGTGTCCTGCACTGGGCTTAGGATGTACTTCTAGACACAAATTGTTTTCAAATTAATGAGACCTGTATTGGCCACTATGCAGTAATGCATATAGACTGTGTCAACATGGATATAGTCATCAATCCAGGTGAGTAAAATGCAAGTATTTGGAACAAGCTTAGAGCAAATGATGTCTCAGCAGGTCTCCCAAAGCCTGACCTGCTCTTGGCATGGTAAACGACAAAATGGTGATTATTTGGGGTTGAGGCCACCAGTAAGCAACATGGTTTGGCATGTTACTGTTTTGTATTAGATCAAGCAAGTTGCCAAGAGACAATAATTTTAGGTTCTTCAGAAGAAAGGGTCCCCAGGCAATTAGCGTTTGGAGTTTGTATCACAGGATCACAGAATACTGAGTTGAAAGGGACCCACTAGGATCATCAAAGTCCAACTCTAACTACTTGTTCCAATAAGGAACAAGGTGATCTACATTTGTTTCCCCTTTGAATTTTCACTCTTTTTCCAATGGCTTCCTCCCCAGAACAAAAATCAGGGCCTTTTTCCTAAGGAACAGGGCTCCAGCATCAGGAACCTAGATTTTTTGGCCAAGCTTATCACTTTAACAGTTTCCGTCATAGAAGAGGACAAGAATTCTTATACCCCAGTCCTGAATCAGTAAGAATCTTCCATGTCCTGTATTGCTTATGCTAGTCTCTGTGTGCTCTCGTTTATTTGTTAAACTGCTTTCTATCTCTTCTGTCACTTGTGTATTTACAGAAGTACTTATCTTGTCTGTCTTATTTGTCTCTGTATATATTGGTAATTTTTTGATTGGGACAGAAGAGTTTCAAATGGTTCAGTTATCACAGAATCACACAGAATTAACTAGGTTGGAAAAGACCTTTGACATCATTGAGTCCAGCCTATGACCTAATGCCACCTGAACATGAGGAAGAACTTTACTGTGCAGTGATCGAGCACAGGAACAGATTGCCCAGAGAGGTTGTGGAGTCTCCCTCACTGGAGATATTCAAGAACCATCTGGACACAATCCTGTGCAATGTGGTCAAGGACAACCCTGCTTAAGCATCATGATTAAGGATCTTTAATTAAGCATCTATGATTCTGTAATATGGACAAAGGGGAAAAAGGTGCAAGTACATCTCATGCTGTTTTGGTTTTTACCTTTTTTTCTTTTATATATTCCCTGTATTCTTTACACATATATTTGCAGCTTTGTAGCTTCTTATTGTAGCTTAGCTTCAGCATTTTCCTAGGCAGGAAGACAAAACAATTTCCAGGATCCCTATGCTATCTTGGTTCTCCTTAGAAACCAAGGTTGAAAACAACTCTTTGAGATATATTTTTGTAAACAGGGCCTAGATCTTATCTGAAGGGGGGAGAATTTAGAAGGTACTAGAATGAGGGGAATTAGTTGATGGGGCAAACTACTAATTGGGGGATTATTGTCAGATATGCTAATTTGCAGAATCTATAAAAATGTCATGTGGGGTGTGCATCTTTGTCATTTTCCACCTAACGAGCTGTGCACATGAATATCCTTATATAAAGGTACCCCTTTTATCACCCTAACTGTGTCTGGCTCATATTTTAGGACCAGAGAAAAAGGCATCACATAGAGATCACATTCCCTACATTACAGTATATATATGTTTTCTAGCATCCAGGGGCTGGTTTTTTGAGTTAAAACCCATCTCAAGAGCAGTGCTGTTTTCCAGGTTATTTAATCCTTGCCACAGACTCCAGTTCATGATGTCCAGTTTATCTAGGGTGAAGGAAGTATCTATAATGTTGAGCTTTTCATCTTCAGCTCAGAGATGAATAAAGAAGGGCCCTTTGCAATGCACAATGGTAGAAAGACCTGGAGAAATTAGTGGACTCAGGAATGTGCCATGACTGTAGCTTCCTGTATGATACAGTGTAGACTGTCTAAGCTATTGGCAGAAATATGCTATTAGAAGAAATCCTGCTGCAGCTATCTTTCTTTTGAATGAATCTTTGCATAATTCCACCAGAGTCCTAGTAAGGGAGAAATTTTACTCTCTCTGAAAATGAGTTGGGCATGCAGAGCCCAGCAAACTCACAGAAAGGAATTCTAACACTTGCAGTATTCTTCTGATGGTTAATTACAGTTTCCAAATTTGGTTTTAGTACTATAAATTTGTTTTCAGAGTGTAATAAGCTTCTTAAAAGGTTCAGAGAGCATCCAGCTACTACTGGCTCTGCAGCTGTGGTAGCAGTTGTTTTCCCAGCATTTTGCAGGGTTGGGCTTTCATTGTTGCCAGAATGATTTTTGCTTTTATATATTCTCTATATTCTTTACACATATATTCTAGCTCTATTGTTGTATAGTTATATAGTTCCTAGCTAGCCCCAGTACTTTTCCCTACCCTGATAGGCAGAAAGACAAAACACATTCCACAGGCTCCAATCCCTGGAGGTTCCAAGGCCCCTACCCTATCTAGGTTCTTCCTGGGAACCAAGGTTGAAACCAGCTCTTCAAGACACATTTTCATAAACAATGTTTAGTTCCTGTCTGAGGGGGAAGGATTTAGAAAAGGGTTGGACAAGGAGGGAATTACCTCACCACTTATGTCTCTGATTTGCTAAACTTATAAAACTATATTCACCCTATGCAGGGGTGGGCATTTAGGTATTTTCTATATCTGCCCCTTGGAGTCCTCCAATAAAGATCAGCCTTTATATTACCTCCCATACTAATATTATCTTGAAAGTGTGTTGTTTCATTTCTAGGTTCTTTAAGCACCATCACTATCATCTTTAAGGTGATAGTCTGGCAAAACAGAAGTGCCAATGCTGCCTATAACATGCTAACAGTATTCATATTCTTAAACCAAGTCAAGTTACTGCTTTTGGTCCCTCAAATATTGCACTTGATTCATTTTCCCCTAGTTTGATCCAAGCTCACTTATAGGAGTGACAGTCTATTAGGCTCTTCAAACTGCTAGAAAAAAAACCCACATGGCTGCCAGTTTCCTTCATTTTGTTCTTCAGGAACAGTCTATGTGGTTACTCTGTAAGTGAAAATTATTTACTGCATCTATTTCTTAGTCTCTGTCAACACAGTGAGGGTAGACTGGTGTGGGGATATCCTTTTCCAGCTGTAGGCTTCAATTCAGTAGGCTGCAGGTCTGGATGAAACGTTACAAAATCACAGACTCAACTAGGTTGGAAAAGACCTTTGGGATCATTGAGTCCAACCTATGACCTAACACCACCTTGTCAATTAGACCATGGCACTAAGTGCCACATTGAATCTTTTCTATAACACCTCCAGGGATGGTCACTCCACCACCTCCCTCGGCAGCCCATTCCAATGCCCAATCACTATTTCTTCCTAATGTCCAACCTAAACCTCCTCTGGTGCAGCTTAAGACTGTGTCCTCTTGTCCTGTCCCTGGTTGCCTGGGAAAAGAGACCAACTGTCTCAGTTTGGGAAGACAGGTATCTGCCAGGGAAAGCTGGAGTTTCCCTTGGAATGGAGAGTGTAAACCACCCCCTTTTGTTCCAATTATAAATTTGCAGTCAGAGGCTTTTAGGCAAAGATTTGGGGATAGGAATAGCAGTTCTTTACTAGTATGTATAACAAAGCAAACAAAAACAACAACTACAGCATTAATAACAAAAACAGTACCAAGAACCTTGAGGGCTTTGCTTCACCAAAACCCAGGGCAGTTTAGTCTCGGTGCCCCTGCAGGATCCTCAGAGCACCAAGCTGGAAACAGTGGAAAAGTCCCGGGCTGGTGGCTGAATGGCAGGATGTTCCGGCAGGGCAGGGGCAGGATGTCCCAGCAGGGCAGGGGGATGCAGGGTGACACTGTAGCAAAAAGAGCAGTGCCGAAGAAGCCAACGGAGGGGCAGGGCTGGCCCAGCTCCAGCAGTGTCAGAGGAGCTCAGAATTCCAGGACGACCAGATGGTAGATTTCCCAGGACTGGACCCCTTTGGCCACAGTGAAACTCCTCTTGCAGCAAGCGGCAACCCAGCCGTTCTCTCTCCCGGAACGCCGAAAAACAGTGCCCCGCTGCCTCAAGCTCTGTCCTTTACCTGCCCCAAAACTCCCATTATCACTCCCTCTGAGCTTTGGCCACCTCTTTGTTTTGGTCAAGTACTCTTAAGTATGCAACACTTAGTTTCCTTGGTAACTTATGGGGAAAAATTCTTTAGAGTAAAAAAAGGAACAGACCTAACCCCCAACACCACCCCCCATATGGCTACAACCTCCTTTCAGGTAGTTGTAGAGAGTGATAAGGTCTCCCCTGAGTCTCCTCTCCTCCAAGCTAAACAACCCCAGCTGCCTCAGCCACTCCTCATAGGACTTGTGTTCTAGAATCTTCACCAGCCTTGTTGCCCTTCTCTGGACACATTCCAGAATCTCAGCATCCTTCCTAAATTGAGGGGCCCAGAACTGGACACAGTACTCAAGGTGTGGCCTCACCAGTGCCAAGTACAAGGTAAGAATGACTTCCCTGGTCCTGCTGGCCACACTATGGCCAGTGCAGAAGTCAAATGGGGAATGGAGGCTGACAATAGATTATCGGGGCTTGAATGAAGTCACGCCACCTATAAGCGCTGCCTTACCAGACATGTTGGAACTCCAATATGAGCTGGAGTCAAAAGCAGCCAAATGGTTTACCACAACTGCTATCGCTAATGCATTTTTCTCAATCCCTCTGGCAGCAGAGTGCAGGCCACAATTTGCTTTCACCTGGAGGGGTGTCCAATACACCTGGAACCGACTGCTCCAGGGGTGGAAACACAGCCCCACTGTGAAAAATAAAGTTTAAAACAACTCCTAAAAGTTAAAGTATAAATTTAGAAAGTATTAGTTATATTAGTTATAGAATTGTAAAGTTAGATGTTAAAAACTCTTTGTACTCATGTTTGTAATATATCATGACCTGTCAAGCAAGAATGTCGTTTCCATGGCAACGTAAGACTCCTACATCGCTCTACTCGGCCTGGCTATCTCACCCCTGCCCTGCCCCCGTCTCCTACTCTAACACCCCTTATGGTAATTAAAGATCCCAGGATGCAACACCTCAGGAAAATCGGGACAACTTCCAAAAACAAACAGTAATTAAGACTCTTTAACAACAACTTAAAACAAAAAGAATAATAACCATAAAGACTGAAGAGTACAAGCCAATTGGTGCCAGGACCTTTAGATCTCGCCGTGACCAGAGGAGCAGTCTGAACATCCGACTCATCAGTGGAAATCACATTGGACTGGAATTGTCGGGAGCATGCTCCCGTGAGGGGGGGAGGCTAATTCCCCACTCGGCTGTGTGCAGCAGCAGAGTGTCCAGCCCCCACTCCTTCTCAGCACTGCGGTGGAGGCCACCCCACCCCCCCTGAGGCGCCTGCTTCTAAAAGAGCTGATACTTTAATAAAGGCATTTAAAGGAGGAAACATCGTCTCCTGCCCAATTTTTCTCACCACCATCTGCCATGGCCTGATCCAGACTGCCCTGGAACAGGGTGGAGCTCCAGAACACCTACAATATATTGATGATATCATTGTGTGGGGTGATACAGCAGAAGTTTTTGAGAAAGGAAAGAAAATAATCTGAATTCTTCTGAAAGCTGGTCTCGCCATAAAACAAAGTAAGGTAAAGGGACCTGCACAGGAGATCCAGTTCTTGGGAATAAAATGGCAGGGTGGAAGTTGTCATGTGCCTACAGAGGTGGTTGACAAAATTTGAACTGTCTTCACCAGCTAACAAGAAGGAAACACAAGCTTTCCTGGGCTTTGTAGGATTCTGGAGAATGCACATTCCAGGTTATAGTCAGCTTGTGAGCCCCCTCTATTGAGTAACCCAGAAGAAGAACCATTTCAAGTGGGGCCTTGAGCAACAACAGGCCTTTGAGCAGATCAAACAGGAAATAGCTCGTGCGGTAGCTCTTGGGCCTGTTTGGACAGGACTAGCCATGCAAAGTATAGTCTACACTGCAGCTGGGGAGCAGGGCCTTTGGCAAAGGACCGCAGGAGAAACCCAAGGTCTACCATTAGGGTTTCGGAGCCAGAGTTATCGAGGATTGGAAGCCCACTATACTCCAACTAAAAAAGAGATACTAGCTGAGTATGAGGGAGTTTGAGCTACCTCAGAAGTGGTTGGGACAGAAGCGTGTCTCCTCTTGGCACCATGATTGCCTGTCCTACACTGGATGTTAGAAGGAAACATTCCCTCAACACATCATGCAACCAGTGCTACATGAAGTAAGTGGGTAGCGTTAATTACACAATGAGCCTGAATGGGAAAACCCACTTTCCCTGGAATCCTAGAAGAGATTTTGGACCATTGCCTGAGAAGGTGACTCATGCCCAAGAAGCCCACCATATAACAAGTTACCAGAAAACAAAAGAGGCTCTGCTCTATTTACTGATGGATCCTGCCGTGTGATAAGAAACCATCAGAGGTGAAAAGCTGCTGTGTGGAGTCCCACACAATGAGTCATTGAGGCTGCTAAAGGGAAAGGCAAATCAAGCCAATTTTCAGAGGTGAAAGCCATTCAACCAGTCCTAGAGATTGCTGAGCAAGAAAAGTGGCCCATACTTTATCTCTGTACTGAGTCCTGGATGGTGGCTAATGCCCTAAGGGGATGGCTGCAGCAGTGGAAGAAAAGCAATTGGCAACACAGGGGTAAACCCATCTGGGCTGCTGCATTGTGGCAGGATGCTGCTGCATGGATAGAAAACATGACTCTGAAAGTACATCATGTAGATGCGCACATGGCCCAAGAGTCGTGCCACTGAGGAGCATCTAAACAATGAATGGGTAGATAAGGCTGCCAAAATTGGAATAGCTCAGGTGTACCTAGATTGGGAAAGAAAGGGTGAGCTATTTATAGCCCAAAGGGTCCGCAAAACATCAGGGCATCTTGGAAGGGATGCAACATACAGATGGGCTTGTGATCAGGGGATGGACCTGACCATGGAGACTATCTCACAGGTAATCCACCAGTGTGAAACGTGCTGCCATCAAGCAAGCCACACGAGTGAAGCCTCCTTGGACTGGAGGGCTGTTGCTGGGTTTCCAGTATGGTGAAGCCTGGCAAACTGATTGCATTGGGCCATTTCCACAAACACGCCAAGTCAAGAGTTATATCCTCACCATGGCAGAGGCCACAACTGGCTGACTGGAAACATACCCAGTAAACCATGCCACTGCCCGGAACATGATTTCAGGTCTTGAAAGACACATTTTGTAGCCACATGAAACCCTAGACAGAGTTGAGTCAGACAATGGGACTCATTTTCAAAATAATCCTATAAACTCCTGGGCAAAGAGGCATGGCATTAAGTGGATATATAACATTCACTGTCATCCGCAGGCCTCTGGGAAGATTGAAAGATATAATGGGCTGCTAAAAGCTATGTTCAGGGCATTAGGCAATAGGACATGGAAGCACTGGGATGGGAACTTGGCAGGAGCCACTTGGCTAGTCAACACTAGGGGATCTTCTAACTGCCCTGGTCCACCCAAACTAAGCCCTTAGACACTGTGTAAGGAGACAAAGTCCCTGAATTACACAAAGGGAAGTGGCTGGGGAAGTCAGTGTGGATTTCTTCCCCCATGGGAAAAGGCAAACCTATTCATGGGATTGTCTTTGCCCAAGGACCTGGGTGCACTTGGTAGGTGATGCCAGAGGATGGGGAGACCTGGTGTATACCTCAAGGAGATTTAACCTTGGGGTAAGAATAATCTATGGTGTAAGTTGTATGTTGCAGGAGGTAAAGTAGCAGGAGTGACATGAACTGACAAAGAATGAATTGTGGCAAGGAGCAAGAAGAATGCCATGATGAACAGGGATGTTTTCAGTGCCCAACCATCAAGTGTGCTATTTCTCCTGTCCTGACCCCACATCCTGCTGGAATGGGGACCACCTGAAGGGATGTGAATGGACAGGCGATAGTAGTTAATAAAATGTATGTTTGGTATAGAGATCGTTTAAGGATGTAGTTTAAGCTGTATGTGTGGGTAAGAAAGGATTCTAGTAATGAGAGTATATAGATTATACGGGATCCAAGCATGATGCAAATGGTATGGAATAAGGAGTGCAGATGGTATTGGGTCTGACTAAGGTAAAGTTCACAGCTCTTACAGTGCTGTGCTTTGCATTAGTAGCTGGACAGGTGTTGATAACAGACCAGTGTTTTGGCTACTGCCAAGCAGCACTGTCCCTCTGACATTCCTTTGTCGCTGTGGAGTCAGAGACAGGGATGCCACATACACACGTTGAGGATCATATGGCAACAGCCCTTCTTTATTGTTCGGCAGCTCCTTTTATAGGGTTTTCAAATTTCCCGCGCTTACAGACCTGATTGGTCAAGGGTCTTAACTCTGTCTGGTTGACTGGCCAATGATAAGGGTGCATCTGTGCTTCACAGGGGTTGGTTGAGGTCCTCTGACTGGGTTTGAATCTGACCCATGCCTGCCGTGTCTACTTTGAGCTAGGCTGCTTGAGCTGGTATCTGTTAAGCCAAATCATCTATACAGCTATAGTCCAGCTACATCTATTATGTTCCCTCCCCCATCAAAGGGGATGAGAGTGGGCAAGGCCCTGGGAGGGGACACAACCAGGCCAGCTGACCCAAATTAGCCAAAGGGATATTCCATACCATATGATGTCAGCTAAGGGAGAGAAGAGGAAGGGGGGGCATTCATGAGTTTTCAATGTTTGCCTTCCAGAGGAACTGTCATGCATGCTGAAGCCCTGCTTCCCAGGAAGTTTCCAAGCATTGCTGCTGATGGGAAAGTAGAGACTGAGTTTTTTTCTCTTTAGCACATGTGCACACAGATCTCTGCTTATTTCTTTCTTTTACTGTAATAAAACTGCCTTATCTCACTCTGCTGGTTGTGCTCCATCTTATTCTCTCCCCTGTTCCAGTGGGAAAGGGAGTGATAGAGTGACTAAGTGGGCACCTGGCACTCAGCCAGGGTCAACCCACTAGAGTTGGTCAGACAGGACCTGCCCCTCCTAAATCCATGCTCACTGGGTCTGATTTCTTGGCTGTCCTGTAGGTGCTGTGTGATCTCACTCAAGATGATCTGTTCCATAACTTTGCCAGGCACCAAGGTCAGGGTGACTGGTCTGTAGTTTCTTGGATCCTCCTTTTGACCCTTCTTATGGATGGGTGTCACATTGGCCAGATTCCAGTCATCTGGGACCTCCCTGGTTAGCCAGGACTGATGATAATTGATGGAGACCAGCTTGTCGAGCTCTTCCACCAGCTCTCTCATCACCCTAGGATGGATCCTATCTGGTCCCATAGACTTGTGAGCATCTAAGTGGCTCATTAGGTCTCTAACTGCTTCCTCCTGGATTACAGGGGAGCGATTCTGCTCCCCATCCCTGTGTACTAGCTCAGGAGGCCAGTTGTCCTGAGGACCACCTCTTATTGCTGAAGACTGAGGCAAAGAAGGTGCTAAGTACCTCAGCGTTTTTCTCATCTTTGGTGACTATATTCCCCCCCACGTCCAATAAAGAATGGAGGTTGTACTTGTCCCTCCTTTTTCCATTAATGTATTTATAAAAACACTTTTTATTATCCTTCACAGAAGTGTCCAGATTAAGTTCTTATTGAGCTTTCACCTCTGTAATTTTCTTTCTGTATGACCTAACGACATCCTTAAACATTTCCTGAATTGCCTTCCCCTTTTTCCCAAGGTGATACACCCTTTTTTTCCCTGAGTTCCTGCAAAAGCTCCCTGCCCAGCCAGGCAGGTTGCCTTCCCCTCTGGCTTGTATTTTGGCACATAGAGACAGCCTGCTCCTGTGCATTCAGATTTCTTTCTTGAAGTATGTCCATCCTTCCTGGACACCTTTGATTTTAAGCTCTGTTTCCCAAGGTACTCTGTGAATCAGCATCCTGAATAGGCCCAAGTCTGCCTTCCGTAAGTCCAGTGTAGAAGTTTTGTTGATGCCCCTCCTTGTTTCACTGAATATTGAAAATGCTATTATTTCATGGTCACAGTACCCCAGACAGCCTCCAACCACCACATCTCCCACCAGCCCTTCTCTGTTTGTAAAGAGCAGGTCTAGTGAACCTCCACCCCTGGTAGGCTCCCTCATCAACTGTGACAAGACGTTGTCCTCCATACACTCCAAGAACCTCCTAGACTGCGTCTTCTTCGCCATGTTGTGTTCCCAGCAGATATCTGGCAGGTAAAAGTCTTTTACAAGAACAGGGGCTGGCAATCTTGAAACATCCTCCAGCTGCTTATAGAATAATTCATCCCCCTCTTCATCCTGATTGGATGGTCTCTACCAGACTCCCATCAGGATGTCAGCCTTCTTAGCTGTCCACCTGATTCTTACCCATAGGCACTCAACCTTACCGTCATTAACAAGTTCTACAGTGTCAAGAGACTCCCTAATATACAGAGCCACTCTTCCACCTCTCCTACCTTGCCTGTCTCTTCTGAAGAGCTTGTAGCCATCCATTGCAGCACTCCAGTTATGCAAATCATCCCACTATATTTCAGTGATGGTGACTACGTCAGAGCTTTCCTGCTGTACAGAGGCTTCCAAGTCCTCTTGTTTTTTACCCATGCTGTATGCATTAGTGTACATGCACTTCATCTGGGCTGCTGATTTCACTCCTGATTCTAGCTTATTACCCTTGGTCTCATCTCTGGAGAGCGTGATTTCATCCCCTTCCCCCTTTAAACCTAGTTTAAAGCCCTCAATCAGCTCTGCCATCTCATGGGCTAGAATCCTTTTGTCCTTGTTAGATAGATGGAGCCCATATCACTGTAGCAGGCTCGGCGACATAAAAAATGCCCCATGATCAAAAATCCAAAATTGCACTGATGGCATCAGTCCTTAAGCCACTTATTGATAACATGGGTTTTCCTGTTCCTTTCATCATTCATTCCTGCTACTGAAGGAACTGAGGAGAATACCACCTGCACTCCTGTCCTATTAACCAATCAACCCACAGCCTTGAAGCCCTTTTTAATTACCCTGGTACCCTTCTTATTAACCTCATCACTGCCAACTTGGACAACCAGCAGTGGGTAATAATCAGAGGGTTGAATTAGTTCAAGGAGTCTCCTGGTGATATCCCATACACTGGCCCCAGAGACACAGCAGACTTCCCTGTGGGATGGGTCCAGTCGACATACAGGGCCTTCTGTTCCATTCAGAAGGGAGTCATCTGCTACAACTACTGTTCTTTTATTAATACCTGAGGCTGTGGTTGTATTAGTTTGGCACAACCTGGTTTCTGGTAGCAGGGGGGGCCACAAAGATGACTCTTGTGAGAAGCTGCTGGAAGCTTCCCATGATGTCTGGCAGAGTCAATGGCTGATGGCTTTGAAGATGGACATGCTGCTGGCCAAAACTGGGCCAATGAGAGAGGTTGGTAACACTTCTGTGATGACATATTTAAGAAGAAAATCAAAACAAAGTCACAGATTTTTGCTCCTAGCCAGAGAAGAGAAGGAGGTGAGAACATGTGAGGGAAAACAACATGGAGACACCAAGGTCAGTGGAGAAGGAGGGGGAGGAGGTACTCCAGGCACCAGAGCCAAGATTCCTCTGCAGGCCGTGGTGCTGATCATGGTGAAGCAGGTTGTTCCCCTGCAGCCCATGGGTCTACGGGGGATGCAGAGATCCATCTGCAGCCTGTGGGGGAGATGCTCATGCTGGAGCAGGTGGATGCCTGGAGGAGGCTATGATCCAGTGGAAGACCTGGTGCAGAGAGAGGGCCCTTGCTTCCAGTCTGAAGCAGCCTGTCCTTGGGGGACTGCACCCTGTGGAAAGAGAGACCCATGTCACAGCAGTTTTGGGAGGACTGTCTGCCCGTGGGGGGAGTTCACGTTGCAGGAGGTGCAGTATGGCTGCTGCTCGTGAGAGTGGACCCACGCTGGAGAAGTTCACAGAGAACTGTCTCCTGTGGAAGGGACCCCATGGTCTCACAGGGGAAGGACTCCCAGAGCAGTGGAAGAAAATCTCAGTGATGAACTGACCAAAACCCCCCATGCCCTGTCTCTCTGTGCTATCAGTGGGAAGGAGGGAGGGGTTGTGGGGAAAAAGGTGTTTTAAGGGCTTATTTTACTTTTCATTATCCTCCTCTGATTCTGTTAGTAATAAAATTCACTTTGCAATTTAAGTTGAGCCTTTTTTACCCTTGAAACATTTCTCCTGGTCCTTATCTCACTCATGAAGTACTAATGATTACTTTTTCCCTCCTCTGCCCAGCTGTGGCAGGGGTGGGTGAGCGAGCAACTCTCGTAGGTGCCTGGCATTGGGCCAGTGTCAAACCATGACACAGCTGCAGAACGTCAATTTAAAACCCCCAAAGATACACTGCAGCATCCTAAGGTATTATGTAGACAGCTTCCTGATACAGCCATCTGACATGGACCTGCTGATTTTTTAACATGGGTTCGAGGATATGCTTGTGTTCTACCCCCTTCAGGTCTGTTGTGGGTGCCTGCCAGAGCTGTCAAGCCATACCATGAGCTGGAAGGACACTCAGCCTAATCCTGTGCCAGAGATGATCAAATTGAACTTGACCAACCCCTCAACAGGGAAGAAGAGGAAAAGAAGTAATGACATAACATGGGATGATCTCAGGGCTCTGAATGATGAGGCATCTAGGATGATGCAGCATGTGGGGGCAGAGCCTAATGCCGCAAACACCTTCTTGGACTCTCTGGCCATTGTATCGGCTAATACAGAAGTAAGATCTTTGCTTTACTTGATGCTATTTAGCTCCTGTGTCATGAGTGTCAACACGCAAATCTACTGGGCTCATGTTTATGACCCTCCGGTGTTTCATCCAGTAACCTGGTGGGACCTGGAAGTTCCTATTTCTAATAACTCTAAAATACTAGGAGGGGCATGGAGATCTCTGTCTGGGTCATTAACTAATGGGACAGATTGGCTATCAGTCAAAGCAAATCAAACCTTTGTAGCAGACTCCTATCCCTTATGCTTAACTACTCTCAGTGGCAACAATTGCACCCCTTTCACATTACACATACATCTGATAAAAATTACTACTGGTGAAAAGGCTACCTTATAAGCAATTGAACTTTCAGGGGTTTACATGTCACATAACCCTATAAACACCATCACGGCTCCAGGTAATATTCTCATATGTCACCCTAAAGCTGTTTTACCCTCAGTGCATATTTAATGGTCCCCGTGCAGGATGGAAAGCCCTGAGCAACATCAGATACACCCCCTTAATATCTCAGTGCCAGAGTGGAGCCCACAAGGTCATTTCATCTGTAACAATGTCTGACTTGATGTAAATGGCTCCTGCTCAGAAGTTATTAGCTGGAGGCATGGAGGACTCTCGGGGTCTGTCACACAGATCCATGATGCCAGTGATGAATCCCTCCCTCACACAGCCTGGTGGTGATTAATGCTCCCCTTCCTACCTCCACAACTATGGGTTTTGCTTTATTTTCAGGAGTCATCTACCTATTGGATGAAGGCCATTTATATCAAGACTCTTCATACTATGATCTGCACAACACATCCCTATGCATTCTTGTTAACAACAAACATGACAGTTGAACCTTGCAGTCAATATTATTGCATTACAGCCGTTAACCCAATGTATGCTTCCTGCATCACCCCTGAAAATATAACTGAGAGGAATTTTACTTATGTCTTACCCATATGTCAGCATGCGGAAGTATGGATTCCTGTGAATCTTAAATGGGAATGGGAAGGAGAGTTAGGAGTCGTGTATCTAAAATGCTTGTTTTAAAGGAGTCCAAACAAACCAAGAGATTTATTTCCTGGGTTATTGGTTTTATCATACCTGCTATTGTTATTCTAGTTTCATCTGCTATTGCTATTACTGCCTTAACAGAATCGGTGAAAACAGCCCATGAAGTTAGTTCTGTAATGAGTAATTTCACAGAGGGCTTACAAACTCAAACAGTAATTGAATACTGGCACGTTTAGATGTCCCTGAGGCTGTCTTGCTATGGGTAGGAGAAAAACAAGATGCCCTAAATACTTGTTTGTGCCTTCACTGTGATTGGCAGCACACCAATGCTAATGTGGGTAACCCCTGTACAATGGAACAGCTCTGAAACTTCCTGGGAACAGGTGAAGGCCCATTTAAAAGGGACATTTTCTGTAAATATAGATAAAAACATAAATGCATTAACAGATAGCATTAGAAAACAATCTCAAAGGCTTCAAATTATGTCTGCACAGAGCCTCTATGATACACTTGCTAACAGCTTTACCTGGCTCAACCCAAAAACATGGTTTAAGGGACTGAATTTACGCATATGGCTATTTGGTGCTTTGGGGATGGGTCTCTTTCTTACTGTCATTACAGGACTTCTTTGCCTCTGGAAATCATTTGGAGTCTGCAAAAAGGCACAAGCGAATGTGATGGCTGCCTTTGTGATCGATTCCTATTTAAACAGATGTGGTAGTTTGACACTGGGGAAGTGATTTTTTTCAGGAAGTTATAGTTAAACCAATTAGTGACTGGTTTTGAAAGTGATAGCTACTATAGCCAATAGAGGAATGATACGTCTCTGGGAACACACAGGGTTAAATATCAGAGGATCCTGGGAAACTGCCCTTTTCCTTCCTGCCTGAGAACAGGTAACAGGGCCAGCCCTGCTCCACCGTGTGGCCTCCCCTGGGCCTGGTGGCCCGGCTGGGCCTGCTGCTCCTCCCTGTGGGGGAGGGAAGCTGGCCCTGGCCTGGCCGTGTGGACAGGCCCCCTCAGCTGCCAGTGGGGGGAAGGGGAGGCTACAGCTTAACAACTAGCTAACTTTAAAGCCTACCCCTCTCACCCCCCTTCAGGCTGAGAGAGATGTCCCCCAGGACCCAGGGAGAAGCTCTGAGCCAGGCCCACCCCATGAGACTGAGGTGTGGAGGTGGGGAAGGCATCCACCAGCCTGGCTACTGAAATGAATGGGCAAGGAGACTCGCTCCTTTTTAATGCCTTTATTAAGATCAGCTCTAGGTGGGGGGGCTCGAGGGGCTGCGCACACCGCCACTGCTCCCAATGGATGACGCAGGGGAGGAGACGTTCAGCTCTTCTACACGGCGGAGCTGGGGCTTCCTTCTCGCAGGAGTCCCTGGAAGATGCTTGCTCCTTGGAAAGTCTAGGGGAGTCCTGTGTATGGGATACTTTTGAAGTTATGGTGACAAGATGGAACCCAGGTCTGATTGGTGTGAGGTTCTCCATGGTTCTGCTGACTTAGAGTGGTTCTTTTTAGGTTTTGATTTTATGTTGGCTCGTTTATTTTTAGGGGTTTTATGTCCGAATCGTGTTCCATGAGCACTTGAGGCTTTTTCATTTACATGTCGGGTGGTGCCATCGGTTGCCTGGTGGTTGCTATGCAGGGAGAGGCAGGAGTAGGGGAAGTTCGAAAAAAGGATACAGTTACAAAGAAAGAGGTCTCAGGTAATTAACATTTGACAGACAAAACATTTACGGAAGGTATTTTCAATTACAATAACAATCGGTCTGTATATATTGCCAGGGTTGGCCTGAGATAAAAAGGAAGTCGGAGTATAGAGAGAACGCAGATCAAGCCAATATGGTTAACAGCTACGTTCTGCTTTATTCAGCTAAGATGGCTACTTTTATACATTTCCATATAGTTTACAATTCACAACAGCTCTTCATTGGCATACAGCAGAGAAAAGAATGCAAACACTTATTGTTGACCAAACTCTTAAGGCAGCTACTAGTGTTCAGACTACTTACTATACATGTTATCTATTAGAAACTTCTCTGTGCCTTGTTGTCCTGGTTTAGGGCAAATTTGGGAGGAAATCTCCGAGTGGGGTTCCTCTGAAAAGCAAATCCAAACAGCCCCTCCCCCCAGCCGGTCCGGGGAAATAACTCCCCAGAGAAGAGTGGAAAAAAGCCTTATTTATTTAACAAACAAAATGCCCACAAGCATAAAGAATGAAGAATAATAATAACAATAATAATAATATGAAACAATAAAACCTCTCGCTGCTCCGGAGAGAGATGGCAAAACTGAGAGTCCGTGCCAGGAGTCTGTTTATCAGTCCCTTCAGTGCTGAAAAATGCCGAGTCCCGGCCTGGTGGGCCACGGGTGCAAGATCCCGGTGCTCCTCTGGGTTTTTCGGTCCAGAGCAGATTTAAACAGTCCCAAAGAAAAATAAAATAATAAAAAAACAGTCCAGGAAAGCTTCTTTGCCTCAGCTAGCTAGACTAACAAAAGGAAAAAAAAAAACTCTCTCTGGCTGCCCTCCGTGCATCCGACAAAGGAAAATAAATAAAAAAAAAAACACACAGTCCCAAGGACGAGAGCAGATTCAGAGGAGTGAGTTTGTTTCTCAAAACAAACTGCGCGCTTCTTCTTTCCCTGCTCACTCTCAGAACCAGTCTTAAAGGTACAGAACACAGAACAGACGATTTGGGGATACAGGCATCATAGTCACCCTAGGACACTTGTTAACACCTTAAGGTGTAATCTCACTGCACCAGAGACTTGGCAGCTGAATTTCCACCTGCGCCACTGAGGCCTTACAGGCCTTCATCTGAGGCCCAGGCTAGGTGATTCACTCACAGTCCAAATATTCACTATCTTCAAAAACTCTGCTACAAATCCCGCCTTTTCTTATGAATCAGCTAGACTGGGGCCGAGATGAGGATGATTAGTTCTACATGTATATTAGCAAAGCAAGCATAACAATGAAATCAACTAATAACAACAAAAGAACATAATACTAGAACAAATTAAACTTTTCAATCTGAGAAATAAAACTTTATAAATTGAACTAATTATTAAAAGAAGTGCTAATAGCTACAAGTCTTTCCAGATTTCTGCAACAGCTGAAAACCTTCTTAGTGAAGACTTGGTATCCTTTCTCGAGCAAGGCTCCCAACTTCACCTGGAAAGGTTTTCTCAGCTGCTATAAATAAAATCAAATCATCAAGTCAAGGTGACTTGTATCTCTTTTTGATGCAGAAAACAATCTGGATGTTGATAAATACATTCACTCTAGTTAAAACCAAGGTGTGGCCAGTACCCTGGCTTTAAAGCCACAGTGAATTTTCTTACTAAATTCTTAAAACAAAGTTTCTAATAATAATTGCAAAATACTTAAATAACAGAAATAAAAAAAAAAAGGTTCTGAAATGCATCATGATGCGTTAGAAAAAACCAAATATTAAAACGCATGAAAAGTATAACTTAAAACTGTATTATCCTACACTTAACTCACTTATCACTTAGAATTTATTATTTCAAACTTATTACTTCAAATTTAACTTACTTATTCTAACTTATTTATTATTTTAAAACAAGCACAAAACTATACAGGATAGCTTGCAACTAATAACAATCACAATGTAAAATTCTTGTCTTCTTCATTCGCAAACATTCCTCGGTGTTTCATCACAGCTGTGTCTTCTGAAGTTTCTTTATTTGTAGAATAAAACAACTAAACTCTATAAATTAGATTAGCTTACAATAAAATCTTAAATTTAAAAAATATAAATTTACTATCACTTAACTTTCATAAATTCTTATTTTAAAGCTAACTTATACTTAACAAAGCCTAAACTGAAAATCAATTATCAAAATATCAAAACACAATTGAACTTGGATTTAAATTTTGTTTGTGATCAGGCACCTGTTGTTGCAAATATTCAATGGTTTTTATATTTCTTCTTTTAAATTTACAGAACTTAACGTTAATTACTTTATTACTATTTTATTTGAATGCAGCTCTTTCTAACTCAAGGGTTACTGGAATCTCGGGTGTCTCTCTCTCTCCTGGATGAAGAGTGAGGGTTTTTGGTGGTATGTTTCACTTCTCATTTTTACACAAACTTAACATTCTGCTGACTGACAAGCTAAAACTAGTTAAGTTGGGACAGCACATCTTTGCCTAACAGTCCTGGAAGCTTGACAGGCAAAGGCATGATGTATGGTCTTGCTACAATGACTTGATTGTCCTCAAAGGTGATGCGAATGGGATCTATGCTTGCAAAAGGAATTGCCATTCCGCCTGCTCCTATAATGTGGTTGCTCGCAGCTTGCAAAAGCCAATCAGATGGCCAATACGATAGATTGACAAATGAGACAGTAGATCCCATGTCAAGCAGCGACTTCAGTGAAATGCAGTGGGAGCCGTGCTGTAACTGTACTTTTCCCCAAAACTGAGGATTTGTGGATACTTGTTTGTCCAACTGATCTTGGCAGTGTAACAGTTCAGCAAGTTTCGTTATTACTTGTTGGAATTCATCTGCATGCTGTGCATTTCTTTGCGACTGCAGAATGTCGTGAGTCAAAGAGTCAGGGCTTCTGTTTCGTGGGGGGCATTCTGTGGCTGTTGTGCAGTGTGGCTGTGCTGGCGTCTCTTTCGCAGCAGCTGCTGCGCTCGACTCTCCCTGCCGGGCTGCCTCCCCCCACGCCGCTGACACTGGCTCCCCCCGCGCGGGAGAAAGGAGGGGCTGCACCTCCGCTCCCCACGCCGCCTCTCTGCCGTCTCCTCCCTGTGCACTGCCCCGGTGTTCCACCTCCCGGGCCGGCCCTGCCCCGCCTTCGGCTCCGCCTGACTCCACGTCATTCACCACGCCCCCAGAGTGGAGCGGCCGAGCCACTTCCTGGTCGCTCTCAGTCCGTCTGAGCAGCGACGGGGACACTTCCTCTGCCCGAGTCACATGATCCAGGACATCCGGCGCAGCTGCGCTGGTCGCCGCCATTGCCCGCATGGCTCCGGCAGGCTGTTCCTCTGCAGAGACAGTTCGTAAGGTATTTAAAACTGTTTCCCAAACCGCCCTCAGTTCTGGTGCGGATTTTTCGTCTCTGCTGCCTGAGATTGCGGCGTCTACCATTAAATCGCCGATCTCTCTCCATTCTGCAGCGCTAAAAACCAGTGATGAATCACACAATTTTCCCCGTTTCCACGCCCACAGGGCTATCTGTTCAATCTTAGTCTCTTTCACCTTTTCACCTCTCTTAGAAAGGATAGCAAAGAGAAGATGGATGGGGGCTGCAACGTCTGCATTCATGGCAGGTAGCTGCGACCCTTTCTGCTGCACTGCAGCTTACCTTCTTCCCACAGGCTGGTGCTGACGCTGCTCCTCGGCGCCAAGCTGCTGTGGGAGTTCCGACTCCCTGCTCCGTTTCGCTCGACCACACACGGATTCAATCAAGCACGGAGTCTCCCAGCGAAGGCTTCTCCCGCATCTAAGCGAAAGCCTTCTCCAGGGCTAGACTGCATTTAAGCAAGCCCCAGTCCCAAAGCCCTACATTTAAGTGCACTTTGGGCAGTGCCTACATCTAGACGTTCGTCGGCATCATGATGCTTTCGAAAGGCACACACTCTCAGGTCCCTGTGATCAGGCGCCAATATATTGCCAGGGTTGACCTGAGATAAAAAGGAAGTCGGAGTATAGAGAGAACGCAGATCAAGCCAATATGGTTAACAGCTACGTTCTGCTTTATTCAGCTAAGATGGCTACTTTTATACATTTCCATATAGTTTACAATTCACAACAGCTCTTCATTGGCATACAGCAGAGAAAAGAATGCAAACACTTATTGTTGACCAAACTCTTAAGGCAGCTACTAGTGTTCAGACTACTTACTATACATGTTATCTATTAGAAACTTCTCTGTGCCTTGTTAACACCTTAAGGTGTAATCTCACTGCACCAGAGACTTGGCAGCTGAATTTCCACCTGCGCCACTGAGGCCTTACAGGCCTTCATCTGAGGCCCAGGCTAGGTGATTCACTCACAGTCCAAATATTCACTATCTTCAAAAACTCTGCTACAGGTCTGGGCTAAACGGCGCTCGACGGAGAAAAGCCTCACCACAGGCAAAGCAAACAGTATCCAACTGAACTCAGAAATCGGCATTTTGTTTCTTACAGCTACTGAGAACTTGGCCACAGTTCCTGAGCCTCCCCCATCATCACGGCTTTGAGTTTCCACAGCCGTGCAGTCAGAGCAGCTGCCCGGCAGAGATCATGTGACCACCGCAGGCCCTGTGCAAGATATTAACATTTTCCTTGCACAGATGAAGCTTCGAAAGCCTAATCCTCTGAGTGAGAGGAAAGGGACAGAGTGAACAAAGAGAAGACACTGTAATAAATGTATCATTGGGGTAAAAATTCGTGCAGAAAAATATAGAAATATATGTTTTATTAATGTTAGTAGAAAGATATAAAAAGTGTAGTTTGTTTAAAAATTCCTTCCCGAGTCAGGCGGCTGCTCGAGTCACAACCTCTCATCAGCCAAAGACAAAGAGCAGAACCAGGACCATCAAGGGGGACAAAGAAGTTGGCCAGCTAAGATAATGATCGGCGACACCTCAAGCTGAGAAGACTCCTCTCCGGAACCCACCCGCAAATGCAATCAAAAATTGATAAGCTTGATACGCAGGTGAAAAGAGCCTTCCTGTATCGCTATTCACAGGGCTTGACGAATCCGGGAAATTCATTCAACATTGTATTTGGACTCTTTGTCGGACTATGCTCCACACCTGTTTTGCCTCGGGACACGAAAAACCCTATAAGACCCCAAGCAGCAGTTCGCTCCATGTGGATTTGGGAAATCTGTACCTTAGGTTACAGATTCCTGTCCACCCAGCGCTGCGCTGTCCGTCCTTATTGTGGTTTCTCTCTTTGTTGGTGATTTGGATTGTTTTTTTCTAATAAATTGTTTTTATATTAATCCGATTTTGTGATTTCATTTATAACAACACGGCATGAGATGGAAGTCAGTGAAGAGAGTTAAGTCCTAGTGGGACAAAGGAGTGAGGAGTTGCCTCATTTGGCTGGACTTCTCTTGTGAAACTGTTATAAATGAATTTTAGCCAATCGGATAGAAAGAACAAATTTTATTTTTCCATTTCAAAATCTATCTGGGACAGCCATGAAAACAACATTCGAATGTTGGGTGAAACAGACAACTGACAGCAGGGCTGCTATCTCGCACTGTTCCATGATTTGCTGGTGGTTGAGTCCGGGTTCTTATACTGTATTTTGTGCCTCCCGGCAGCAGAGGTATTGTGTATTCAAATTCAAACACAGTCTTTTCACTTGATGATGAATCCTGAACAGATTTCCCGGTACTGGGCCACGTCTGAAAGGATTTTCCCGGAATCCTCTTTTGGGATGATGATGTCTTCAAATTCAGGGTCCACCCTCGAAATTGGTATTGATGGGTTGATGGTGGGTTGATGGTCCAGGTGCCCAAGATCTGATTAGCTCAAGGAGCTACATCCTGGCAAGCCACCCTCCTTTCTGGTGTAAATCAAGGTGTTAATTCGTACATTTACAGTCCACAAAGCATGTCCCGGTATTTGGAAAACGCCTGCCCCATTCCGGGAACCAGGGTTAGTCTTACATTTACAGGGTTACAAAAATATACATTCTATCATCTACTACATTTACTATAACTTCTATGTTTAATTGCACGAATTTATAATCATATCTATCACAAAACCATGGAGAATGGACTAACATTCCCTGTAACATATGAATGCTGTTAGGGGGATGCAGAGATCTAGTTATAGTTGTGGACTGATTGTCAGAGTCTGTCCAAGGATGTGATATGCCTCACGACTGTCTCCAATGATTGAGAACTGAGACCCCAGACTCTGAAAGGAGCCCCTGGCCTGGTTGAGGTGGAACGTTTGCCAAGTCTCGGAGGACTGGTATGCATCTCCATGAGAACGGGGTGCAAGAACAATGGAACTGGTCACAGTGGACTGAGCCAAGGCTGCTTGTCCAAACCGGTCTGTCCGTACCAGAGGTACGGTTTGCAGCTTGTTCCTGAGCACCCAACCTCAACACAGGTGGTTCCCGCTTTGGCTCGGTGCCCCTCACTTTGGTTCCCGCCTTGACAACCTATAAAAGCTCTGGAGACCCTCTCACACTTTTGTGATCACCCCACTGGAGAACTTTGCATCTATAGGCATCTCTAAGCCTCGAGGACTCGTCCCTCCACGTTGGTAGCTGTAATCCCCTTTCCCCTCTTTCTCTGTCTTTCTTACTATCCTTAATTTCTCTCCCCACTATCGCATTTGTTGGCACTAAATAAAGGTGCATTTGTGATTGAGCAGACTGAGTTGTCCCCTGCTGTGTCTTTTGCGCTCTGAGATCCTTAAAACGAACAATCACGAACCCCGCTTGCAGTGGCGGATCGTGACACTGATATAATTGAGATTTGGGGGGAACTTTGAACAGAGGAAGATAGAGAGAAAGTGATATGAAGCCCTTTGCTCCCAGGGAAAAGGGAGGCCTCTGTTCCTTAAGATGAAGATGATTTTTGGAGATAGAAGAAGAGAACCTTTGTTTTATACTAGAAGAGACATCCTTAAACGGTACCCTAAAATAAGCAGACATGACCCATATGCAGTGTTGGGAAAGCTGCTAATGGGAGGGACTTCACAGAAGCAGGTTTCCCAGGCGGCTGTTTTTGTGAGAGTTAAGACCCACAAGAGAACTGTTCTATGTTGTCAGTGGGGAAATTCCATGGAAGTTCTAAGAGAGACTCCTCTCCTAAAGAACTGATGAAAGATTACCTTTAAATGGTGAAACTGACTGAAAATCACAGGTTTTGTCTCTTTATGTTGTTTGTGGGAAAGTGAACATTTGTGGGGGAGGAGGAGGAGGTGTTTTGAATGTTTCATTTTGATTCTAATTTTCTTCTTTTAGTGTGTGTTAATAAATCTATCTTTGTAACCTTTAAGTTTGGGCCTGCTTTGCTTCTCTCCTGCTCCTATCTCACAGCAGAAAAGACATTCAAACCACTGCACTAAATTTGGCAAACAGAATTTGGCGAACATGAAATCATTACAACAGAGAAGGGGGACATGTAGAAGCAGCGGCCTGCAGCAGTTATTCTGGTCTTAATGAGAATCCTGTGTAGAGGAGCAACTTGTTACACTTAACTCTGATAAAGGCCTGTTCTCTTGGGAAAGGTGCATAGCAGAGGATTAACTACAGCCATAAACACCACGTGTGAATGTTTTTCTTTTACTTCCCAGAACGCTGGGAGGTGGCATGTTTGAGTGAATGGCTTATAAGGGCAGAAATGCCTGCTCTAACAAATGCTTGGCAGTGTAGCTGTTTTGTCTTTCCTTCTGCATGTTCCCAAGACTTTCTTTAAATTTTCCCATAGTAGAAACATATGAATACTGGAGTGTGTGCAATAAAAATGGATCCTGCTAGAAGAAACAGTGGTCTCTGTGTTTTGTGGAAAAAAAGACTCCACAACTAATAAGAGTTAGTTGGAGAGTAGGTATGTATTTATTCGGTGCTGGGTGCAATGTGGGATAGCTCCCAAAGGCATGAGCAATCACTCCCTCCCTAGCATTCTATTTTATCCTCTAAAATGTTACATATGCATTGAGTTTCACAATATATCTACACATATTTATTTCCTAGTTCTGCCTAGCCCCGCTTCGTATACTAATTATCTTACCAGTCTTTCACGCTTGTGCAGTTAACTCTGGTGGTTGTGCAGGTGGTCGTATGGGATGAAGCAAGTCGTCTTCATCAAGGCTGAACTTTTCACCTCACCTCCTTGCGCATGCTCTCTGATCCCCTGGTCACAGTCCAAACCATAAAGCTGGTCTAATCTGGTTCTAGGGTCCAAGGAGCCTTGTTATCTCAGTAGCCTTGCAACTTCAGCATTCTTTGTCCTGCTTTGGCAGGCAATCTTTCTCCTTATCACACATCCTTGCATTCTTTCATGTTGCTTTCGCACTACACTGTCTTCTCTTCGTAAGCAGCCAGCACAGTACATTCGCAAACACAGCAAATATAAACAATATGCATCATCTAAGTGTCTTTTTCTAATCAATCGCCCTCTAATTTCTAACCCCTTGTCTCATCTGTTTGGTTTTTTTCCAAGCTGCTGCAAAAACAACTTCCGAATTAAAGAATTATTTTGCTGATGAAATAGTAAAAGGGGCTGCAGAAAAAGGCATCTTAACAGTGGTGCCACAGAAGGAAATCAATTTGTCAAGGTTTGTCCCAAAGTGTGATCAAAAGGACCATCCATTTTCTGGCACAAAGGCTGAAATCAAGGCAAGTAAATGGAATATTACACCAGAGGGACAGATTGTAGTCCCACTGCAGTAAGAGTATAAAGACACTCATAGGGAAACAGACAACTCTTTTAAACATCTCAAGAAAGTAGTAATAGGAAGGGAAATTAGGAATATTGTACAAACAAATGTGAAATCTTCTATAGAAACAACCCAAACATGAGCAAAAGAGTTGTGTTACAAATAAAAGGCAAGAGATTTTCCTGGAGATCATTGGCAAATAGATTCTGCTGAGTTACCAAGCAAAGGAGGAAACAGGTATGTATTAGTGTTGATTGACACCTTTAGTGGATGGTCTGAAAGCTTACCCATCACACTAACACAAGGGAGGTGGTGAAAGTTTTACTCAATCATATAATTCCAAAGGTTTGAGGTTCCTTTGGGGTTGGTCCCTCAGTGATCGGGGAAGCCAGTCAAATGTTGGGAACTGTTTGGGATCTGTAAATTCCCTACATACCCCAGATGAGTTGTAAAGCTGAATGTGTGAATGGAACCCTCAAAACACAGATTAGTAGAATTTGTCAAGAAACATCCATGACATGGTTCAAGTCTTGCTTATATAGCCTTGCTGAGAATCTGCATGCAATGAAGGCAGAGAGACAGCATAAGTCCTTATGAAATATTGCATGACAGGCCATATCAAATTGTGTATATGAGGGGGAGAACTGACTTTCTGAGATATTTAATAGCTTTTAAGTTCCACTTTGCAGAAATTCCAGAGATTTATCATGTTATCCAGATGGATAAGACTGGACACACCTGCCCATCTGTTCCAGCCTGGAGACTGAGTCTATGTTAAATGGAGAGACAGTAACTTTACAAGCTAAGTGGAAAGGGCCATTCCAAGTCCTGACAACCCTCACCGAAACCAGAAGTGCTGGCAGAGAACCCTGAATTCACTGCTCCAGAGTTAAGACCTCTGTTCCTGAAACAACCAAAAAACAAAGATAGATACAAATCAAGATGATGTGATTTAAATTGTTCTTTTGTGCCTCTTATCTGCACAGTTGGTAACAATGATTCAGATTTGGCCCTAAAAATTTGCATGTAGCTCTAATCCAAAATGTATTCAAAAGCTCTTCATAAGAACAACTTGTCAGAGTGGTATTGGATGTGAGAATCTGGCCTGGTAGGTTTTGCCCCTAGATAAAGATCATGCCTGTTCTCATGGGGCTGACTCCAAATATAATATTTAATCATATTAAGGGCTATTAAACATATTGAATGCCAAACTTCAGATGCAATTTTGGCCTTACAAGAAGAAGTCCATGATTTGTCTGGTATAGTTTTACAAAACAGAATGGCTCTTAATTTCCTACTAGCCACAAAATCATTAACACTGGTTGTTGTTCTTATGCAGATCAGAGTAAAAGAATTATTAAGGATTTGGTTGAAATTTGAAAGCAAACTCAAATTCTACACCATGTAGCTCTCAAAAGAGCTCACTCGACCTTGAATATCTTCAGTACACTCACTTCATGGTACCTAAACTGGGCCTGAATAAAGGAAGTGCTCATAGTAGCTATAGTTATAGATAATAAACAGTGGGATGGCTGTTTGTGTAAACTGGTGGTATGGTTAAATATGGAGTAAAGACTAGACAAGGTAGAGTCTTGTTAATCTAAAAAAAAGGGGGGAATGATGCCAGTTTGGGTTTTGCCTTTTTTTCTTTGATATGTTCTCTGTATTCTTCACACATATTTGTGGCTTTGTAGCCTATAGTATTAGTGGCTAGTTTTCCCAGTACTTTTCCATGGCCTTTCCTTAGGCAGAAAGACAAATTTCAGAGCTCCAAGCCCCGAGGGGGTACAAGGCCCCTATCCCATCGTGGTTCTTCCTGGGAACCAAGGCCAAGAATAACTCTTCAAGATACATCTTCATGGACTAAGTACAGCTAGTGCTGAGGGGGGCTCCAGAGAAGGAGCTGGACTTGGGGGGAATTGCATCACCACTTGTCCTCCTAATTGGTGCTTTTTATCAATTATGCTAATTTCCTAAAACTTATAAAAATGTACTCATCCCTGTGTAGGTGGGCTTTTGTGGACATCTTTCCATAACTGCCCCTGAAGGCCTTCAAATAAAGATCCACTTTTATATTACCTCCTTACTAAAATTATCTCAAGTTTCATTTCCAGGTTGGGAAAAAGGCAACACTTACCCTAGACACCCCAGTTCATTCATTTCAGCCTGGGGATCATGTATATATCAAGAGATGGAAATCTGAACCACTTCAGGAGCAGTGGAAAGGACCTCATCTAGTTCTGTTGACTACAGGAACAGCAGTGAAAGTGAAAGGACTTAAATCCTGAATTCATTGCACCCGAATTAAGAAGGCTCTTGACTCAGAATGAACAGTGGAAAACACCAGACCTTTGTGGCTGAAATTTTTGAAGATATCTGTAGACAAATAATGAAATGTATAGGCTAATGTTTATGGGAATCTTTTTGTCTTTAGGTGGGAAGGGTTGAAGAAAACTTAATATTAACTTTAATTCAAGAGTTTGGTAAGATGCATAATCTGTCCAGCATTACATCCTCCCTCCCTATCCCAGTTCAGCAGAGAACCTATTCCTTGGGGGAATTATCGCTATAGATCTGTCAATGGTGATTCAGTATAATAATCTGACTAAGGCAATAGCAAAAGCAAACATCACCCACTATTTGGATAAGAAGGGGAGATGTAGGTGACAGGAAGATGGCTTTCTTGAGGACTCAATAGCTTGGAGGCCAGGAGAAAATAGAATTATTTTTGAGAAGGAAAAAGGTAAGGAGTGCCCAACAGGGTCCCATAGTTTTAATCAACATTTTCTAGATTTCGCCTTAGCAGCCTCAGGAGCCCAAGGAACCAGGTTTTTACATTTATGTGTTATTAAAAATCACGCCCAGAATGTTTCAAACTTGCCAGTGTCAAACTCTCTGAAGCAGACCTCATACCTGGACGAAACCCTTAGAAGGATAGTGGAAATACTTAGGGAAGGTGGGATGGTGTCTAGATTGGGGAATCTCACCTATGTATAATCTAAGTAAGAGTCAATGGAGGTGTAAAAAAAACAAAACCATGAAAGTCAGACCAGCACCATAAGCTGGATGGCCAAAACAGTTTTGAATTGTAATAACAAACCTTTAGATTGTGTTAGATCTCTGGAAGTTCCTTCCTCGGGTTACACTGTTTGGGCTATCTTGGATGGATATTGGACCACACACTTGAACCGACCACCAGGCAAGTTACTTTAGGATTATTAACTCTATGTCCAGCTTGGAAAAGAAGCCCCATAAAGGCCCAAAACTGGAATAAGGTAAAATGAGATATTGAGGATGAGTGGACAGGGCCTTCAACTTCTACACAGATTGAATGGGTTCTACAGAATTGTCTCTTACCAGGAGCCATGGCTCTAGAAAACAGGATTTTGTTAGACAATCTAACTTGGAGACTAAGAAAACTATCTGAAGCCACAGAAAAGGGATTTCAAATTAGGAATAAACAAATACAGGGAAACACTAGATTTACATTACAAAACAGACTGGCCTTAGATTTGTTGCTGGCCAAAGAACAAGGGGTTTGTGGGTATTTAAAATTGAATAGAGAACACTGTTGTGTACACATCCCAAATGTAACAGAAGATCTCAAAAAAAAAAACTTAATAAAATGTGGCGAGTTGCTGAAGATAGCTAGGCCATCCAGAAGGCCTCTGAAACTAATTGGTTCAATAAAATTCTCAAAGGAATAGGGGGGTGGTCCCTGAAAGGATGGCTGGCTGGAATACCAGAAGCCATCATAATTGTAGTACTTGTTGTAGTAATTACCAGTCTTGCTGTTAGTTGTGTTCATAGAATAATCAATCATGATCTTGCAAGAATGTATACAACTATAGATAGAAATCAAATTGAAACTTATCAAATGAGATTGAGGAAATTGAAGAGTTTCAAAGGGAGGAATTGATACAAAAAGGGTTAATTCAATTTTTACTGTGCCTGTGTAAGATACGGTCCGAAGATCCCTCATCTGCCTCACGACCATCATCAAGGACAGAGACTGAAACCCCTAAAAGGACTCTAAAACCCAACACAGGAGTTCTGGCCTGGCTGAGGTGGGATGTTTGCCAAGTGTTGCCTGCAGGTGTGTTCAATGGAAAAACCCAGCACGCATTTCCATTGGAACATCAGAACCTGAGCAGAAACAATGGGCAAGTCACGGTGAATTGACTGCACTTGCTGACAGCTGTACCTGTTCTTGTTAACACTGCACTTGCTGATGGCTGACCTGTTCTTGTTAACACTGTGCTTGCTGACGGCTGACCTGTTCTCAGTTCTCTCAAGACGAACACACCGTGATGATTTCCCCACCTTTTGGCCAACTGCCTGTCCCTTTGGAAAGGACTATAAGGACCCCTGAGTTAACCAAAGACTTTGTGATCACCCCACGGAAGAAGACGGATCTATTGGCTGGGCCACGAGGACTTGGTCTCTCCATTGGTAGCTATTACCCACCCCTTCATTCTCTTTTCTCCCTGTCCTTTATTTCCCTTCAAATCCTTCTATCGCATTTGCTGTTGGCACTAATAAAAGTGCATTTGTTTTGATGAATACTGAAATCCCCTCTGTGTTTTTTTTTGCACTCTGAGATCCTTAAAACGAACCATCACGAACCCCGCTTGCATTAGCGGATCGTGACAGCCTGTGAACTTTTAGCAGAGAAACAATGCATGCAAACTGCTTGTCCAGCAAGGACAGTTGGAAGACCAAAAGAAGACATCTGGCTCAAGAATGCAGTAATAGACAAAACAAAGGACTGAATCTGGGAACCTGGAGTGGGATTTATGGTAATGGGTAAATTGTAATATGTATGTAGTGATTGTATATTAAGAACACACTTGTAGAATCACATGTACACGTGGGGTTAGAATATCCTTCATGCACTTCAGGCCTGAATAAATGATGCCCTCTAACACAACTTTAGTGTTAAGGAGCCTAATTCATCTAATTCCAATATTTCAGACATTTGGTGGCAACGAGATTGGTTAAAACTAAGGAGAGGTAACTCATTTTAGAGTGTCCACTTCTTTAAATTGTCTTAAACCAAGAATCTTTCACAGGAATACATTAAAAGAATAGAAAATAAATGTCATCCTTGACAACAACATTTGATCTTATTTTGGATATGTCAGCATTAGGAGAGTTGTAAATTGCAAGCATCTTTGATAGGAAGAGAGATTGGATAGACTTGGCAGGCAGGTTTGAAATAAATAGTTTTTCACATTCTCATTCTTGATGCCCTAAGCTTTAGCTTGCAGATTCTATGTTACCTAGGGATGTAGTTCTGAGCCTCATATTAAGTGCTAGTAAGCTCTCTTTACAGGGTAGGTTGTTGGTGTGCTTGTCTCTTTGGTCAGCCCGGTGTTCGGCTAGACCTCCCAGCAGCTCCGACACGCCACAACAGGACCGATTTGTGAGTCTTGGCTCAGCAGCCCCTGGACTTTCGCTGTCACGGCCGTGGTGTAAATGAAAGAGGGATCTCTCGGAGGGTCGGAGGGGACAGAGGTTTATTGGAGTCACAAGGGAACCCCTTACCTCCTGCCCGATGCCTCAGGAGAGACGTCGGACAAAGGCTACAGGGGGGTTTTGTCCAGGACAGGCTCAAGGGGTGGGTACAAACTACAGACCAATAAAACAAAGCAAAGCAACAAATGCCAACTGAATTACCTAACTACTAACTAATCAAGGTAATTTGGGGAGGGGTCTCGGGGGAATCTGCCAACTGCTGTCCAAATCTCCTTGAAAGTTCTGGACCTTGGAGATAGGGACTCAATGATGGACAGGGGAAGAAGGAGAGGATGGGCAGGGAGCATCATGGGGAAAGGACCAATAGGAAACAGTCTCTGGGCAAAGACCAGAGAGGCACAGAAACTCTTATCAACTTATGATAAGAGAAAACTCCAAGACAAGAGGTCCTTATGGGGTAACTAGAGCTATACTAACTTATAACAAAACCTTTTTTAAAACATGGAAATCTTGCAAACCCACAGTAGGTAGACAAAACAAATCCCTTTTCTGCTAAGAAACAAGGACAACTTTCAGTCCCAAAAGCATAAACAACAGTGGACCGAAGGGAGGAACAAGAAGGATGAGACCTCACAGCCTGAAGCTGTAATTGGACAATTAAACCCCAATATGCAAATGGACCAAAACTGATAAAAATGTAAGACCTCATGACCGGTCAGCCATTTGTGTGTGGCGTTTCGTAGTGGACTCGGGATGCAGCTTTGGTCAGGCTTCTGTTCTGCCCAAGGTGGATCCTGGAGGCCTTTCAATAAATACCTACTTACCATCATTCTCACTTCCAATAAGGGGAGGTGGATCAAATGCACGCACAGATGCCAGCTGTCTAAAGTATTGGTACTTCAACAACTTTGGTCCTATTAGTTTCTTTGCATAAATTCATCATTATTTGCTAGAAATTATCCCAAGGAAGGTAGGCTAGAAATCAAGAAAAAAATCCACACAGGGTGATCTGCTGGTCTATGGATTAAGGATGTGGTGGAAGGCCTGTTCTCTGCATCAAAACCAGAACTAGACATGGCCCTAAAGCGTGCTGCTAGGAAGCAGTTTCCTATTAATGCACAGAACAGAAATGTGCTAAGACTGATGGCTACTATACTCTTCACTTTTTCTAAAATGGGTTTTCAAAGTATACCTCTGGCCAATGTGTTTTCACGTCACCTTCAAGTGTTATTAAACCTTTTCCTTTACAAATAGAGCAGCTAATCAAAGCCATGCAGGGTCCACTGAAGGGAGAAAAGCAAATAGTACAAGCTGTTGCGGGTGGGGTGGGTTTGGACCTTTGTCAGCTTTCTTTGTGCTTCAACATGTTCGAACATCTTATAGTTCACTTCTGTCTTTTCTTCATAACAAGCCCCACCTCTCTTTTGCATAGGTGAAGTTCTCTTTTGTGTTGGTAAGACCTCTCTTTCTTTCTTTTACTTTCCTGTAGTTTTGTCCCCTTGGTGTCAAACCTCTACTGCATAGATGGCTAGGTAGTCTAGTAGCAGTCCTTGGGCTTATGCTTACTGCAACTTAGTAGTGTTTTAAATGTTCTACTGTGGAAAAAATATGTATTAGGGAAAGCTTTGAATTATTATTTGCTTCTAGTGCATGCTAATTTTGAGGATATTAACCTGATTTGAGTCTTTTTTACCTTCTTTTTAACCTACCACATTTAAACTTTAATCCCATTTGCTGCTATTGCCTACACTGCTTTTTGCTCATGGTCATGTTTTGACAGTCAATATCTTGGCTAAAAGAACTTTGAAAAAAAATTATGGACAGTCAACTTGACTAGTGTTTGTGATACAAAAAAGAGAGCTCAAAGACTCCCCACAAGCTTCTGACATAAGCATAATTAAGAATATCACAGTTATTTTGGTCTCACTGCTTAAAACTACATATGCACCCTTTTATCGGGTGGTGATGTGGCTCATATTTCAGTCATAAGTAGTGTCGACTTCTGCATAAATGGCACTTATGAAGTCATAGTTCCCTTCTGGATTTTCAGGAGTGACTTTTGAAGGAAGCCATGACAAAGGCATGGCACATAGCTAGCCTGTGAGTCAGAACTTCCTTCTACAGGAACATCGCTTTCCCCATATAGGGAACAACACCTGGGTGGCAGCATGTATCAAAGTTAATGAAGTTATAATTGTCCATTGATTTCCTCACTTTCACAGGGAGCTGAGCTGGCATGGTTACTGCTGTATTTGCTTCCAGTTTTAGATATGCTGTGAGAGGTCATAATTTTCTTTTGCAGTTGTTCTTGAGGGAGGTCAGAAGTTCCAACACTGAGTATACTCATTCTTCCTCAGTGCTCAAGAAAGATATTTGATTTATTAATGTAAAACATGAAGGGACTTTCCTCAGCTTCCAGTACAAGCAAATTCACTGTGGAGAATAGCTCACAGTACATGTGAAATAATAGCATGTAATTTGTCCATTGAACCATGACCCCTGGGGACTACATCTCAGATACTGGGCACTTTAATCTCCTTAAAACAAAAGTTGAGTTTTGTTTTTTGAGATTGTATCTATGTGGATCTGCTAAAAGTGAATTGGAAGAATTAGAAGGAAATCTGTATTACCCTGTTACAGAGGTTAACAAACAACACACAGGAGTGTTCTGCCTTGGAAGTTGAGAAGGCTTACAGAATGATTATGCATGGAAATGTTCCTCAAGTTTTGGTTTTTTCAGTTGGATAATTCATAATTTATCTTGTCTTTCTTTTTATGCATTGTGAGAAATGATGCTCACTTTTAAAATGTCAAAGGTTTATTAAACCTTAACAAAATACAACAAAAGACTGAATAAGGAAAAAGAGCAGCACTGAGAGCACAAGACTGAACCACCATGTGCTCATCTACAAAGTGACTGCACCGTCTTTTATACTCCTGGTGGTACATCAGCCCCTCCCAAAGCCTGTCAGTCAACTTCTCTTCGCCGTCCATTGGTGGAGACTACTTTCTTGCAATTTGATTGGAGGTCAGGTGTTGCCATGCTGTGCCCCCTAGTAACAAGCTGGCCCTCCCCAAATGCCCTAACTACCAAGGCCATCCCGTGACAACAATACAAGGAGGAGGGGGAAGAGGACTATGGGAGGACATACCACAATAACATAACTATACATCAATAAAACTTCTCTTAACATACACATAATATTCATTGCTTAATTTTGAGAGCCAACCATTGCATTGCTCATCTATAACAAACTCCCCTTTTCCTTTTCTATAACTCATTTGGCTCTAACAATTAATTCTCGATGACCTACTCTTACTTCTCTTGAGTCAAAGTTTAATTTTGGATGGGTCATGCTAGCATCTGTTGATGTGGGTGAGGACAGTGGGAACAGAAAAAAAACCTTTAGGTTTACCTTAAGCACAGTGATTGGTAGATTTGGTGACATGAACTGGTAGGAGCAGACAAAAGGGAATCACAGAGGTTTGTTATGGTTGGGTTTTTTTACCCTTATCTACCATGCTGTGCTGGTTTTGCATTAATTGACATTTGGTGAGGAGGGAAGAAGCCACCCACGGAAATGATTTTTCTAAGAGAAGCTGCTAACAGTTTCCTCAGTGCCCAACAAAACCAATCAGTGACAAGTTTTTAATATTGACACCTTGTTAAACCACTACAAAGCTAAACATGCCTCTGTGAACACACGTGTTAAAAACAAACAAACCCCGAGTAAGTATCTTCTTCTGGCCTGAGAACAGGTAACAGGCCAGTCCGGCCTCCTCCATGCAGCCAGGCCAGGCCAGGTGGGCCCCCTGCCAAGGGGCCGGACCCCTTCCCAGGTGGGCCCACCTGGCCCTATCTGGGCCAGACTCCAGCGGCTGTTTACATCCTGTTGCCAGGCCGGTTCTCCCCCCCCCCCAGTGCGGTCAGGCAGATCCACCGCTGGAATTTAAAGCAGTACAGGCCTAAGACCAGCCATGTGACCTGAGCGGCTGCTGCCATTCTGGCCGGGCCCCCTGAGATCCTGTCACAGCCCCAGCCTGGCCTGAATCTATCACCCTGACTGCTTCAGCCACCACCCAGCAGAAACCATCATGACCTCTGCAGGCCCCGGGTGAGATATTAAACCTTTCATTGCATAGATGAAACTTGCAGAACATTGATCCTCTCTCGAGTGAGAGAAAAGGACAGAGTGAAGACATAGAGAAACAGCATGAAGACACCAATGTCAGTAAAGAAGGAGTTAAGTCCCAGATGGGAAGAGAATGAGATGTCTTAGTCTTAGGCTGAAATTCTTTTGTAAGGCCATGGTGATGGACTGTGATACACTAGAAATATCCCTTTAATTCATGGAAGAAGTATGGGGGGATGGAGTGTTCAAATTGCAGACATGAGCAAAGGCATTTGTGCTGAAGCAAGTAAATGTTGAAGTAGCTGTGATCTCATGAGAAGCTTGAACAGAGAGAGATGAGAGTGATGAAGACCCTTTGCCCCCAGGGAAAGAAGAAGATGACCTCTGTTCCCAGAGATGAAGATGATCTCAGAGACAGATGAAAAGAACCTTTGCTTTTGAACAGCTCATCCTTAAAATAGTACCCCATAAGTTTGACATGGCCAATGAACTCAGCTGTGGGAAGGCTGCATGAGATGGGAGGGATTTCACCAATGCAGATTTCTGGGCAGCTGCTATTCGTGAAAATTGAAGCCACGAGAGAACTGTTTTCTTGTGGAGAAGTCTCCGTGACATAGCAAAAGAGACTCCTCTCCCTCAGAGAACTGATGAAAGACTATTTTAGAGGTGGTAAACTGGCCTAAGTTCCAGGTTTTGTCTCTTTACACTGTCAGTGGGAAAGAAAAGAAGGTTGTGGGGGGAGGAGAAGTGTTCTGAAGGTTTTATTCTGAGTCTTTTTTTTTCCCTTTTCTTTCAGTTCTATTTAAATAAAGTTTTATTTATACCCTTTAAAGTTTGAGACTGCTTTGCTCTTCTCCTAATCCTATCTCACAGCAGAAAAGAAGTAAGTGATTCTAGTGGGTGCATTGGCATTTAGCCAGCGCTCAACCCAATACATTAATTGGTGCATTGGCCGGGAAACTCAAATTGGCAAACCAAAACTGCTACACTAAATTGGTGTTTCTGCCTGGTTTTGACCTGAAACCGCCACACACGCCTGTGGGGTTGCTTCCCATAGCAGGTGTATCTTGGTGGCGAATACAGAGGGCAACTCAGTCTTGCCCTCATGTCTCTGTTGTGTTCTACCTGTCAATTGTACCCATATTGGATTTTGGAGGGAAAAGAATGATAGAGGTCCGGTATAGCTTTTTGCCCCCACCTTACCATGTCTATGGGGTTGCTGCCCACAGCAGGGCTATATAATCTTCATGGTGGTGAACACAGGGGCCAACCCGGTCTTGCTCTCTAGTTCTTGTCTTCCTCTACTTGATTCCTAAGCAAACTACCCCAGCACCTCTTATTGTTCCCCGTGTACTTCCCTTCAACAGACACTTGCAATCCCTATCCATTTAAACAGGACAATTACATCAATAACCAATACAGTTCAAATTTCCTGCCCAAAGTGTTACTTAAAACAGTCCTCGAGCTGGCTGGTGGAAGCTTGAATTTACTTTTTGGACTTCTTGGTGCTTTTCTGGTTACCTCTTGGTCTCTGCTTAAGAGTCAGTTTTGTCTCACTCCGTATGGATGTTATGGTCTATTTTTTGGGTTCTTTCACCAGGCTTCTTAATTCTGCCTTAGAGAGTATTCTGAAGAGGAGAAGCAGCAGAGGTCAGACAATCTTCTTGTCAGCCTGGCCAGAACTGTAATGCTGGTTCATGAACTATTGCAGGCAGGTGTCTCTTGGTCATTACATCTGGCAGAGAAACTGCAATTATCTTAAAAAGAAAGCTATTAGTATTTAATAAACAGGTGGATTTATCTAGGCTCTGATTTCTTGTAGCAGCAATGCTCACTAGTGTACACACACCCCCCTAATCTTTGGTTCTCAAGGTCTCTAGGATGCTCTAGGCTTGCTTGTGTTGGCAAGACTTGAGTGTCTGCCACTCTAGGCTGTGGAGATTTGCTAGTGGCATGGGCATCTCCTGGGACAAGAGGAAATGCTGTGGCTTTATGCTGGCAAGTGAAAGGCACAAGCAGCAGTTGTCACTGATGGGGTGTTGGAACCCTGGAGGCTGAAAATTTCAGGCTTTCTGGGCTGAGGGGTGCTAATACTCAGGCAGGCACTGCATTTGACTTGAGGCCTTGGAACAGGCTTCTGAGATTGTGTGATAGCACAGGGGTTGTGGGTGTGTAGTTAGAGTGGTGTTGTGTGATTTCAGAGTGAAAACTTAGGTTTGGGGTTTTGGTATGTAGTAATGTGTGTGGGCCAAGATGGAGGATTCAGGGTGTTGTCTGAGTTCTTCACCTTCTTCTTCCATCTTCTTCATGGATTTGAGTGGCTTTCTCTGATTGGGTGAAAGATGTCTGCATTGCGAACCTCGAATGATCATTATTGGGTCAAAAGCATAAATAATATAGGCGTCACTGGCATTGGGTAATTATCTCTTAAATAGCCTTGGTAAAAGTTAGAAACTCTCCATTTTGCCTTGTTTCTTTAACTGGCATGTTGGAGCTCACTCTGTAAATACTGTAAATAGATAAGATATAATAAACAACCAAGACCGAACTCGACTCTATGTTTCCCATGTCTTTCATCCTGACCTGGGCCAAGATAAAGCAGGCAGAACTCTAACAATGGGGAACAGTGCTACATTCATACCGTGGTCTGCACGCAGGATGGAAGAGGGTGACTTTGTGAGAAAAGTGACAAACAGGACTGGCAACTACCAAAAAAGGCAAAAGGGGTCTCCCCTTTGGTCAAGACAGAGCAGGTCTAGTGAGGAAGAACATCCTCAGCAGCTGTGGGAATACAGCTTAGAAGTAGGACTCAAAGTACTGCTGAACTCACTACAGAAGTAGATGTGCTAGAGGGCTACAAGCCCTGGCAAGTCGAGGCAAGACCCTGAAGAAGGAAGAGATCAAGGTGTATGTATGTATGTTTGTGTGCAAGACAGTATGCAGTGGTTTCCTTTTGGGGGGCTGCTACCGGCAGGCTGCTTACCCCAGACCAACTGCAGTAGTTCTTGTGGGTTCCTCAGATCTGCTAGCTGGAAGCATGGGTGAGGCTTTGGAGTAAAGAGCGGGTTTCTGCAGTGGGTTTGAAAGGTGTTTATTGTTGCAGCTCCACGTGCAAAAGGCAAGGCTCGGCCTGTCCTTCTCCCTTATGTACCCCAGGACATAGCCTGAGGCCACAGGAGAATTCGGGCCAATGGATGGGAAGGGGTTGGGAGGTTCTAGAGTGGGTTACTTAGCAGGACAATTGAAGAGGGCAGGTGCTTGAGCACCTGGACAAATGTGAGATGATCTCTCTAAGTTTCCAGGGTGACTGACAAGGGGCTCCCCTCTGGGAGATACCAAGGGGATCAGGGGATGGGTGGAGGGATTCAGGAAGGGACATACCAAGTACAAAATAAATAAATTACATATAAAACTTTGAAAGGCTTAATCATGCACTGCAACAACAGTACAGGCCTGTACAAGTCTGTACTAGCCCATCGTTAAGCAATGTTACTAAGAGACATAGATATTGTTGTTATGCTTGAAAGGTATATAAACCAGCAGTGTGTTCAATAAAATCATCTTCATGATGCAAACCATGGGGACCCTGTCTCTTCAATCACCCGACAAGCAGCTACCCACCCAACAACACTGGGACAGTGACTTAGAGGAAGGCAATACTACATGAGGATTTGCCATCAGTATCCCCTAACACTTTCTGGGTTTAGCAAGAGCCTTTTTTTTGTTGTTGTTGTTGTTGTTGTTGTTGTTTTTGTTTGTTTGTTTTTTGTTTTGTTTTTTGTTTTGTTTTTTGTTTTTTGTTTTGTTTGCTACAGCCACCTGCTCTTCCTGTATCCAGTTGAGTTTTCAGCTTTGCCAGGCTGTCCAGCTCCTGGGATTTTGGAAAGGACAGTTCTCTTAGAGAAAAGGGACAAAGGGACTGGCCATGCCTAGGATGCTTCCCCTTCTTTCCAGGGCAGGCAGCTTTTCTTTGCCTCAACACCTACAAATGGGAAACACAGAGGCAATTTTTTTTCTTCTATGAAAACAGAATGCATGCAAAGAGCCAGGGGCCACTTTAGCTAGCAGACCCTAGCAGTGACACACACACACACACACACACACACACACACACACACACACAAACACACACACATGCCTGCTCTTCCCAGGTGGGACAGCAGTCGGATGCAGTGCACTGCATCTAGAGCTGTGCCCCTGGAGCTATGTCTCTGGGTGTGCCCAGCCTGCATGTGCACCTAGGTACATGTGGAGGGCCAGTGCACACACAAAGGCACGTGCTCACTTGCATAAAGCCTTGGTGTACAGCAGTACTTGTCAGCAGCACACACTTGCACACACACACGGAGTCATGCACACTAATATGTGTAGTGTTATATACATACATATCTTACACAGGGCTATGCTTACACTTAATCCTACAGAGGATCTGCAGGGAGCCCTGGCAGAGAAAAAAGAAACAGCGCTCTTTGGTCTGAGTTGAACTACAGAGGTATCTATGTGCACAGGTGCACAGTGCTGTGCAAAGTGGGACATGTACACTTACAACTGGGCACACTAGAAAACACACATGTATGCAGCTTGGCACACTGACACACCTGTACACCCCAGCACTTCTGTGCACACACAGAGCTATACAAAACCCCAAAACCCACTCTTGTTTGCAAGTTCTTTAATAATGGCTGATTCAGTCTATTATAGAATGAATTATTTATTTAATAGACAGAAAGCTAACAGACATAAGACTTAAACTAATACTACACAGGAATAAGGACAAAAAGAGAAACTACTAGTAGATATATACAGCACGAGGTTAAAGGTACCTATTAATGTTACAGCTAGCGAAGAAATAATATAACTTAGAATTCAATATATCTTACCATCCAATTGTTGGTGGAGCACACATCGAGATCCTTTCCCTCAATCTCCACGGAAGTAACTGCAGCATCTGCATCCAAACTCTGGGAAGAAGTCTCGAACACTTTCAGGGTGTGTGTGTAGAAGGCTTCTGCCTCTGTGATAACTCATGTGTCTTTTACAGTTTGTAAAAGTGTCTCAGTCAAGAATATTTCTCTTCCCACATCTGGTCTCCAGACTAAGATGCTGATTCTTAGCTGAGGTCTGAGCCCTTTTGGCACCAGAGATGACCCCTTGCTGGGCCTATCAGCCCAGGTTATCTCTTTATGCACCATCTGTTGGGGGGGGGTGTGACATCCTGTCACAGTTACCCAGGATATAAGGTAAAGTTAAAATACCCTCTTGGGTCACATTGTAGGAAACCAAATAGTACATCAGAAAAATCCACTCCTGAAGGGAGACCCCCAACCATAGCACTGTTGCTGAAGGAATAGAAGTGACATTTCATGATGTAATGTAACATGTTTGGTTCCATAAATGGTTCCTAGAAGAGTAATGGGGGAGCTGGTAAAAGACTTTCTTGTATTCTATCCATGTCCCATTTGCAGTCCATGGCTGTCCCTCCTGGTCTAGGAAGGGAGATTCAACCATTTCCCATGTAACATTTTCTTTTGTTTAGTTTATTCGTTAATATCTCTGAAAAATTTAGCCAAATCATCATAAATCTAATGCCTTCTGAGGCAGAACTGGGAAGGTTAGTACATTTTCCTTTATTCCAAATATGCATAAATCCTTGACCAATTCCCAGACTAAATTTGATTGAATTCCCTGATTCTCAATTGATTGAGACAAAAGCTTTTCCCACACCATTTTTTTTTAATAAAAAGACAAAATAAACTCAGCAAAAATCAAACTAGCAATACATAAAATGGTCTGTCTTACATAATCCTACTAATATTTGGTCTCCCAACAAGTTGCTCAGAATAAAAGCAGAAATCACAAATATTAATAAAGTGGTAATACAAGCAATCATGGGAGCAGTTAAAAGTTTCATCAGTTCCATGAGAGCTTGATTTCATCTGCTTGCAGGTTCCTATAAAAAGAAAAATGAAAATTCAGTCTACTACAGACCGATTAATAAAAAGAAGAAACAATCCGTCAAGTGTTGATTCAGTTCCTGTGATACCAACATTGTAAAATAACCAATAGCCCCCATTCCTTCTGTCTCCCTTAGCTTTTATATCTGAGGTGACATCATAGGATATGGAATATCCCTTTGGTTAATTTGGGTCAGTTGGCCTAGTTGTGTATCCTCACATGATCTTGCTATCTTGGGGTGATTTTATGATGATACTTTATACCTGAATCATTTACTTTATGCCCAAAAATGTCTGTGGTATCTTTAAGATGAACCAGGAGACGGGGATGGAGCCTGGGAGCCCTGGGCCCAGGCTCTGTTCAATTTCTCTCTCCAGTGTGTTGGGCAGCTACACGGATTGTTACTTCATTGCCTTTTGCTGGAGTAGTTTTTGCCAACTTAGGAAAGAAGCTTCTGTTTGTTTTGTTTTGGTTTTTTTTTTTCCTTCCCCTGGCCTGGAGGCTTTTCACCGGCAAATCCTTTCAGCAGTTTGTTTTTGTTTGTTTGTTTTGGTGTTGGTTTTTTTTTCTCTCTGGCCAGGGAGCCTGCAGGGCGGCTCTGGCCAGTCCAAACCCCGGAAAGACTGAGCCAGCAAAAGAAGGGACATGAAACTCCACGAATTTCGCTGGCTGTGAGGAGAAGACCCACACCAGAAATCTGTGAAAAACGAGGTTCACTTACTTGGTAAAACTGAAAAAGTTTAATAAAAAGACAATAGGAGACAGAAATAAAGCAAAGGGTTAAAAATGGTAGAGTGCTTGGCATTCAGCCAAAAGCACACCTGTCATCTTCAGAGGTTCCCTTTAAATACTTTTCCTATTACATTATCCTGTTGCATTCATAGACCATTATGCATATACATTTTTTCCAGGAACTGTTTAGCATAGCCACTCCTTAGACCCTCCTTTTTAGAGCATGCATGGTTTTTGGCTGTGGTTTTATTATCATCTTCAGTTTGGGCCTTGGTCTATACTTTCTTCAGCTGACAGATGCTGATAGTTGGCATATTAATAGCAGGGTCCTTATCACATGTTCACTGGATGTTATCCCGACTAAACAGACAGTTCACTCATAACTATATCAGCTACCACTACTACTGTGTCTAAGTTTTTGCTAATAGCAGAAATAAAAGCAAAGTTATTTTAACATTATACATATAGCATTCATCTAAATATTTGCAAAAAGTCAACTTTATAATATGTATTTATAACAAATCCAACAGGTTCCCAGCTGCTGTGTGAACTCTTTTCTCCTCCTTTCACAAAGACAAAGAAGGGCAGTTGCCATCTTTGCCTCTCGGCCATGCGGCAAGGTGGGGGTGGGATGTAAGGTTCAGTTTTCTTTTTTTTCCTGTGTTTTGTGGGTATCTTGCTTTGTTAATAAACAGTTTTATTTTTTCTCTCACTTTCATCCCCTGGCATCCATTCCTCTCATTGGCAGAAGAAAAAGGGAGTTATTGAAGCCCTTTCCCTCTAGAGGAAAAGCTCATTCCAGGGCGTTTCCTTCTGAAATTTGTCTCCAAAACTGAGACACTTGCATACTCCCAGCCCCATGATGGAGGGGGGAAGAAAGGTTAGAGGAACAGCGCTGCTCAGCAGTAGCCAAAACACTGGTGTGTCATGGGTTGACACGGGTCAGATTCCTGGCACCCATGAAAGCTGCTCACTCATTCCCCTCTGTAGCTGGACAGAGGAAAGAAAATTTAATGAAGGGTTGATGGGTTGAGATAAGGACTAGGAGAGATCACTCATCAAATACCATCAGAGGCAAAACAGGCTCAACTTAGAGATATAAAGTGGTTTTATTGCTAACAAAACCAGAACAGGATAATAAGTAAAATAGGACCCTTAAAAACACCTTCCTCCCACCTCTCCCTCCTTCCAGTTCTACCTCCTACCCCAGTGATGCAAGGACACAGAGAATGGGGGTTATGGTCAGTTCATCACCTGTTGTTTCTCCCGCTGCTCAGGGAGAAGAGTCACTCCCCTGCTGCACCTTGGGGTCCCTCCCACAGGAGACAGTTCTCCATGAATTTCTCCTGTGTGCGTCCATCTCATGAGCAACAGCTCCCTGTGAACTGCTGAAATATGAATCCATCCCATGGGCAACAGTCCCCCTCAAACTGCTGCAGTGTGGGTCACTTCCACGGGGTGCAGTCCTTCAAGGACAGGCTGCTCCAGCATGGGAGCAGGGCCTCTCCACGGGCCTCCCACCGGATCACAGCCTCCTCTCAGGCATCCACCTGCTCCAGTGTGGGACTCCTTCATGAGCTGCAGGTGGATCTCTGCATCTCTGTGGGCCTCCATGGGCTGCAGGGAGACACCCTGTTTCACCATGGTCTTCACCACGGGCTGCAGAGGAATTTCGACTTTGGTGCCTGGAGTACCTCCTTCCCTTCCTTGTGCAATGACCTTGGTGTCTGCAGAGTTGTTCCTCTCACATGTTCTCACTGTGCTCTTCTCTTTCTGAAATTAAAATTGCGCAACCACTTTTTATTTCTTCTTAAATATGTTATCACAGAGGTGTTGCCACCATTTTAATTGGCCCAGTATTGGTCAGTGGCATGTCTGTCTTTAGAGCTGACAGGGATTGGCTCTGCCAGACATGGTGGAAGCTTCCAGCAGCTTCTCACAGAAGCTACCCCTGTAGTGCCCCCCAGCAAAAACCATGCCATGCAAACCCAATGCAGTAATCAACACCCTCCCAGCTACCAATGCAAAGCACAGCACCGTGAGGGCTGCTAAGGAGAAACAAACTCCGTCTCAGTCAGACCCAATACAGCAGATATTAAAAAAATGCATCATAATCACACTACAAAACAAATACACAACTGTGTTGAAATTGGGAGAAGAATGGGTTTTGGAAAGCAGTTATTGAATTCATTTACTGACTGAAAATTCATGAGCAGGAAGGTCTGGAGTACTCATTGTATCTGAGGTATGTCTCCTGGAAGGTTAGGAGGGGTTTTTGCTTTGTTTTGGAGCATTTAATTTTTTGCTATTTTCAGCTGCCCTTGTACTCTAGAAAGTTCAACTGGAACAAGCCAGTCCTTAAAATAAATTTGAGTGTGTACTGAATAACTTTTACAAAATTATTTATTTATTTTCTATTATCTCTAACACTTGTATGGCTACATGATATGATTCCTGTATTTGATGGGACTGCTCATAGAGTTCTGGAGACTGCACTTCCACTGTGTTCTTATCCATGGTATATTATAATAATGTTCTTCAAAACTCCATGCTATTTGTTGTGATTTTCAAGTGTATGTGCCATTGTTACAAAAACTGTTAGCACAGTCTTTAATAAACTCTTTTAGCAGCATTTGAAATTTTCTATGGCAGTGTATCTGTAACTGTATTTATTAAATCATGTGGGGGAGAATCGGTACTGCATCTTTGCAAATTACACTTATTTGCAACTGAAGATGATCAACAAGGGGTATGAGTAAGACAGTTCCTCCCTCTTCCATGGTGCCCCTGTCTAACATATTTTCCTTAAATTGTTGGCTTCTGATAACATGCTGAAACATCACAGAAAAGCTTAGAGAATAACTTTTTTCTTCTCCTAGCTTGCCTTTAAGTCAAGTTTCTTTTGGACTGTGGTGGACTGACCTTGGCTGGATGCCAAGTACCCACCAAACTGCTTGTCCTGGTTTAGGGCAAATTTGGGAGAAAACCTCTGAATGGGGTCCCTCTGGGGAGCAAACTCAAATGGCCCCTCCCCCCAACTGGTCTGGGAAAGAATTTCCTTGGAGAAAAGTGGAAAAAACTATTTATTTAACAAACAAAGTGCCCACAAGCATAAAGAATGAATAATATGAAACAATAAAACCACTTGTTCTGAAGAGAGATGGCCAAATTGAGAAAGTACTTGCCATAGGTGTAGCTCAGCTCACTCAGTCTCTTATCAGTTCCTCTGGAGCTGGGAAATGCCAAGGCCCAGGCCCCGGTGGGCCACAGGTGTGAGCTCCCAGTGCTCTTCTGGGTTTTCAGTCCAGAGCAGGTTCGAACAGTTCCAAGAAAAAGGAAAAAAACAGTCCAGGGAACTTCTCTGCCTCAGCTAGCTAAAAACTAACTAAAAGCAAAAGAGATCTCTGTCCTGCTGTCTGTCTGTGTTGCAGACAACACAGTCCAGGAGTGGAATGTGGAGGAGTGAGTGCCGTTTCTGAAAACAAACTCGGCGCTTCTCTGTCTCCTCGCTTCGCTCTCAGAACCAGTCTTAAAGGTACAGAACATAATATCCAACATCAACAGAACAGATGATTGGGGATACAAGCATCATAAAGTCATGCTAGGACACCGCTCTATCATTCTCCTTTCTCAGCTGGACAGTGGAGAGAAAATAAGATGGAAAACAACTCATAGGTTGAGATAAGGCAGTTTACTAAAGCAAAAGTGAATGGTTGTATGCACATAAGCAAATGAAAAAAGGCCCAATGATTTTATTCTGCACTTCCCATCAGCAAGCAATGTCCGGCCACTTCCTGGAAAGCAGAGCTACAGTGCGCATAGTGGTTGCTCAGGAAGGTAAACATCAAATAAAAAATGACCCCCCTTCCTCTTCCTTTTCTTAGCATTTATATCTGAGCTGACATCATATGGTATGGAATATCCCTTTGGTCAGCTATGTCCTCTCCAAGATTTTCCTCATCTACTGGTTAGGGGGCAGAATGTTGGAGAGACAGCACTGATGCTGTGTCAGCACTGCTCAGCAGTAGCCAAAACACTGGTGTGTTATCAACATCTTTCTAACTACCAATCACTATGAGGGCTGCTATGGGGAAAATGAACTCCAACTCAGCCAGACCCAATACAGTCCTAACGTAGCCTCCTGAAGGTGCTAAACAGAAAGCAAGCAGTAGGATACTTTACATATAGGTGAATAAAACTAATTATATACCAAAATTGAATCATAGCTTTAGGTCTGATATGAACATTAATACTTTATAGATGGTATTGACAAAAAGATGAACAAATAAACCTTGTTAAGTAGTCCCCCTTCTCATTTTGGGGATGAGCTCAAATAAATGACACTCATATTTCATGATAATGTGGACCTCTGAATTTTTGTGATATCTGAGATGCAATTTTTTCCTTAACTAACCATATGCTTAGCAATGTGAAAGTAACTTAGCTAACTCACAGTCTAGCTTGTAGCTGAATTTCTATTTCTAGCTTCATCATGGGTGTTGGGAGGAAAGGGTTAAAAGCAGAAGAATGGCAAGGAGGATGGTAGATTTGCTCAAATGACCTTGCAGTTGGAAATGCCAAGACCAGGAGAATAACAGTGTGGGAAATCCCATATATTATGTTTCCTGCTGTTTATCTCCTGTCTGTTTGAAAAGTAGAATTTCTGTGTAGAGATAATGTAGGTGCTTGGAGAGACTTGGATGCACTCTCCCAGACATGCTTGACCTCCCTGTTTTGGGAGAGAGAAGATCAAAGCTCAGAGATCATATAAAGCACAGAGGAGGTCACAGCATGGTGGTAAACTACTTGTGGCCAGGCCCTTGATATATGGGTGCAAACAGCAGCCCTGCTGCCCACTAGCATGGACTGAGCCTAACGGTGCCTGGGTTCCTGCTTGTATGTCTCCACCCGGGTGTTGCTTCAGGATCCTTGGGCTAGCGAGGTAATGAAATAAATTTACTCTGCATTTCAGCCACGGTTTTGTGGCTGTTCCGGTTGCCTGCCTGTGTCTCCTCACACAATGGGGAAGTTATTAAATTTGCTGGCATATCTGTCTTGGGGTGGTTTTATGATGATACTCTATTCCCTAATCATCTGCTCTATGCCCAGAAATGGTTGCTGTAGCTTTAAGGTAGGTCCAGGGGAGGGAGTGGAGCCTTGGGGGTCTGGCATAGGCTTTTTTCAAAGCCTCACTCCTGGGCATGCTGGATGTGGTGCAGATTGGCGGTAAATTTGTTGCTTAGCTAGCTGTCACAACCTGGTTTAAACCCAAGAAAGCAAAGAAAGTGAAGTCTCTGAGTACAAATCGGAAAGAACTTAGAGGGTTCAAAGTATTCCCAAACCCGAGATTGAAACCAAACGAGATTAAATTGTGGAGGCCCCTGAGCATGTCAGGGAAACTTCTAGGCTGATGCCTTGCAAGAATCTACCATAGGCTTCGGGAAAGCCTCATATCTTAAGGTGAGCAAAAAGGCTTCCCCCATGGTGCTCTTCAACATTATGTTAATCTACCTCGGTTTTGCTCTTCTCATTGGCCCATGGGCCTTGCCCACCTCTATTGTTCATGTGTCCCTAGTTCTCGAGGTTTCTCCTTTCCCTGTTTCCCCATTGGTTGTGGTATCTCTGATGGTCTGTCCTCATGTCCCCTATAGGTCATTGCCCTTTGCCCTGCCCTTGTACCGCCCCTTGACCTCAGACCATTGGTTTCTGACCGCATACTTAACCCTGGGCACTCCTTTGATCTGGGTCTTTTGTCCCTGATCCCTTTGGTGTGGTAAGAAACCTTCACTGGAATTCTTCATACAGAAGGCCCTTCCTGTCTTTCCTTTGCTGAGCTCTCTGTGGCATGTGTGTGTGCATGGACTTGAAATTATTGTTCCCATGGCCTCCTCAAGCGTCTTCTGAAGGAGACGCTTCAAGAAGGTAGCAGCACTTTCACCATCCTGCCATGCTGTTACATTAAATGTTGATGCCAAAAAATTGATATATTTTTATTTAATAATAAGAGAAGCAAAGAGAAAGAAAGAGAAAAGTTGGAAAAAGCCAGGGTTACTTTAAAAAGCATAGGATAGGTCACCACCACACATTACTACCTTCGGTGCTGCTGAAACGGAGTGGGAGGAGCAGAGCAGTCTTTGCCTTTTTTCTTCTGCTGTTTGAAGTGTCTTATTTGCCTTCCCCGATCTCTGGAGCAGTTTGGGTGGAATGTGCCTGCCTGTCCTTCGAGATGCAGGAGCAGTGCCCGGTCACTGCAGCCAAACCTCGGTCCACTTGTGGTGCTCTCACTACGGGATGCAGGAGCAAGGTAGGGGTTCCACAGCTCACTCATGACTTTGGTCCAGGGGTGCAGGAGGGTTCTCTTCAAGTGGGCAGCGTCGGCTCTTGGAGGCCTCAAGGTGTCTCGCAGCAGGCGATGGTGGTGGGGGGAAAGGCAAAGGTCAGAGATTCTGCCCCTCGCTTTTCCCTTCACACTTTGCACCAGTTTCGCCTTCCTTTTTATGGGCCTCAAGGCGGGCTACCCACAGTCCATCCCGCACATAGTTTTCAGGTGTTCAAGAGTGATTATGATAAGCAGACATAATGACAAAGCACTTTTTGGAGCCTTTCTCTTATTATTAGGCTCTTACACTAGCTTGTTTTTTTGTCAGCTTAGGCAAGAAGGTTTTTTTTCCCTTTCCCTGGCCTTGGAGACTGCAATCCTCTCGTGGCTTTTGTTTTTTCTTGAACTGTTCAGCTTGGTTTTGGTCTGCTGTCGGAGTCCAGGGCATCCCTTTGGATGACCTGGGACCTGAGGAAGAGAGTTTGAACCCTGGACAGGGGGGTGTGAAGTCAGTCCAGGGGGGTTGAAGACCTTGGCACACAGCCCAGAAAGACACCGAGTTTGATTTTAGTCCATGGGAAAAGCTTCCAACACTAAGAGAGGAATTACAAACCTCGAGGGTGTGAAAATAGTAGCTTAGCACAGCACGGGGTGAAAAATTTTGTAGTTTTAGGATTCTTAGCATAGAGGTAAATGGGGGACAAGATGGAGGATTTAGGGTGTTGCCCTGGGTTCTTTTCCTTCTTCCTCGTCCTCCATCTTCTGAGGTAGAGATGACACAAAGTGGTTTGAGGAGATTGGGTTAAGGTAGAAATGACCTTTCTAGTATAGGCACTAGACATTGGCACAAAATAGTAAATAATGGACACGTAGTTATCTGTATAAGAGTAGAGCAACGCCCCAAGGGGGGGGCAGTCGCCTCGTGTCCCAGCTGCTGTCCGGACCTCGGCTGGGTGCGGAGAAAACTCTGAGATATCAAATAATAAACAACACGAGAAATCTGAAAACAAGGCCTTGAAGACTCCGCTTTTCCCACGCGATGCGGCTCAGGGCTTTTAGAGGGCCAAGGACTCTTAACAGCCGTAATCTCGGGTGAGAAAACCAAACCCGAGAGTCTGCGATCAGACAGGACAAATCGATGGAAGAAGCATGGACCGCGGACTGGCAGGGACCCAAGGAGCTGCTCCATCCCAGCCCCAGACCTCGGAAAGGGCCGACCTGGTGAAAGTAAAGACCCTGAATCCACCAGCTTCATCTTGAAAGGAATGAGAAGGAAGTGTCTTTACAAACAAACTGTGGGACTACTGGTAGATAAAGCCAGATACTGGGAGGTAAAAGAAGCAATGGGGACAACAATAAATTCCAGAGGAATTCTGTAGCAATGCATAGCTACAGGGTTCATCATATCCAGGGAGGTTGCAGCTGCTAGCGCTGGCAGGGGAACAGACAAGACAGGTCTTTGTTTATTTAAGCTCAAGAATCCATTTTATTATCCCTGAAGACCAGGAGGGGGACGCAGGCAAAAAACCAGCAAAGGCAGGGTTGTGGGGTTTTTATAGGGCATTGCAGGGGTGGAGTTTAGAGTTTGGGTCAAGGGAGGAGTTAACACAAAGGGGGGTAACATCAAGTTCCCGCCTCCTTAGAACAGGAGCACGCCACAGAATTCCACTAATTGATACAAATTGTTACTCACCCAAGGCCATGCTAAATCCCGGGATTTACAGTTAAAGACCAGAGACACAAGGAAAAAGAAAAGGGGGGGGTGGTACACCTTAGAAGAGGGGTGTGCGAGAATGGATTGTAATAGAATAGAGAGGGTGCGGCAGGCAACCTCACCCCTGATGAGTTGCAGCTGTACTAATTACCAAAGATTGGAAGCAGCCTTGCTCTTAATAGGTCGCAGCTATGTCCAATAAGGATGTGTGTCATAAAAGAGTGGGTTGGCTGGTCATGCGAGGAAGAGGGAAGACGAAGAGGGAAGAGGAAGAAGGAGAAGAGAAAGAAGGAGAAGAGAAGGAGTTAGTGTTGTGTGGTGCTACCCATGAGAATTCACAGAGAAAAGGTATGAAAGTTTTACTGTAGGATAATAAAGGGCTGACGCTTGCCACCATCTTCAGCGTCAGTCATTTGAGTCCATTGTCAATTGGTGCCCCGTGTGAGGAGTGAGCACTGACAGAGGGGTCTGTATTAGGCGATTCGGGAAGTCTGTACCTCTCAAGTACCTCAGCCAATGGGGAAAGACAGAGGGACATGTGGCTGGGAAATTAGGATAAAAAGGAGGCTGCATTCTCTAACAATTTGGGAGACCCCATGGAAAATGCCCATGGCCTCTCCCTTTATTCAAATAAAGTTACAGGACTCCTCTGTCTCCTTTATGGACATAAACTTTTTGGTGTTTGTGGATTAATTTTTCCTGACAGTCTGCTGTGAGGAGGAGACCAACATTGGAGATTCACCAGGTTCCCATCTTGTTTTTTGCCAAGCTGCTGTGTGAACTTCTTTTCCTTCCCTGAGACAAAAGCCAAAGCCATTGTCATACGGTGACTTTTTGATGCTTGTATCCCCAATTGTCTGTTCTGTTTGTGCTGTATATTGAGTTCTGTGCCTTTAAGACTGGTTTTGAGAGTGAAGCAGGGAGATGAAGCATGCAGTTTGTTTTGAAAACAGCACTCACTCCTCTGCATTCTTTCTCCAGGACTGGGTTTGGCTGAGGCTCGGACAGACTGCAGGACAGAGATCTTTTTGCTTTTAGTTAGTTTTAGCTAGCTAGGGCAGAGAAGTTCCCGGGACTGTTTTTTTTTTTCTTTTTCTTGAGACTGTTTAAATGTGCTCTGGACTGAAAAAACCCAGAGGAGCACCGGGAGCTCACACCTGTGGCCCACCAGGGCCTGGACCTCCAGAGGGACTGATAAGAGACTGAGTGAGCCGAGCTACACCCACGGCAAGAACTTTCTCAATTTGCCATCTCACTCCAGAACAAGTGGTTTTATTGTTTCATATTATTCATTTTTTATGCTTGTGGGCACTTTTTTTGTTGAATAAATAGTTTTTTCCACTTTTCTATGAGGAAGTTTTTTCCCAGACCAGTTGGGGGGAGGGGCCATTTGGGTTTGCTCCCCAGAGGGACCCTATTCAGAGGTTTTCTCCCAAATTTGCCCTAAAACAAGACAGCCATTTTGTTCCTCCTTGCCACATGGCCAGCCATTTTTTTTTCTTTCCCTGGCATTTTGGGTTTTTTTGTTCTAGTGTGAGTGGGTGTGTGTTTGGGGGGTGCAAGGTTCTGACAATTCAATATCTAGCATTTACTTATTTTTTCCCATGCAGTGTGGACACACAGTTTGTCAATAAACAGTTGGTTTTTTTCACTTTTATCCACTAGTATTCATTTTCTCATTGGCAGAAAGGGATTGTTGGAACCCCTTTTATGTCTGCAGAAACACTCATTCCAGAGTGTTTTTTCTCCTAAACTTGTCTCTAAACCCAGACAATATCCTATGATGTGCTGTTTAAAGTACAACTTTAAAGCCTCATCTCAGTACCAGGTTAGATTGTTTACAAGTTTCTAACTCATCAGTATGCTCCCTTGTCAGCACTTCAGTGAGCACTGCAGTAGAGAGAAACCATTAAGAGCTAGTCAAAGGAAAAGCACTGTCTGTAACCATGGGGAAGAGGCCTGGGCAGGGCAAAAGGTCTGGCTGTTATTAACAGAGCCAGGAACCAAAGACTCCTGATTATATTGCTTATCCAACAGTCTAGTGCTTCTTTTGAAAACCAATTTTGTGAACTTTTTAATCATAGAATCAATTTCCATAAAGCATTGCTTCGTAACATGTTTGTGTAAAACTGTCTGCCATCTCATGTTTCTTGAGTTTATGTTCTTTGGGATGCTTTCATATTTTCTTTCCTGCATGAAAAATCATGCAGACTTGAGCTACAAATGTTCATATTTTTTCTTATACCTAATAGTTTTGAACATGGCTCTCTCCACTCTCTCTGAACACTCCTCAAAATTACAGAATATATACTGTGTATATCAAAAATATATACATATATAATAAATAAATACATTACATTAATAAATAGAATACTTTTTTTTGTATATATGCTGGTGCACCAGGACTGGCAACAGATATTTTGAATTTAAAAAGGCTGTTCCAAGAACATTGCTGCTGCCTTCTCCAGTCCTCCAGTTCTTTTGACAGCTGTTTTCCAAATATAGTTTTGCTATTCTTAAAACCCTGGGGTAGGATGGTCCAGGTGAGTTGGCTTCTTCTCCCTGTTTCAGGGTCTTCCCACTCACAAGCAAAAAGCCCCTGGCTGTTTTTATTTACGGGAATGCAGAAGAAGGCATCTTTAAGATCCAACACAGTAAACCACCCTAAATCATCTGTCAATATGGTCAAAAGGGTATAGAGGTTGGCCACTAGGGGGTGTATATCCTCTGTTATTTTGTTAATTGGCCTTAAATCTTGCCCCAGTCGGTAGCTCCTACCATCAGCCTTTTTTATTGGCAGAATGGGCATGTTGTATTTCGAATCACATTCTACCAATAACCTAAATTTGAAGATCTTGTCAATTATAGAGGCTAACCCCCTATTACTTTCTAACTTCTAGGGGTATCATTTTTGTCTTACTGATGTGGCTCCTGGTTTGAGTGCTATGGTTACAGGTTTTGCCCATTTGGACCTCCCAGGAAAATCACTGGCCCACACTATTGGGATGACAGCATTTTCAACTTGTGTGGGGATATCACCATGGTCCTCCTATATGAAAAGGGCAGCTGCCTCGACAAATAAAGTGTAGCAATGAGACATGGACCCCCTTCTTGCTCTTCCGAACAGAATCAAACTTTATTGTAAAATGTAAGGCTTTTTTATACTGTACTATGATGCTTAGGCTTTTATACTGTGCTAAAAATTCTCTGGCTAAAATTACATTTGTTACCATTTTTATGAATGAAAACAAACATATATTGGCTGCCTGCTACCACCAGTGTTGCTGTTCATGTGTATCCCTAACCAATCATCATTCCAAACATGAGGTGTCCATGCGCTGGTTATATAACTTGTTTTTTAGTTTATGTAACTTGTTCTTTACCTTCATGTTAGCTGCACCTTTCCCAGAGTGTTTTTTTTGTGAGCAGAAATGAACAGAAGTGATAAGGTGAACAAGGCCCTTATTCTATAACTTTTCTTGTCTGCCACAATTTAGTTTCAGAAATTATAACTTTTATTCCCCCTGCTTTGCAAAATTTAATTTCAACTTCTAATTTCTCCAATAGATCCCCACCCAACAAAGGCTTAGGAGAGTTTGGCATATAGATGAATTGGTGAGTCACCCAATGTTTTCACAAGTTAAATTTCAAAGGTTGGAAGGCCTTGTTTCACTTACCCCTGTGGCACCAATCACTTTTACAGTATCTTGACTCAGTTTTCCTTCCAAAGTGTTTAACATAGAATTGTTTCCCCCGTATCCACCAAGAACTCAGTTGCTTCTTTCCCCAGTTTAGCTATAACCAAAGGTTCTGCTGGGGAAGAAACCTTCAGTCCCCCTCATTCCCCATTCACAGCCAGTTTGGGAGCTGGGTCTGGAAGTTTCTTTTTCTCCAAGATTGGACATACCTTTTTTCAGTGTCTTTTCTTCTTGCAAAAAAGCACATTGGTTCTTATCTAGAGGAGTACCCTTTCTAAGTACCTTAGATGACTTTTTGTCCTGGTTTGGAACAGATTTGGGAGGAAACTTCTGAAAGAAGCCTCCTCTAGAAAGCAAAATCCAGCAGCCCCTCCCCCAATCAGATTCAGGAGAAAAATCTCCTTGGAGAAAAGTGGAAAAAAACCTGTTTATTTAGCAAGCAAAGTACTCACAAGCATGAAAAAATTAATAATATTAAACAATGAAACCTCTATTCTGAAGAGATGGCAAATTCAGAAAGTCCTTCTGTAGTTCAGAAAGTCTTTTTGTGAGTGTGTCTTGGCTCGCTCAGTCTCTCTCAGTCCCTCCAGGGCTTGAACCTGGCGTCCAGGCCACAGAGCAGCTTGGCCCCCCCCCCAGGTGATTGTCCTGGTGTCCTGAACCAGAGAGAAGCCAAACAGTTCCAGAAAAAAGACACAGTCCTGGGAAAACCTTTCTTGCTGTAGCTAATGAAGAAAACCAGCAAAAAAAGCAAAGAAAAACTCAGTCTCTCTCTCCACAAAAGCCAAGAACTCGGAGACCACTGCATTCCTTATCTCTCTGTGTTTTGAATACAAGCAGCAAGAAATTCCACTGCTCCCCCCTCCCCCCTTCTCTCTCTCTAGGGCTAGCTTTAAGCTACAGGACCCATTTCTGGACAAAAAAAAAAGACTATGAGATGCCGGGCCATACAGTCACCCCAGGACACTTTTCCTGATCAACCCTCTTACCATGCTGGCATTTGCATCCATGGCACTCATGACAATCATCCCTATCTTTTGGATCTCCAATTTTTGAATCCCTATTTTGATATACCTTCCAAGCCATGTCCAATAATTTACTTATATCTTCGCTCACATCTATCTTTTGCAGTTTTATCCATATATCATCTGCAGACTGACCTACAAACAGACTGTGTGCCTTCCCTTCAACTGATTCGAGGTCCGAAGTTGCGTATTTCCGTGCAGCCTCTTTTAGCCTATTCAAAGTCAGTCGGGGATTCATTTTCATCTTGCTTTGTCATATAGTTTTGACCAATTTATTGCTTTAGGAATAGCATTTCTCATATCATACACCACCTAATTCTGATAGTGTTTCAACCTTTCCATATGCTCTGTTACACTGGGGTCCCACTTTGTGTCCTCTAAAGGGAAAAAAATCACTGACCTTTGAAGAGTTCCAGCTGCTCTCTATGCTTCAACCACAGACCAAACAGCCCTTCTAACCATCTTACTCTGTTCTATCAAGCAATGTATCCATTATAGCCTCCAAATAGTTCCAATCTGGTTTTTGCAATCTAATGGCTCTCTCTACAAAATTAGCCACCTTTTCTGGATTTTCTCTATACTCCCCAAGTGAAGCCTTCAGCTGTTGCAGCTCAACAAGAGAAAAGGAAACCTTTATTAAGACAGGACCCTGTTTACTCATAGCCTGTCTCAAGGGAACTTGTATAGCAATAGCAACAACAACTTCTTTCTTTTTGGATCTAGTGCGTCCAGCCACAGGGCTAGGGGCTGCTGTGGCCCTACGCACCTTTTGTCCTTTTCTCTTCCCAGTTGAAACAGATGTTTTTCCCACAGCAGTACCTCCCAGAGAACTGCGTCAGCCTCTGGGGTGGGCAATTCCCCACCCCCACCTCTGCTTCGGCCTGTAATGGCGGAAATGGCAGCAGCCACGCCACGGCTAGGAGGGGCGGGGGCGGCGGTGCTTACAGGAGCTGCGCCTGCACCGCCTGCAAGACCCACACCCCCAGCCCCTGCGGGAGCCCCGTAGGTGGGTCCCAGGGACAGGAGGTGGGCTGGGCCATGGCCGTACACATATGGTTGGGCTGCCCTACCCAGCAGTAGCCCATTCAGCACTCCAAGGGCAAGCGGCCATGGTGGCGATGGCGGCAGAGGCTGCAGAGGTGGTGCAGGGGCAGCAGCCCCCCCCCACCAGCTGCGCAGCAGCAGCGCCTCCCCCTGGACCTCCCAGACCTCTAATATTTGGAGTGATCAACAAGTCTAAGTCTGCTATATCTGGGTCTCTGACAGAGACTTGGTAAACAGAGAGCTTTTTGCACTGCTTTTGTTTCCTTTTCTCTTCCTTTAAAGCCATAACTGACTGCTCCAAAGAAGCCTCAGCAGGCTCACAACCTTTTTGCAAATCCAGGAGATTTAAAAAGAGAAGAAATAATTCCACATATAGCACCTCCTGCAGTCTTTGTTCCTTTCATAGGAGAGACAAAAGTTGTGACACAGTCTCAATCTCCAGGAATCTGAAAAGAGTTAAACAAAGAATTTTGTATTTTTGCCTAGTTTGGTAGTTTGTTTTTACTTGGTTTTGTAATTTGCTTTGACATTGTAACTTACATGTCATAATTTAGCTTTACTTACTTGATTTGACTTAAACTTTGTAACCTTCTGTGAAAAACAAGTTTCACTCTCTTAGAAAAATTTATAAGTGTGGGGTTGCAGGATTTTATTTTAAAAAGTTATAGTATAGTTTAGTATAGTTTTAGTTACCCCATATGGGCCCCTTGGAGTTTTCTCTTATCATAAGTTGATAAGGGTTTCTATGCCTCTCTGGTCTTTGCCCAGAGACTGTTTCCTATTGGTCCTTTCCCTATGATGATCCCTGCCCATCCTCTCCAATGTATCCTTCTTTCCTCTGTCCATCACTGAGTCCCTATCTCCAAGGCCCAGAACCTTCGAAGAGATTTGGCCTGAAGTTGGCAGATTCCCCTGAGACCCCTCCCCAAATTACCTTTGATTTGTTAGTAGTTAGGTAATTCAGTTGGCATTTGTTGCTTTGCTTTGTTTCATTGGTTTATACTTTGTACCCACCCCTTGAACCTGTCCTGGACAAAACCCCCCTGCAGCCCCGGGTCCGGGGTCTCTCCTGAGGTGTCTCTCCTGAGGCACCGGGCCTGAGGTAAGGGATTCCCCTGTGACCCCCGAATAAACCTCTGTTCCCTGAACCTCCGAGAGTCCCCTCTTTCGTTTATACCACAGCCGTGACAGCGAGATTCGGGGTGCTGCTGAGCCAAGATCTCACAAATCGGATCTGTTGTGACGTGTCAGAGCTACCGGGTGGTCTAGCCAATCAGTGGGCTGACCAAAGAGATACGCACCCCAACATATAAGTTTAATAAAAAAATAAAAATAGACAATTTAGGAGACAGAAAAGCAAAAGTATCTCGACTGAGGGTGCCTCACCAGAAAAGCACACTCACTCCTTCAAAATCCTTGTTTTTAAGGATTAACCTTTTATATATGTATGTTGGTGTTCTGAGCTGCTTTACTGGCTAGCTTGTTTTCTGACCAGCATATAAGGAAGGTTCGGTGGGTCTGAACCTCAGGCTGAAGCTTGGTCGATGGCATGGAAGAAAAGAGTGGACTCTTCCCGTGGGTTTCACTAGGCTTTATTTTACCCAGGGAGCTGCCCACGTGCAAAAAGCAAGCTCTGGCCCTCTGTCCTCACCTTAAGTACCCTGGGGGCGTACACCGAGCAGGGGGAACCTAGAACCAATCCAGGAGGGGGGGTTGTGACCCAGAACAGGGATACAATGAAGAAAGGTGGGAACCTGAGGACTCTGCCGAATCGCTGGGCATCTTCACCAGAATCTTCCAAATTTTTACAAGGTGATTGAAAAGGTCTATCGCCAGGGAAAGACCACCGGGGTTTAGGGATGGGGGTGTCAGATCAAACCATTATAAACAAATAACCAAATCATACAGAATTATTGGAAAACCCAAAATGTACACTGCCACACATATGCATTTTTTCAAACATTCCTTTGAGTCCAGATGTTCCCTTGGTTTTTGGCCCCCCTTCCTTCGAAACTTGCCCCATTGTACCAAATCAGCATTTTATTAGATAAAGTCCTTGTTGGCACCTGGTAGTCTTTCTGATACCAGGAGATCAATGAATTCTTTCTTGTAACTTTTGTTTCACCACTGTCTCGATCTTATCAATTTCAGGAATGTAGAAGAATTCTCTGTATCTTCTGGTTTAGTCAGTTGTCCTAGGGTGACTATGATACCTGTATCCCCACATCGTCTGTTCTGTGTTCTGTACCTTTAAAACTAGTTCTGAAAGTGAGCAGGGAAAGAAGAAGCGCGCAGTTTGTTTTGAGAAACAAACTCACTCCTCTGAATCTGCTCTCGTCCTTAGGACTGTGTGGTGTTTTTTTTTTTTTTCCTCTCCTTCGTCGGATGCACAGAGGGCAGCCAGAGAGAGTTTTTTTTTTTCCCCTTTGTTAGTCTAGCTAGCTGAGGCAAAAAAGCTTTCCTGAACTGTTTTTTTTTATTATTTTATTTTTCTTTGAGACTGTTTAAATCTGCTCTGAACTGAAAAACCCAGAGGAGCACCGGGATCTTGCACCCGTGGCCCACCGGGCCGGGACTCGGCATTTTTCAGCAATGAAGGGACTGATAAACAGACTCCTAGCACGGACTCTCAGTTTTGCCATCTCTCTTCGGAGCAGCGAGAGGTTTTATTGTTTCATATTATTATTATTGTTATTATTATTATTCATTCTTTATGCTTGTGGGCATTTTGTTTTTTAAATAAATAAAGCTTTTTCCACTCTTCTCTAAGAGAGTTCTTTCCCCGGACCGGCTGGGGGGAGGGGCTGTTTGGATTTGCTTTTCAGAAAAACCCCATTCGGAGATTTCCTCCCAAATTTGCCCTAAACCAAAACATACAATAAATTTGGTGCCCAACGTGGGGCTCAAGAGAGTAGAAAAAACTTGTATTGATTATTGAGTGCATTTTGGTTGTTCTTTGTGTGGGGATAGAGTAGCCATGTTGCCCCTTAAATCCCTAATGTCTATTGGAATAGAGTCCTTGCTGTATTTCTGTTCCCTAGGTTTCTTTGAAGTTCTAATACCTTTCTATTCCCTAGGCTTGTTTTCTTATCCAGAACTAGCTCCAATGTTGTCCCTAACACATAGCTTTTACACTAAAAGTGCACGATTTAAAATTGCTATTTTGTTGGGTTTAGTGATCATGATTTATAAGAAGTTTATGAAGGTGCTGGAGTTTGTGGCAGGTATGTTTAGTTTATGGTTTCTTCGTCCTACCATGCGTCCTAGTTCCAGCAGCATGTTTTGGGAATTTATAAATAATTACACCCACTTTGTTAGAGAAGGAACAGGAGATGAAGCTTTTCAATCTTTCCTGTCCCTCATATCTTTTGAATCAGTCACATCACTTTTAGAGAATATTCCGTGTCCCCTGAATGTTAAAAATACCATCTTCCTGGTATTTCATCTAGTGAGCTTCCTCTATATAGTTTGCAACTTGTCTAGAATAAAAGCTAAAATTTCTCAAGGGGCTAATGAAACCCCGACCCAAGAGTTGACCCAGGCGTAGGAAATCTTGAATAGTGTAAAAAATGGGAGGATATGGGCCAACTCCTGAAGGAGTTTTCTGACCCTGTAGTCTAAGACTTTCCACGTGAAAAAATTCAAAATCCAGCCAAAGTGAGGAAATACCTGAAAGAAAAGTACCATAATGCCTCTAAAGAGAAAAAAATCATTGCAGTAAGCTGGGCTCTGGCATATGCTTATCGCACCCTGCTAGATAATGTAGGGCAGCCGACAGAAACAAAGAGGCAGGGATGCAAATCAACAGTTACTATTCCAGTCACTCAGGCTGCAGCTAATATCCCAGGCTCCAGGCCAGCAGCTGAACTAGACAGTAAACCTCAACCAATGTCTGTTGCTGCTAATACAAGAAGCAAAAAGTATAAAAGCAAGACCGATCGCAAAGTAGAAGATGATAATAATAATCCAAGAGAAGAACCTTCACCAAAATCAAAAGCCACATCGAGGGGTACAGATTCTGGAGCCAATATTGATACCTTTTCCCTAAAGGACCTTCGAGGCCTAAGAAAAGACTACAAGCGACAACCTAATAAATCTATAATTAGTTAGTTAGTCCGCCTTTGAGATGCTGCAGGGGAGGCTACCATTCTGGATGGCACTGAAGCGAGGCATTTGGGATCTCTGTCACATAATCCTGTCATTGACCAAAGCATAATGAGAAAGGCTAGCCCTCACAGTCTCTAGGAACGGATCCTAGAAAGTGTAGCACAAAAATACCTGTGTGCAGATGACCTCTATTTGCAACAGACACAGTGGAAGACCATAAAACAAGAGATCCAACGTCTAAGAGAGATAGCGGTAGCAGAGCTCATTTTTTCAGATAACATAACAACTAAAAATCCAGACCTAGTACCATGTACACCTGTAATGTAGAAAAAACTTGTACGACTTGGGCCACCTGAATACGCTTCTGCTCTAGCAATAATGAAGCGGGATGAGACATATAAGACTGTGCTTGATATAGCGAAAAAGCTTCGAGCATATGCAAATGCCGTGCATGGCCCAACACATGCCAAAATTACAGCTGTGGAAACACGTCTGCAAAAACTAGAAGATAAGATAGAGGAGAATCACAAGAAACTCAGGGAGGAGATTAAAGAGAACCTCTTCCAAATTTCAGCAGTACAGATCAGAGGTGTTGGTACCCAACGAAAACATTCCCCAAATAGAGAGAAAGAGTACACTCGACGAGCTGAGCTGTGGTTCTTCCTGCGTGATTGCGGAGAAAACATGAAGAGGTGGGATGGAAAATCTACTGCTGCTTTGGCACAACGGGTACATGAGCTGAAGGAAGGCAAGACCCAGAGAGGAGGTTCCACCAAAAGAGAAGCAGCTCCAATTGCCCGTAGGCAAACTGCCAGATATGATGATAATGATATGTCTGACTCCCTTGAAAAAACCTCTAAAACATACGCCCAAGAAAAGAAAGAAAACCAAGACTAGAGGGGCCCTGCCTCTAGCCAGGTAGAAGCTAAAGAAAATCGTGTTTTTTAGAATGTGTAGATTCGTTAGCCTGGCACATCTGAACCACAAAAATACAAAGCCTTAGTCGATACTGGTGCACAGTGCACATTAATTCCATCAACACATGTAGGGGCAGAATCTGTTTCTATTGCTGGTGTGACCGGGGGATCACAAAACTATACGTTAGTAGAGGCAAAGGTGAGCCTAACTAGAAATGAGTGAAAGAAACACCTTATTGCAACTGGCCCAGAGGCCCCATGCATTTTAGGCATAGACTACCTTCGGAGTGAGTATTTCAAAAACCCTAAAAAACTCAAATGAGCATTTGAAATAGCAACTGTAGTGATGAAGGGCATCCAGCAATTGAACACCTTGCCTGGACTGTCCGAAAATCCGTCAACAGTAAGACTTCTAAAAAAGAAAGAGCAACAAGTACCAATTGCCACCTCAATAGTGCACCGCCAACAGTATAAAACAACTCGAGATGCCGTGATCCCCATTCATAAGACGATCCGTGAGCTGGAAAGTCAAGAGGTAGTCAGCAAAACCCACTCACCCTTCAACAGCCCCATCTAGCCTGTGCAAAAATCTGAAGGAGAATAGAAACTGACTGTGGACTATCGTGCCTTGAATGAAGTGACTCCACCGCTGAGCGCTGCTGTGCCAGACATGTTGAAGCTCCAGTATGAGCTGGAGTCCAAGGCAGCAAGGTAGTATGCCACTATTAACATTGCTAATGCATTTTTCTCCATTCCTTTAGCAGCAGAGTGCAAGCCTCAGTTTGCCTTCACATCGAGGGGAGTGCAATACACCTAGAACCGACTGCCCCAGGGGTGGAAGCACAGTCCTACCATCTGCCATAGACTAATCCAAACTGCACTAGAAAAGAGTGAAGCTCCAGAACATCTGCAGTACATCAATGACATCATTGTGTAGAAGAATACTGCAGCTAAAGTGTTTAAGAAAAGAGAAAAGATCATCCAGATTCTGCTGAAAACTAGATTCGCTATCAAAAAGAGCAAAGTTAAAAAACCTGCTCGAGAAATCCAGTTCCTGGGAATTAAGTAGGAAGATAGACGGCGTCAGATTCCTACTGATGTCATCAACAAGATCACAGCAATGTCTCCACCTACCAACAAGAAAAAAACACAAGCTTTCCTAAGTGCCATAAGTTTTTGAAGAATGCATATCCCTGAGTACAGCCAGATTGTGAGTCCTCTCTACCTAGTTACCCGCAAGAAGAACACTTTCCACTGAGGCCCTGAACAGCAACACGCCTTTGCCCAAATCAAGCAAGAAATTGCCGATGCAGTAGCCCTTGACCCAGTCAAGACAAGACCAAATGTGAAAAACGTGCTCTACTCTGCAGCTGGGAGCCATTGTCTGTCCTGGAGTCTTTGGCAGAAGGTGCCTGGGGAGACTCGAAGACGACCACTGGGATTCTGGAGTCGAAGCTACAGAGTGTCTGAGGCCAATTATACTCCCACAGAGAAAGAAATTTTAACAGCCTATAAAAAAGTCCAAGCTGCCTCAGAGGTAATAAGCACTGAAACACAACTCCTCCTGGCACCCCGACTACCAGTGCTGGAGTAGATGTTTAAAGCAGAGGTTCCCTCTACCCACCATGCCACCAATGCTACATAGAGTAAGTAGATTGCTGTCATCACACAGCGCGCCCATATTAAAAAACTAAATCGCCCTAAAATTTTAAAGATAATAACAAATTAGCCTAAAAGTAAAGACTTTAGTCTCACAGATAAAAAAAACAAGAACCAGTGACACGTGCTAAAAAAGCTCCACCATACAACCAACTGCCAGCAAAAGAAACACCCTATGCTCTTTTCACTGACAGTTCCTGTCGCATAGTGAGAACGAACCGGAAGTAGAAAGCAGCTGTGTAGAGCCCCACACGACAAGTCGCTGAGGCCACTGAAAAAGATAGTGAATCAAGCCAACTTGCTGAACTCAAAGCTGTTCAATTAACCCTGAACATTGCTGAGAGAGAGAAGTGGCCAAAGCTCTACCTCTATACTAATTCATAGATGGTAGCCAATGCTTTATGAAGATAGTTAAAAAAGTGAAAAAAGGCTAACTAGCAGCTTAGAAAAAAACCAATTTAAGCTGCCGAAGAGTAGAAAAACATTACCACTCGGATAGAGAAGCTACCTATAAAAATCCGTCATGTAAATGCCCATGTCCCCAAAAGTAGAGCTAATGAAAAGCACAAAAACAATGAGCAAATAAACTGCAAAGATAGAAGTGTCAAAAATAGACTTAAATTGGCAACACAAGGGAGAGTTGTTCCTGGCTTGATAGGCTCATGATGCCTCAAGTCATCAAGGCAGAGATGCCACCTATAAGTGGGCACGAGACCGAAAGGTAGATCTCACCATAGACAATATTTCTCAAGTTATTCATGACTGTGACACATGTGCTGCAATCAAGCAAGCCAAGTGAATAAAACCCCTATGGTATAGTAGACAGTAGTCCAAATACAAGTATGGGGAAGCCTGGCAAATTAATTATATCACATTACCTCAGACACGTCAAAGTAAGCGCTACGTGCTCACAATGGTGGAAGCCACCACGGGGTGGCTAGAAACCTACCCTGTGCCTCATGCTACAGCCCGTAACACCATTCTAAGCCTTGAAAAACAAGTTCTCTAGAGGTATGGTACCCCTGAAAAGATTGAGTCAGACAATAAGACTCATTTCAAAAATAGCCTTATCAATACCTAGGCTAAAGAACATAGCATTAAGTGAGTGTACCATATCCCCTACCATACACCAGCTACTAGAAAAGTGAAAAAATTCAATGAACTTTTAAAAACTGCCTTGAAAGCATTGGGTGGGGGATCTTTCAAAAACTAAAAGCAGCATCTAGCAAAAGCCACCTAGTTAGTTAACACCCGAAGTTCCACCAACAGAGCAGGCCCTGCCCAGTCTGAGCTCCTGCATACAGTAGATGAAGATAAAGTCCCTGTAGTACATGCAAGAAGTTTGTTAAAAAAGACAGTTTAAATCAAATCCACCTCAAGTACGGACAAACCCATCCACGAGATTGTCTTTGCTCAGAGACCAAGTTGTACATGGTGAGTAATGCAAAAAGATAGAACAACACAATGTGTACCTCAAAGAGATCTAATTGTTAAATGAAAACCATGTGTACATATCACTTTTTGTTGAATGTCACTGCCATTGTCTGTATATAACTGTATATTGTTTTTATATAGATATATGCATGCATAATGTGTGTTTGTAGAGTTAAAATTCAATTAGTTTTAATAAGTTGACAATATGGTGATAAAGGGTAGAATGTCCTAAAGTGACTATGATACCTGTATCCCCAAATCGTCTGTTCTGTGTTCTGTACCTTTAAAACTAGTTCTGAAAGTGAGCAGGGAAAGAAGAAGCGCACAGTTTGTTTTGAGAAACAAACTCACTCCTCTGAATCTGCTCTCGTCCTTAGGACTGTGTGTTGTTTTTTTTTTTTTTTTCCTCTCCTTCGTCGGATGCACAGAGGGCAGCCAGAGAGAGGTTTTTTTTTTCCCCTTTGTTAGTCTAGCTAGCTGAGGCAAAAAAGCTTTCCTGAACTGTTTTTTTTTATTATTTTATTTTTCTTTGAGACTGTTTAAATCTGCTCTGAACTGAAAAACCCAGAGGAGCACCGGGATCTTGCACCCGTGGCCCACTGAGCCGGGACTCGGCATTTTTCAGCACTGAAGGGACTGATAAACAGACTCCTAGCACGGACTCTCAGTTTTGCCATCTCTCTTCGGAGCAGCGAGAGGTTTTATTGTTTCATATTATTATTATTGTTATTATTATTATTCATTCTTTATGCTTGTGGGCATTTTGTTTTTTAAATAAATAAAGCTTTTTCCACTCTTCTCTAAGAGAGTTCTTTCCCCGGACCGGCTGGGGGGAAAGGCTGTTTAGATTTGCTTTTCAAAAAAACCCCATTCAGAGATTTCCTCCCAAATTTGCCCTAAACCAAAACATCAGTTTAGATATTACAAAGAGAAAAAAAACTAGTCTTTTTACTGTTAACACTATGTTCCAATCAGAAAATACATTCATCACTTTTCTAAACTCTATTAATAAAACATAATACCGTACAATTATACCTATAGTATTCATTTTAATATTTGTGAAAAGCCAACTTTATAATATGCATTTATAACACTTCAATCTATAGTTTAGTTTTACCATATTATCGACATTTGTAGCTTTGTTTTAATTACTATTTAGACTATTAGCTCATAGTAGAACATTGATAACAAGGGACTGAGAAGATGAGCAAACCTCACCAGCTGTGACTTGATTACAATGACCTAAGACCTTCAGAACACTAAATAAGTAGAAACCTGTCCAGATGAAAGTCTTAAGTTTTGCCTTGCTGAGGCTAATTGTATGAGTCTCACATTACCAAGATAAGAGGTGGACAAGTCAGCACAGATGGACAGCACATGTGCAAGCATGGAAGTTCAAACAGAAGACATGATGTGGAAGACATTGGAATAATATAAAACACTCAGAAAATAAAAACTGCAGTTCTGAACAACAAACAGCAGATGACAATCTTACTCCACAAAAACATAAAGGACCAAAAATCCAAGAAATTCTGAAATTACGTACCAAGGGGGACAGACTTTGGGCACCACTTGGGGAATTCTTTGAATATTAAAATGTATATAAACCTGAGGGAACAATGTGCGTATGAAAAGGGACACCCGCAGCATGCTTCCGCTACCAAATAAAGGAATACTTTCTCAGCAGGTTATGCTGTTAAGTGATTTTCTTTGAATCAGATTCAAATTCTGGCCACGCATTTCCCTCTAAGCTGTGCAGTGACCAGAGACGTGCTCAATCCAACCAGTTCTTGCCTTTTAAGAGTTGTATCTGGGCAGGTTAAATGGCACCAATATCGTAATACTAATCCAAGGGAGGATTTTTTTTTTTAATTTCTTTCTCTGTGGACGATCCACAGCCCATGTTCTATTTTCAGAAAGAGAAAAAAAACTGGCAAGACACTCATGCAGCTTGAGATTCCAACTGACTTTTCTTGGGTTCCAAAGCCTGTTCCTAACAGTGGGTACCACCAGCTACCACAGGCAGGTGCTTGCCACTGCAATATAGGAGGCACTTGGTGCCAACAAGGGCGCCCTCCCCCCTTCTACAAAGGAAGCTGAGTCAAGTCGAGCTGCATCATGCCGAAAAGTGCCGAAAAGCCACCTGAGCCAGGCCAGAAGCCAAGCTGAGTTAACCTGCGCTTCCCCAGGTGAAATACAAAGGGGAGAGAAACCTCTGGGTGCCACATTGCAGAAGCAACTGGCGCACACCTCCCCACCAAACAAAACCAAAGGAGAACTCCCAGTTTTCCAGAAAAACAAAGATACAAATACATGTAAAAGCTAAAAATTTTTAGGTATCACCACAGGGACTTTATTCCCTTCTACAGCACATGGAGGTTTTGATTGGGCAGGGCCAGCTCAATTGGTAGAGACTCTAGTGTTAACTAACCAGGTTGCCTCACTAAATGTAGATCCCAATGTTTGAAAGTCCCAATGTCCATTGCTTTAAATATTGTTTTTTAACAGTCCATTGTACTGTTCAACTTTCCCAGTGTCTGGTGCATGATAGAGAATATGATACACCCACTCAGTACTGTGCTTTCTGGCTTAGGTGTCTATAAGGCTATTTTTAAATGAGTCCCCTTGTCAGACTCAATTCTTTGGGGGTGCCATGTTGCCATAGGACTTGTTTTTCAAGGCCCAGGATGGTGTTCTGAGCAGTGGTGTGAGGCACGGAGTATGTCTCCAGCCATCCAGTGGTTATTTCCACCACTGTAAGCAGGTAGCGCTTGCCTTGGTGGGTTTGCAGGAGTGTGATGTAATCAATCTGCCAGATTTCCCCATATTTATATTTCGACCATCGTCCCCCATACCACAGGGGCTTTACCGACTTGGTCAGCTTGATTGCAGCACATGTTTCACAGTTATGGATAACCTGGGAGATGGTGTCCATGGTTAAGTCCACCCCTCGGTCATGAGCCCATCTATTTGTTGCATCTCTTCCCTGATGACCTGAGGTGTCATGGGCCCACCAAGTCAGAAATAATTCACCCTTATGTTACCAGTCCAGATCTGAGACACTTTAATCTTGGCAGCTTGATCCACCTGTCCATTGTTGCGATGTTCTTCAGTAGCCTTACTCTTGGGTACGTGTGCATCTACATGACATATGTTTACAAACAACTTCTCTTCCCAGGCAGCTATGTCTTGCCACATTTCAGCAGCCCAGATGGGTTTACCCTATGCACTGCCAAGTGGTCTTTTTCCATCTCTCTAGCCACTCTCACAAAGCATTTGCTACCATCCACGAGTCAGTGTAGAGGTAGAGCATTTCCCATTTCTCTCTTTCAGTGATATCTAAAGCCAGCTGGATAACTTTCAGCTCTGCAACCTGACTTGATCCACCTTGGCCCTCAATAGCTTCTGTGGCTCTGTGTAGAGCATATTTTTCACATCTTGTCCTTTCCTGACTGGCCCAAAGGCTATTACATGAACAAACTCCTGTTTGATTTGTTCAAAAGCTTGTTGTTGTTCAGGACTCCACTTGCAATCATTCTTCTTGTGGGTTACATGATAGAGAGGTCCTACAATCTGACTGTAATCTGGAATATGCGTTCTCCAAAACCCCACAGTGCCTAGGAAAACCTGTGTTTCCTTGTCAGACGATTGAAGAGACAGGGTCTCCATGGTTTGCATCAATGAAGCCGATTTTATTGAAGACACTGATGATTTACATACCTTTCAAGCATGAGCTAAAAATAACTACTTGCTTAAGCAATAGCAAACAACTCTGTGAGTCATGCAGGCAAGGGCGGGGCTCCTCCACTGGTGAGTAGCGGGCTGATTAAAAGAGGCCTCTAAGGAGCGTGGTGACCAGGAGCAGGCAAACAGGGGTATGTTGGTTTAGCATAGATGGTGAGGAGCAATTGGTGATTTCCTTTGAACTGACAACCAAAATAGCCAATTGCATGCAGGGATACACCTCTGGGTCACACAGCCTTAAAAGCTAGAAGGAAGCCTGGGCTCTCTCTCTTCCTTCTGCCCTCACAGGAGGTAAGGCAGTCCTGTCTCTCTCCTATGGAGGGGGCCGGGACGGCCCGGCCTGCCCAGGCCCGGGCTTTCATGAGAGGTCCGTTTGGCCAGGTGACTCCCAGGCTGGGGGAGGGGATGATGTGCCGCCATCCCGGCCCGAATTGGTTTTTAGCAGCTGTAAAACAACCTGACGCTCCCCTATGGGGGGAAGCTGGCCCGAGGCCTGGCTGTGGGCCTGGGCCCTTTCCCCAGCAGGGGGAGGGGAGCCTGCAGCCTGCAGCCGCTCCAAGCAGGGCCCACCCTGAATGAGACCGAGGGGTGGGGGCAAGGAGCCTTTCATCAACCGGGCTGCTTTGAGATCTGCTTGCCTGAGTTTTTTCCCCATTCCTGCAGCTTTTGAAAATCCTGGCTGCTGCCCAGCAGAGATCACGTGACCATGGCAGGCCTGGGCAAGCTTTAACTCTTTCCTGCCAGCAGATGGAACTTCCAAAGCACTGGCTCTTCCCAGAGTGAGAACAGACAAAGTGATTGAGCATAGAGAAGACTTAGTATAACAGTCAGATGGAGAGAGTGAGAAAGGGATTAATTAGAGGAAGGATGAAGGAGTTGCCTGCTGGCTGGACTTTCTTGTTTGAGCTATGGAAATGAACTCTATAGTTAGATTGTCCTTTAAATCATGGAAAAATATGCATTTGGGGAGATGATTTGTGGATTTTTGAGCAAAGGTGTTTGTGATGGACTGAGTAATATTGCATTAGAATCTGTGATTCTTGTGGTCCCATGAGATGCCTGAACAGAGAGAGAGAGATGAGAAGCTCCTGCACCAGTGAAAGTAGAGAGAAGACATCTTTGTTTCTTAAGATGAAGAATCCTTTGCTTTGAAGTTGCTTATCTTTAAAAGGTGACACCCTAGATGCCTGAGTTCCACTACCCATGAGCAGCTTGGGAAACTGCTAATGGGAGGAGACCACATAGAAGCAGGTTTCCCCGGGTGGCTGTTTCTGTGACAGTTCCAACCCACAAGAGAACTTTTCTAGGTTGTCAGTGGGGGAAATTCCATGGTAAACAAGAGACTTCTCTCCTGAAAAACTGATGAAAGACTATATTTAAATGGTGAAACTGACTGGAAGTCTCAGGTTTTGTCTCTATGTTGTTTGTAGGAAAGTCAATATTTGTGGGGGAGGAGAAGGGTTTTGAAAGCTTCATGTTTTTTCTCTCTCTCTTTTTTTCCTTACTGTGTGTTAATAAACTATCTGTTTACTTTTAAGTTGAGCCTGTTTCACCTTTTTCTCCCAAAATCCTATCTCCCAGTTAGCACCCAAAATTCGGCAAACCTGAAACCACCACAAGGGGCATGGCACGTCTCTGAGGGCGTGGCACAGCAGTTTGAGGCAGTTCGAGCAGGCAGGGCAAGCAGGCAGGGTTACAGGTTTTTCCTGATAGTAAGGTTAGTTTATTGTTTGCTGTGTTTTTGCTGGTTGGTTGATTTTGGGGTTTTTCATTAGTAATGGTTTATACACGATCAAAAACTGTAGTTAGTACAAGTGTGTGTAACCAAATAGAACCCTCCAAAAAGGATGTGTCTGTACAGATACATTTTTGTGCAGAGTGTTTGAGCTTATCACTGGTGCCAGGGGCTGCTGCAGAAGAAGCCTGCCTGCGGTGTGAACAAGTGAATGATCTTCTTGCACTGGTGGCCGAGCTTAGGGAGGAAGTTGAAAGACTAAGGAGTATTAGGGAAAGTGAAAGGGAAATAGATTGGTGGAGTTGCGCCCTTCCATCCTTGAGGGAGGCCCACCAAGAGTCAGATGACTCCCATGCCTCCCACTGTCAGGCAATAAAAGGACTCCTGATTGATGAAGGGGAGTGGAAATGGGTCCCTGCTGGGAGACGTAATAATAAAAATTCCTCCTGACCCCCATCACCTACCCAGGTACCACTTCAGAATATGTATGAGACGCTGGATCTAGAGAGTCAGCCAGATGATTTAGAAGAAAATTATCTGCCCAGTGAGGCTCTCAGCTATGCTTCATCTGTAGGACTGATCACCACCTCTAACATTAACAATAAAGGAAGGGTAGTTGTAGTGGGTGACTCCCTTCTGAGGGGAACAGAGGGCCCCATATGTCGACCGGACCCATCCCACAGGGAGGTCTGCTGCCTCCCTGGGGCCTGGGTACCAGGTTTTCACTGAGAAACTTCCTGGGGTGATTCAGCCCTATGATTACTACCCACTGCTGATACTCCAGGCTGGCAGTGATGAGATTGAAAAGAGGAGTGTCAGGGCAATAAGGGACTTTAGGGCACTAAGTCTAGTGATTGATAGGGCAGGAGCACAAGTAGTCTTTTCCTCAGTCCCTTCAGTGGCAGAAAAAAAAACAGTGAAAGGAATAGGGGAGCCCACATTATCAACAAGTGGCTCAAGGGTTCATGTCATCAGCAGAATTTCAGGTTCCTTGACCATAGGGAAACTTTTATGGCACCTGGCCTGCTGGAACTGGATGGGCTCCATCTCTGTTAAGGGCAGAAGGATTTTAGCTCATGAGCTGGCAGAACTCATTGAGAGGACTTTAAACTAGGTTTGAAGGGGGAAGGAGATGCAGCTGGGCTGCCTGGAAGCAGGCCCAAGGGTGGTAAGCCTGAGTTAGGGGTGAAATCAGTAGCCCAGCTGGGGTGCATGTATACCAATGCACATAGCGTGGGTAACAAACAGGAAGAGCTGGAGGCCATGGTACAACAGCAAAGATATGATGTAGTCACCATCATGGAAATGTGGTGGGACAACTCAAATAGCTGGAGCACTGCACTGTATGGCTACAAGCTCTTCAGAAGAGGCAGGAAAGGGAGAAGAGGTGGAGGGATGGTGTAGTGTTTTATCTTCTTTTTGCCAGGGTCGGGATTAAATGCGTGAGATGGTATTTCTTGTTCGGACTCAGATGTTTATTAATTCTTATCTATATTACAGTCTCACAAACTGTGAGTTCTACAGCTTTTCTAGCTAACAAACTAAAAAAGCTCTTCAGAAGAGACAGGAAAGGGAGAAGAGGTGGAGGGGTGGCCCTTACATTAGGGAGACTTCTGACACCATAGGTATTGAAACTAATGATGATGGAGGTGAATGCCTATGGGTAAGAATTAAGGGGAAGACCAACAAGCCTGACATCCTACTGGGCATCTGTTATCATCCACCCAACCAGGAAGAAGAGGTGGACAACCTATTCTATAAGCAGCTGGAGAATATTTCCAGATCATCAGCCCTTGTTCTTGTAGGTGACTTCAACCTACCAGACATCTGCTGGGAACTTAATACAGCAGAAAAGAGGCAGTCCAGGAAGTTTTTAGAGTGTGTGAAGGACACCTTTTTGTCACAGCTGGTGAGTGAACCCACCAGGGGAGGGACTATGTTAAACCTGTTGTTCACAAATAGAGATGGGCTGGTGGGAGATGTGGTGGTTGGAGGCCACTTGGGGCACAGTGATTGTGAAATTATAGAATTCTTGATATTTGGTGAAATCAGGAGGAACATCAATAAGACTTTTACATTAGACTTCCGGAGGGCAGACTTTGGCCTATTTAGGAGACGTATTCAGCAAGTTCCTTGGGAAGCAGCTCTTAAAAATAAAGGAGTTCAGGAAAGATGGACAAGCTTCAAAACAGAGACCTTGAGGGCACAGGAACAGACTGTCCCTGTGTGCCAAAAGATGAGTCAAGGAGGAAAACGTCCAGCCAGGATGGGCAAGGAGGTTTTGAAGGAACTTAGAAATAAAAAGAGGATGTATCATTTTTGGAAGGAGGGTCAGGTGTGGGCCTGCTATTTCTGGGTCTGAGACATTTTAGCCTGCTAGCAGCTGCTACATTTTCCCAAGGAAAAGTTTCTCAAGAAAGCTTTTTCTCAAAACAATCTTGGTAAGCAACTATCCTTTCTCAAAACAATCTTTGTCCAGCTGGTGTTTTCTGTTTCTCTAGTTTAACCAATGGTATTAGAGAGGTGTTGTTCCTATTCACCAATCATGTTAAGTCTGTATTGGAACACCTTATAAAAGGTAGTAAGAAATAGACAGTAAACCCTTTTTTCTATGCTCCTTGCCTTCTGAAATATTTGGAGTTTTTCATCTTTCTTACGTGTCCTGCAATGACAGTCAGGTCTCTCAGGAAGTATTTAAGGGGGCTGCTAGGGCATGTAGGAAAAAAATTAGGAGGCGAAACCTCAGTTCAAACTTAATTTGGCCACTTTTGTAAAGGATAATAAAAATGTTTTTACAAATATATTAATGGTAAAATGAAGGGTAAGACCAGCCTTAATTCTCTACTGGATGAGGCAGGGAACTTAGTAACTGCAGATAAGGAGGCGGAAGTGCTTAACACCTTCTTTGCCTTAGTCTTTAGCAGGAAGACGGCTTGTCCTCAGGACAACTGTCCTCCTGGGTTGGTAGATGGTGTTAGGAAGCAGAATGGTCCCCCTGTTATCCAGGAAGAGGCAGTCAGAGAACTGCTGAGATGCTTGGATATTCATAAATCTATGGCACCAGATGGGATCCATCCCAGGGTGATGAGGGAGCTGGCAGATGAGCTTGCAAAGCCGCTCTCCACCATTTACCAACAGTCCTGGCTCACTGATGAGGTTCTGGATGATTGGAAACTGGCCAATGTGATTCCCATTCATAAAAAGGGTAGAAAGGAGGATCCTGGTAATTATAGGCCAGTTAGCCTGACTTCAGTACCCAGTAAGGTAATGGAACAGTTTATACTGAGTGTCATCATGCAGCACCTACAGGATGGCCAAGGTATCAGACCCAGCCAGCATGGGTTTAGGAGCGGTAGGTCATGTTTGACCAACCTGATCTCCTTTTATGACCAAGTGACCTGCCTGGTAGATGTGGGAAAGGCTGTAGATGTTGTCTATTTGGACTTCAGCAAGGCTTTTGACATTGTCTCCCACAGCATACTCCTGGAAAAGCTGGCAGGCCACGGCTTGGACAGGAGCACTCTTTGCTGGGTTAGGAATTGGCTGGATGGCCGGGCCCAGAGAGTGGTGGTGAATGGTGCTGCATCCAGCTGGTGGCCAGTCACTAGTGGTGTTCCTCAGGGGCCTGTGCTGGGGCCAGTTCTGTTCAATATTTTTTATTAACCACATGGATGAGGGTATTGAGTCTTTCATTAGTAAATTTGTGGACGACACTTAGCTGGGAGCATGTGTTGATCTATTGGAAGAGAGGAGGGCTCTGCAGAGAGACCTGGAACGGTTGGATGGATGGGCAGAGTCTTATAAAATGAAGTTTAATAAATCCAAGTGCTGAGTCCTGCATTTTGGCCACAATAACCCCCTGCAATGTTATAGGCTGGGGACAGTGTGGCTGGACAGTGCCCAGGCAGAAAGGCACCTGGGGGTACTGGTTGACAACCAGCTGAACATGAGCCAGCAGTGTGCCCAGGTGGCCAAGAAGGCCAATGGCATCCTGGCCTGTATCAGGAATAGCATGGCCAACAGGAGCAGGGAGGTCATTCTTCCCCTTTACTTGGCTCTGAAGAGGCCACAACTTGAGTAATGTGTCCAGTTCTGCGCCCCTCAGTTTAGGAAGGACGTTGAGATGCTTGAGCCCATCCAGTGGAGGGCAACGAGGCTGGTGAGGGGCTTGGACTACAAGACCTATGAGGAATGGCTGAGGGAGCTAGGGTTGTTTAGCCTGGAGAAAAGGAGACTCAGAGGTGACCTTATCACTCTCTACAACTTCCTGAAAGGTGGTTGTAATCAGGTGGGGCTTGGTCTCTTTCTCCAGGCAGCAACCGACAGAACAAGAGGACACAGTCTGAAGCTGAGCCTAGAGAAAATATAGGTTGGATATTAGGAAAAAATTTTTCATGGAAAGAATAATAAAGTATTGGAATGGTCTGCCCGGGGAGGTGGAGTCACCATGCCTGGATGTGTTTGTAAAAAAACTGGATGTGCCACTCGGTGCCATAGTCAAGTTGAGGTGTTAGGGCATGGGTTGGACTCGATGATCTTAGAGGTCTCTTCCAACCTAGTCATTCTGTATTCTGTATTCTGTATTCTGTATTGCAACCATATCTATGTTTCTTTGTACCATTGCTTAACTGTGGGCTAGCACAGACTTGTACAGGCCTGTACTGTCTTGCATACCAAGCATACCCTTATCTCTTCCTCCTTCAGTGTCTTGCCTTGACTTGCCAGGGCTTGTGGCCCTCTAGCACATCGACTTCTGTAATGAGTTCAGCAGTACTTTGAGTCCTGCTTCCTAGCTGTATTCCCACATTTCCTTCTTGCTGCTTGGTGGGTACATAGCTGCTATTTTTTTGATGTTGTCCATTGGAATCTAACGATGTCCATCTTTCTCTTTTACTCCAATGAACTGAATTTTCTTTGCAGGTCCCTTGACCTTACTTTGCTGTGCTGGTTTTGCATTGATTGAAGAAAAGCTGTGGCAAAACCAATCAGTGACTAGCTTTGAATATTGACAACCTGTGGAACCAATTAAAGAGCTGGATATGCCTCTGGATGACACAGGTTAAAAATCAGGAAAAATCCCGGGAAGTTCTCTTTTCCTTCCAGCCTGGGAAGAGGTAACTGGGTGCAGGTGGCGGCAGCCCCGCTCCACCACGTGGCCCCCGGCCTGGCATGGCCTGGCCAGGCCCTGCCGTTGCTTGCAGCCCTGGCAGGGCCGGGCCTGGTGGCTACCGGACAGAGGAGGGGAGGAGAGAAGGCCCTGTCCCAGCCAGATCAGGCCCAGCGACCTTTAACATCCTGCAGCTAAGCCCTTTCTCCTCCCGCCAGAGCCAGTGGCTAACGGGCAGAGGAAGGGGGGAGGAACCCTAGCCACGGGCATACTACTGGTGAGATCCTAGCCACTTCCCCCTCCAGCGTGGCTTTCGAAGAATCCTTTACTATAAAGAGCTCCAGCCACCTATTGTCGATTGAGGAGAGACGGGAAGACTGATTCAGTGATCAGAATTTGATTTTACTCAGGTTTTCCAAAAGCTTACACACCGTTTCAGGAAAGTTAATAATTTCCACTACAATAATTAGGTTAAAAGATCATACAAACAACTCATGCATTTTACAACATCTTTCTCATAGGGGGTTGACTGAATCTTTCCTCTTTCCATAAGCAGGTTTAATCCCATCTTCTGTAATCTCAGAGCTCTGTTTGTTCCTGCCATGGCATCCTGGTTATCACACCAGTCGTGCTAATTAAGTCTGTCTTACTCTCTGTCTTGTGTATTCCCACATCTCCCTCTTCTGTATTGACCAAAAATACTCCTTTAATGGCCTTATTAATTAATCTCTGCACACATTGACGCAAGCAAGGTATCATAACTAACATAATTATTATTAAAATCATTACATGCATTCCTATCCTAAAAAAATCCTTTAGCCAAGGTGTCAAACCCCAGCCACTAAACAGGTTATCTAGCCAAGATCCAGATTCTACTTTTAGTTTAAACACACTATCCTTTAGCTGCTGTATGCTTTTATGGATAGATTCTGGGTGATCAGAAAGATTCACACAACACATTCCATCGAAATCCTCACATCCATGGCCTTGAGCCAGGAGGAGGAAGTTGATTGCAGCTTGGTTTTGCAAACTGGCATGCCTTACACTGTCAACATCTGTTAATAAATTTGATAAAGCGGAGCTGGTGGCATTCGTCTGTTTTGCCAGCCAGCAGGCTACCTTAGTCGACTTAAGGCCTTTTTTTGCAGCCAGTCCTGGCAAAAGCAAAGAGGCCCAATTCATCTGGGTCACAGACCACAAAGACAATTCATCATCACAGTATTTATCAAATGCATGCAAACTGCACCTTGTTCTGCGGGGATACTTGTGCTGTAAAATCACGGACACATTGGGTGTTAGCACAGTCAGTCGTCCCAAACTACAAGGACCTCCCTTTATGTGCGAAGGGATGACTGCCCAGGCCTGATCTCTACAAACCAGAAACATTCCCGGTGGCAGCCACAGGGGGCGTTAGTGGACTTAGAAGGACTGGCAGAAGTATAAATACACCAAGAGGTCTGATTCTTATACACGGGATGATAGGCAGAAACATCCCAAGCTTTAGACTGATTTTTTCCTGTGTAATTAAAATTAACACAAAAATGCATTTTTACAGAACCCTGGAGTTCTAATTCTTGTGGGTCTAAGGGTGTTACAGGAAGGTAAGGAGTCCACTGATCCCATGTATTAACGGGATTTGAGCTCTGTACAATGCTTTTGGTAGCTTCTGGTATTGGCTAGTCATCTAATGGCAAACTGACTAAAAAGGTTGAAAATGGATTTTCTGGGGATGCAGTAGCTAGGCATAAGGTTTCTTGTTTGGTTGCATTACCCAGAGTTATCCAAACATTTGTTTTGAGTTGATCAACAGGCCAGGCTGTGCTACCAAAGGCAAGCAATGCTAATAAGCATAGCATCTGATTCAACCCCATGGTGTTTTGCTTGTTTGTTTTGAATTATGTTGTGGCAAGAAAAAAAGAATCCCTTTTAGCTTATCCCCTTTTTTCCCTTTCTTAAGATCATCCAAATATAAAGCACTCAATTGTTTTGTCTGCATTCCAGTTTTCAAATATGGCTATTTTTGGATTTCCTCAAAACTTCCCTCCTGAGAGTAGGGAGGTGAGGACTATCCTTTTCTTGTGGCCAGCTATAATTAAAATTTCAATGGCTCTATACCTGATTTACACTACGTTTTTGCCAAAAGGCCTCTGTGATATCACCAATTTTCACACCCTTTATACTGACATAAAACCCAAAGATCACAGTTTCCTTTACAGGTAGGACAAAAGATGTCATCAGTTGCAGTCTGGGTGGGGTTCCTCCTCTCCCATGGGCTTGGTGGTGTCAGCTGCCAGTAGGGGTTCTCAGAATGGCTTTACATTCTTTGCAGGAATCCAGCGGGGTCCTCTTTCTGAGGAGATGCAAGCAAATCCCCTCCCCCAAGTGATCAAAGGGTAAGGGCCAAGGATTTTACCAGATTCTGGGTCACAGATTAGTACTGGTGGTTTTTCCTTGCAGGAAAGCCATGTGGATGATGCAAAATGCCTGGTCATCGGGGGATTTAAGTTTGTCATTGAACAGTTTAAGAAATTAAAAACATACAGGGTCTTGCATAGCCTTTCAGCAGGTGTGTCTCTGGCTCCCCCCTTTTGTTGTACCAGAAGACGTTTGAGGGTGCCATGGGCACACTCTATAATGGACTGCCCTGTGGGTGAGTGTGGTATGCCTCTTTTGTGGGTTATACCCCATAAAGAGAAAAAATCTGCAACTCTACGGGAAATGTATGCAGGTCCATTGTCTGTCTTAATCTGTTGAGGAATTCCTAGTGTGGCAAAGGCAGCAGCAAAGTGACAGCAAGCATCCTTCGCTGTCTCTCCGGTGTGAGCTGAGGCAAACAGAGCACCCGAATATGTTACCAAAGGGGGTTGGGAGAAATAAAATAGTGAAGTAGTAGTAG
>JANPWX010019040.1:0-45364 GCA_024734555.1 Trochalopteron elliotii
ATTTGGAAACGCCTCCTCTATTCCAGGAACCAGGACTTACTTTTGCATTTACAAGGTTACAGCGTATAACATTTATAATACATTCTATCATTTACTGCATCTACTATATTTCCCATATTTTATTACATGAATTTACTGACATATCTATTACAAAGCCTTACCCACCTTTTTTTTTCTTTTGGAATGCTTTAAAAATGTATTGAGATACTTTTTAAATAAAATTAGCCTTGAATTTTTAATGAACTGTGAATTTTTACACTTTTGCAGTTTTTACTGGAGGAATTCAATTCTGAGTGCACCATAACACAGTTATAACGGTACTAGCTTTTACTATAGTAATTAGAAAATTACATACCCAAAAATATTTGCAGCAATTAATTTTTAAGCTCTTGACTGCTTCCTATAACCTTGAATTTTATCTACAGCAGATTTCTGAAGTTTAGAAATAATTGGCCCACGAAAATTTTACTGCATGGGCAGGCAGGGTTGTGTTGACCATGATTTTACCTGTCTGCTTCCTTTTTATTCCTTAATTTGATAAGGTAATTTTCATTGTGAATCTGTTTCCCTAAAGACATGGGTGACAGTGTTCTCATTAGGTATACCTATTTTGTGTTTCAAGTTCTAATTCAAATTGGGCTTCATATCAAAACAGTTTGGCTACGTTGGTAGACCACAGCTGCAGAGAACAACTCCTTTTAACATATTCTGAAACCTTAACTTCAGACCGAGTTGCTTCTGTAAAACCCATAGCACTATTATGTAATTGGCTTTTTTACTGTTTTGGCTTTGAATGCTTGAATTCTGTTGCCTTTGTTGAGCCAAATTCAGTCCTGTTGCATGGACAATTTTGAAAAACTCCCGGTTTACTGGGCAGTGTGGCAAAATTTGTGGCTACCATGGGCTTTTCTCAAGACTAAATTGCATGGAATCATGACACACTTGTTACACCTTTGATCCCTCCAGTAAATTTATATTGCTGCTATTTTAATTGTAGCTTGTTTGAATTTTTCAGTGCTTTTTTGAATTGATAGCGATTGAATAAGTTACATTTCGTTGTATCTATAACTTTTAAAGATATTAATTTTTAATTCTGTTGTGTTTATTTTACTGTGAATTTAGTGTTGATAAGGTTAAGCAAAGTTCAGTTTCACTATGTTTAGATCTGAGTACTGTCATGTTTTATTACTTTGGTATTTTGTTGAGGTTAAGTTCTATTAAGTTAATTTTGTTGAGTTTAATTTCTGTCAAGTTTGAATGTTACTGGGTTTGTACAAAGTCAAGTTTAACTGTTCTTCACTTTAAGCTATTACATGTTCTATTCCCGTTTTATTAAGATCAATTTATATTCAGTATTAATAATGTTAACTTTCAGTTCTCTTAAGTGTACTGCTGCAGTGTCAGTGGCTCTTTGCCTCGGCCAGCCCTGGCACCACGGCAAGAAGGGATGCGGCTTGGTAGCTGAATGAACCTTGCCGATCCCGTGGGTTCTTGTTTGCCCACAAAAGTGAAGTGACGACAGCAGGAAAGAAGGAGAGAATCTGCTCAGGGTTCAACCACTGGCTTTATTCATCAGCTCAGGGTGTCTGCCTCAGCAGAGACCCCTTGCCAGTCGAAGCCCCAAGCAGAAAAAGAAGCAGGGCACCGGAAAGTAACATCTTATATTCGGGGGAGGAACTTGGGGATGGGTTTAACTGAGGACAAATCAGGGATCATGTGGGCATGGCTCTGCAGGTAAATGACACATATTACAGCAAATCAATAACATAGGCGGGGAGACAGCCAGAGTCTTGTCCAATTACTCGACGCCCTCACTGGAACATTCTAGACTTTTGGGAGAGGCTTCAAAGTGATAGACAAGACCCAGGAGCTGTATAACTTATGATTGACACATAACGAGGATTGGGGTAAAACCAAGAAAGGTTAAACATGGGTGACATGGGACAAACCATTGCAACTTATAAAAAACAATATAAAACAAGGAACAAATGCATACATAAAACTGATAAAACCAAAAACACACCACTACAGCGTACCTTTGGTTCTACTAAGGAGATATTGAATTGCACTGAAATTAATTTGAAATCCTGTTAAGAAACCCTTGGTTTCATCAAAGATTCTATTATTTGTTACAGTCTGCTGTTTTATCTTCTATAGGTAACACTCAAGAATGGTGGCTGTTATTAATAGTAAGCTGTTTAAAGTCTTTTACTTTATTTCATCTTACTGTCATAAGTACATGACTATTGAGAAAGGTGTTATCAACTTCCTCAGACAGTTACTGCTGATATGTTGATCACATTATGTGAATTCACTGATTTTTATAATAGGCATTATTCATAAGATGTTATTAGTATATTTATAGCCAACTTCTCATATGCTTTAACATCTCATTGTGTAATCACCTACAGGATGTGTCATTTCAAGATTTCTTTTTTATTCTCTAGCTGTATATGCATCTCCTTTGTCTGGGCTACCTCTCTAGCTGGTCCCTATACTGGTTTTTCTCCATCTTTAGTCCCTTCTCTTGTTTCAACAGGGTTCTTATAGTTTAACCCAGTACTATCTCATGATTTTTAAGTTTTCAGAGTTCCAGGAAAAAATATCTGAGCTTTGTCAAAAGCCTCATCCAAACTGATGGTCTTGTGGTTCTTGTGAGAGAGGACAGAGCACATGGTGCAGATGCAGTCCTGACAGTGGTCACATGGCTGACGCCAAAGATGGTAGCAAGCATCAGCAGTTTATTATCTTATAGTAAAGGTTTCATGCCTTTTCTCTGTAATATCCCACAGGCAGCATCTTGCAACATGACCAGCTAACTGAATCTTTTGTGGCACATCCTTACCTCTTTAGGGCAAGGCTGCTTCTAATCAGATGCAGTCACAGTTATTCTCACAGAAGCACTCCAGCAGTTTGCTGTGTTTGAGGCATCTCTATCCTGAGACAAACTTTGGAAGGAACCAGTTACTAGATGGTTCGATTAGTCTTTCACCCCTAGACCTCTAATCATTCGCTTTACTGAGTAAAACTGTGCATTGCCGAGTGCCAGTCATTCTCACAGAAGCACTCCAAGAGTTTGCTGTGCTTCGGGCATCTCATAACTGCTATTATTAAAATACTTGTTTTTAAAATATGTTAGGGAACACCCCCCAGTTAGAGTCTGGGCTGTGGCCAGGCCCTGGTTCTACCTGGATGGGAAAGTTGCCAACAAACCCAGATATTTTCTGCATCAAAACTAAATTCAATTCACTTTGATTCAGCAATTTGACCCTATATATATGACAGCTGGACCTATTTTTAAAGTGAGCTTGGGAATCATTGTCTGTGGCAGGTGCAGGGATGACCCGAGGAACGAGGCAGACGCAGGCACGCAGCAGGTCAAGGGAAAGCTTCTACTTCTTTATTCTTTAAATCTGACTCCATATATACATTTTTACAAAAGGCCACAGATTGGCTACACAGGTTGCCACCTCTTGACCTGGATGGTGAACATCACCGTCCATCACATTTCTCCACCCATCGCAGAAAAATGTAAACAATAGATAAATGCTAAAAATACATATTGTTTTTGTGAAGCTGCGTGAGAAACTCCAGTTCAAGAGTATAAACAACAAAAAGGCTTTTGCATCAGGGTGGCAATTGTCCAGAAATGATTATTCACGTCCTCAGTGAAACGAGGTTTTTCAGCTGCCACAGGCTCTGGGTGACAGCACAGTATTTAACTGATTGATAATAATCCAATTTCACAGGTGTTATTAATTATGTGTATTATCTGACTTATTCCTGATTGCTGTAATTTTCTGGTTTTGCTACATGTATTGTTTTGCTTTGATGTTTCTTCATGTCCATAACAAGAGACATGCATCTTATTTTTAAAAAACAAAAAAGAAGGGGAATTAACACCTTTAAGAATGTTCAAATAATGCAAAATGTATACTAGAAATTTGAACAGCAGATCATTTTAAATAATGCTATATTTACATTAGAAATTTGGAAAAAAGATCATCAAATCTAATCCCCAATTGAGTGTACAATGGTAAGGCCTAGTTGATTCACTAACTTAGGGAGAATATATTCATGTGTTTTTATCATCAACAGGTTGAAAGTAGTCACCTGTTCATTTGATCAGACATCGATTGCCTCCAAAAAAATGAGGCCCAGTAGGAAGAAAAAGGACCTAATCATCATCCAGCCTTCATGGCCAGAACAAGAACAGAAGTAGGACTGCCAGAACATAGCTGTGTCTGGAGACTTATAGAGGCAACTTGACAACAGAGGCCTCATGTCATCATCATGGTATTGTGTTCCTACTAACCTTATTCAGCTATTCCCTGTTCCAGGCTCCCGAAAAGACATTCAGTGATGTCAAAGTCAACATTTCCGACTAAGGGACTTCCTCCAGCCTGAACAACACAATTCCTGACTCTCAACTATATGGACTTTAGAACAATGGAGACATTAGACATTATCCTTTTTGTTTTCCCATGCTGCGAGACCTTGTGTCAGTGACTTGATTAGATTTGATAAGTATTGTTGACTGTAATTGGTCTTTTATGTATATTATCCCATATCTAATAGATAACCAGTAATAACCTTAATAACATAATACCCTCACTGGAGTGAACTGTTTTAACATCAGAATGCATGAGCTTTTTTAAAAACAATGAAAAGGGGGAGGTGTTGCAGACAGGTAGAGATATTATAAAAGAAAGGTCTTATAAAATATGGTTTAGGCCCTGCTACTCTAGCTAAGCTAGCAGTAGCTTGTAAGTTCCCATAAGGAAAAATCATAAGAATGAAAGCAGTTAACACAACAACCTATTCTAGTAAGAAAAATAAGTTTGCACCTGCATAAACAATAGATCTGTCCCATGAGAATCCACAAAGAAATGTGTAAACTCCTGAGTAAAAGAGAGTCTTAGCTCGTACACTGACTTTGGGGAGCGGGTTTGTTATCAAGCCAGACAGCTTGGCTCCTGAAACAGACAAGGATCTGCACAAGGCTGAACTTCTGAATTTGGGGTAAAGTGACAGGTTCAAGGACGGATATGGGGTAGGCTGTTCGGGACGGCTGTATCTTACTAGTACCTCAGCCAACGAGGAATAAAAGAGGGCAACATGTGGCTGGGAGTTAGGATAAAAGGGAGGCTGCACCCTCTGAAATGCCAAGAGAGAAAACCCCGTGAGCGTGTGCCCCAGTGAACTCTCTCCCTTTATTTGAATAAAGTTGAAGGACTCCTTTGTCTCCTTTTTGGACATAAACCTCTGATAATTGTGGATTTTCCAGACACCATCAGGGCCTCCCCAGTCCTGAATTTTTTGCTAGCCATGGCATGGTTTTCTCTGAATCTTGATGACTACTCAAAATGTGTGAGTCAGCACAGGCAGGCAGCTGGGATGACCACAAACTCATGGCTAAAACACAAAGAGTAAATTTATTTCCATTACCTCACTAACAAGGGGTTCTCCAAAGCAACACACGAGCAGAGGCACACAAGTGGAGATGCAGGAACTCTTAAACCCAGTCTATGCTAGAGGATCATGGGCCTGCTTTTCCCACTGGCTTATCAAGACTTATTCCCAGCTGCAAGGTCAATTTACCTAATTTACAATCCTCTTTGCCAGTCTTCTGCTTTTAACTCATTCCTCCCAACATTCCACCCCCTCACTCAAGAGACCACTGCCACTCGGTCTGAAAATTTGGGACAGGGTATTTTACAGTGGCACTTAATAAAGCATACATATTAAAAAATCCTCCTCACCAGTCTTCTGCTTTTAACCCATTCTTCCCAATGTGTGAATCAAAGCCTCTACACTTCAGAATATCTGAGATACTGGCTACTGAAAATTTTTCAAAATATTTTTGTGGGAATTCTAAAAATGAAAGTGAAATTTATTGCAAACATTTCACCCCAGGTTTAGTTTATGAAAGGAATGAGGAGGTGTCTTTACAAGCAAACTGTGGGCCTGATGGTAGATAAGGCTAGATATGGAGAGGTAAAAGAAGCAATGGGGGAAACCATAAATTACATAGGAATTCCACTAATTGACACAGACTGTTACTCACTCAAGACTGTGATACATCTCTGGATTTAGAGAAAAAGAACAGACACAAGGAAAAAGAAGGGGGGGCGGTGTACACGTTAGAAGGGGGTTTGTATTAGGTGATTCAGGAAGTCTGTACCTCCTAAGTACCTCAGCCAATGGGGAAAGAGAGGGCAACAAGCGGCTGGGAAATCAGGATAAAAAAGAAGCTGTGCCCTCTGAAACCCTGAGAGAGAAAATCCCGGTGTCCTGGTGAACTCTCTCCCTTTATTCAAACAAAGTTGAAGGACTCCTCTGTCTCCTTTTTCGGACATAAACCTCTGGTGTTTCTGGATTAATTTTCCTGTCAATTTGGGGGCTCTTGTCCAGGATATTTCCACCATCCAGGGGCTGTGGGCAGCGAGCAGAGCTGAAGGCACGCCTCAGGCAGATTTGGTGATCAGCTCCCCTTGGTGGCAGCCAACACTGGGCAGTTGATTGGGTTCCCGAGACTGTCCAGGAGACAGACGAATGGCAAACCAGGGGGGTCCATGAAGAGTCCACAGGGAACGACCACTGAAAATCTCACCGGGGAGTAAAATGGGATCTTCGGGGAGTAAACCTGGGAGGGCAGCCATGAAGGGTTGCAAAGGTAAAGCCGGGAAGGGGCCCTGGCAAAAGGGATGATGATCCCAAAATCTCCGAAGAACCCCTTGGAAGAATGCAGAGTTGGTTTGCAAATTCTCCCAGAGGTAATTAAAGATATGTATGCCCAAAGAGGGCAATAAGGGAAAGTCAAGAAAGGGTCTCGACAATCCATGCCTGGGGGGGCAATAAGGAGAGTCAAGTAAGAGTCTTGACAAGAGGAGATGGACAAATAGTGTTGATATGTTGAGAAAAAATTAGTTGAAGGAGAGTGTAGAGAGATGGTTGAGGCAAGGAGTGGCAGGACCAGGCATGGAGGTACGGAGCGAGGAGCATGGGCTGGGGGCCTGTGAGGGCTGTGAGGCAGCTGGGGCTCAGCGCCAGGCAGTGCCTGATTATGCCACCCCCGGGCAGGGGTAGCAGTGGCTGCCAGCCTCCATGAGGCTGAGGAATGTCCCAGCCTTCTGTGATGCTGCTGGCTGTGTCCTCCAAGAACACTGGGGAGGAGAAACCATTTGGACACTGTGGCAGGACAGGGACAGACTCTGGTATACAGTGTGTGATAGAGTGAGCACAAGGAGGAGGAGGAAGACCTGTCTGGGAAATGCAGATTGAACGTGGAAGGATTAGGGTATTCTTTTAAGGATTTTGTTAGGTTCACTGAAAAATGAATAATTTTGAGCTGTGAGAAAATGAGTACCCACAGGCACAGGACTAGAAAAAGAACAGAATAAGCCCCTGGATGAATTGGTTAGAAAGATACAGCAAGTGTATGTAAGAAGGAATGAGAAAAAGGCGAAAGCAAAGGCAAAGAGTTTTTACAGCCCCAGAGGGATAAACTGCAGGACCCAAGGGGTCCCCCAGGATAGAAAGGACAGGGTCGGCTACAAGGAAGTGGAAGAAGCATTCCCTTCTCACCAGGGGAGAGCCAATCCAAACAGCGGCTGGGAAAGAATCAGTGGCTTGGTTTGGAAAGACAGGTGTCTGCCAGGGAAAGCTGGAACTTCCCTTGGAATGGAGAATGTAAACCCCATTCTGTCATGATCTGGTCTGGTGGTAAAGGTGCCACGACCTTCCTCATCAGAAGTGTCTTTAAAAAGACACCCAGATAAACAGACATACAGGCACTCTCAGGCGCAGAGTGATTAGCTCTTTTGTGCACCCTCAGCCACAGAGTGAGTAGCTCTTTTGTGCAGCTGCCTGAGCAGCAGAGCCGCGTTTGCCACCCCGGTCAACACAGGAGAGATACTTTATTCCACGAGGTCTGAAGGGGAAAAAGCCAGAGACCCCAAGGGGAGAGGGATTATATAGGGTAGCCAGGGGTGGAGTTTCACAACTTGGCCAATGGGGAAATGAATTGGGAAAGGGACCAATCAGGGAAAGGATCCAAAAAGTACCAATGGGGGAAAGGAAAAACCAGGAACTGAGGGTACAGCTAATCAGGCAAGGATTCATGGAACTGTTTAGTTTTGCTTGCCATGAGCAATAAGAGACTTCCCAGGGGGAGAACACAGGAGCTTGAAAGCAGCTCACAGGCTGCAAACCCTCCACAGGAGGGCAACTTCTTCTGTGGTATCTTTAGGGGCCACCACACCCTCCCTCCGAATTATTATAATTTTGAAATTAAGGGGCTTTCAGGCAAAGATATGGGAATAGGAATAACAGTTCTTAACTAGGAATATTAAAAATACAAATGTAGTAGTTCAAAAACCAACCAAACAAACAAAAAAAGAAAACACTGACAGAGTCAGAATACAACCTGACACCCTGTTGGTCAGGGTGTTGGTAGCAGTCCAGTTAAGTCCTCCTGGAGTGACAGATGTGGTTCTGTTGGAGCAGAGATGATCCTGTAGAAGGGTGTAGTTTTCCTCTGAAGGTCCAGTGGTGATGAGATGGGTCTGGTCTTCCTCTAGGAATCCAGTGGAAAAACAGGCTGTCCTGGTGTTCTGAATCTCAGGTTTTATCCAGGTAGGAATGCTTGGATCCTCCTGCTGGGTGGAGCATCTCACAATGGGTTGATGTAATTTTATCAGTCATGCAGTGAGTCTTAATGGCCCCTTAACAGAAGATATCCCCTGGAGGGAGGATGGATCATGGAAGAGATAAAGAACACTGCCCCACCAGGTTTTAACAGCTGGCCCATTAACAGAAAACACGCGCTCCCTTCCCTCTGGAGTTATGAGGAATGGGTCATAGAAGAGATAAAGAAAAACACTTCCCCAACCGGTTTCAACAGATGGCAATAGAATACATACTATTGGTTGCATCTTGCCTTGCAACCCAAGACAATCAGTGTGCTATCTGCAGGGCAGAGGGACATTGGAAGCAGGAATGTCCACAGAAACAGCTGGATCCTCAGGAAGACAAAGTCCAGGCGATAATGGAGATGGGTTGTTAGGGTTGTCAAGGGCTCCCATGATACCAGGGACCCACCACACTGGAGCCCTTGGTAACTTTTAAGGTGGGTCTGGATCGAGAAGACGTGTGTTTCCTGGTAGACACAGGGGCCTCCCGAGCCACTTTGAGTTTTATCCCGAAGGGGGGAAAATTGTCAAAAAGATCTTTAATTATTCCAGGGGTTGCCCTAGATTCCCTCTCCCCTGCTGTCCAACCCAGGCTAGCTATGGACCACGGGGGGGAATCTGGGCTAGGACGAAGATAAAAGACAAAAGGCGCTCTTATTCCTCATGGGAAACAGTCCCACAGCTTTAATGTAGAACTCACACCTTAAAGTCCAGGAGGAAAAAGAAAGAGGGCGAGACCCCCGTGCGGGGAGTTTTAAGCCCTAGGGAAGAGGGGGAGGGGAGGGGGTCTGTTGGCCAATGGGGACAGACCCAGGGGGAGGGGAGAGATAGAGGGTATCAGGTTGTTATAAATGAATTTTAGCCAATTGGATAGAAAGAACAAATTTTATTTTTCTATTTTAAAATCTATTTGGGACAGCCATGAAAAACAACATTCGAATGTTGGGTGAAACAGACGATTGACAGCAGGGGTGCTATCTCGCCTTGTTCCACAATTTTTTGGTTTTTGGGTCTGGGTTTTTATACTGTATTTTGTGCCTCTTGGCAGTGGAGGTATTGTGTCTTTAGATTCAAACTTAGTCTTTTCACTTAGTGATGAATCTTGAACAGGTTTCTCGGCACTGGAACATGTTTGAAAGGATTTTCCTGGAATCTTCTTTTGGGATGTTGATTTTTCCAAATTCAGGGTCTACCCTCGAGATTAGTATCGATGAGTTGATGGTCCAGATGTACAAGATCTGATTAACTCAAGGAGCCACATTTTGGCGAGTCACCCTCCTTTTTGGTGTAAATCAAGGTGTTAACTTGTCCATTCACAGTTCACAAAGCATCTCCTGGTATTTGGAAACCGCCCTCTCCATTCTAGGGACCAGGATTAGCTTTACATTTTTAGGGTTACAAAAATATACATTCTATCTACTACATTTATTACATCTCCTATATTTAATTGCACGAATTTACCATCATATCTATCACAGTCCTCCACTTCTTTTATTAATCCATTAAATTTGTGTTTATTTCTAATTTTTTTACATTTTATTATTTTATTTCTTCTCTTTATCATCAACTAGTTGAATTTAATACTAATCTTTATCATATCTATTAGACTCTTTTTGTACTTTTTTATAGTACTTTTGGTATTAAATGTTCTCTTTTTTTATTTTTTTTTTCAAATTTTTTTAGCGCTTTAGCAGCTCAACTTTTCTCTTCCAACTTTATGATCTTGGAGATTTGGCTAGCCTTTCTTCTAGTGAGCTCTCGGTTATTGGGCATGGCTGCTATTTGCATACCTTGGACTACTGAGTGGATCAATCTTATTAAGCAAGGAATTAAACAAGGTAGGAACATTATTTTTGCCACGGAACATAAAATGAAAAACACAACTTTCTTTCACTAAGTTCTTTGCCCAAATAGTTGGTCCCACTATGAGGCTTGGAGAATGGAGTTCCATTTTTGAACTGGCACATGCGCTACCTTTTTATTTTAGTTGCCAAACTTTTGATAGTTTCTCCATAATCATTAATTTCTATACAACATTTTGATTTGTTGAATTTCCCACAGACCCCTCTTTCTTTGGCTAGTAAATAGTCCAAAGCCAATTGGTTTTGATATACAAAGGCTCTCATTTGGGAGTGTTGTTTGGCTAGCAATTCTAGGGCCTTTGAGGTATGGTTTGAGACAATTTTCACTACAGCTTGCAATTTTATCAATTTGTTTAGGAGGTATATGGGAGTTTTGTATCTCCAACTTCCATTATTTGTTCATGTGGCTGGACCATAATATTCTATGATTCGTTTTGGGGGCCAATCTTCATTCTCTCATTTTTGACTTCCTTTAGCTAGGGGTAGTTTTTTCTTTAACTCTCTTTTTTGTCTATCTAGTGTTTTAAAAAGAGGGGCTCCTAATAAATTGCTTTTTGTTTGGGGCAAAGTGAAGAAGGAAGGCCTAATCCTCAAGGTACAGGAACCTTTCTATTTTTGAGGTAGTTCATTATAAGCTTTTTTACTACAAATTCAGTAGATGCCATTAGGAGCTTTTCATCTGGATAGTTTTTTGGGCTCTCTCCAATACTTTTGCAGCCCTTCTAAGGACTGGTAAGGCTTAGCTTTGGAACTTTTGTACTAGCAAAGTTTAACAGATTCGAACTATTTACAATTGTTTTTTCTTTTTTGGCTCTAGAACTTTGTAGGGGTTTTAGGCTGCCAAGTCTTGGATTTATCATTCAAATTCACCACTAGGGTAGATATACAGGGGGTGTATCCCACTAGCTTAGTGTATTCCTTCTCTTCTTTGTTGATACATACTGTTTCAATGATTTTTTTATCTATTATCTATCTCTTAGGTCTTTGTATAGTTTTTGAAATTGGAGTGCTATTTCATTTTAGAAGTTGTTTTGGAGTTAAACTCTCACTTTTTTAGGGCCACCTTTTGGTTCATTTTAGTCTTCTACAGATCCAACAATTAGAGAGTCTTAGCTTTGTGGCGATCTCTTGCATTAAATTTATGAATAGGTTTTGGTTTGGGGCTGGTAGCCCCCAATCATTATATTGTTTTTTCAATTGTTTATAATGTTCACTAAGGTTCTTTAACCTTTCTTGCTCTATTTTTCTTTTTCTTGCCTTTGCTTCTTGTCTTTTTAATTCTTGAGTTAGCATTTGTACTTTACTCTTGGGGTTTAATCTTTCTTCATTCTTTGAGAAGCAAAAGGTTTCATCAAATTGCAAATAGATTTTGTTATTATCATTTTTGAGGAGGTCTAGTACTATGGGTTCGTTGCCTATAAAGGATTTTGCTTTATGATTTAGATTCTTCCCCACCCAATACATTTTTCTTCTTATAGTATAGATTTCCAATCTATTTTTATCATAACACAGCCTATTGACCTGATAGTATGTTAGAAAGGTGGATTTTTTTTTCTTCTTACTCATATCGTTCGATTGCATTGATCACACACTGGGATAGTTGGTATTTTTCTTATTTTTCGCTTGTGCAAAGAGTGAGTGGAGGAGCTCTCATCTTTGTTTTTTGGTAGGCCACCCCTAGGGTTTGTTGTTGGGTTGTGACACACCACTCCCCCTTCCAATTCACAAACTTTGAATTGAGTGCCATTAAAAGAACAATACCTTTTTGGTTTCCCCCCTTGGCAATCTAATTGAGCACGGTATTCTATGGTCTTTGAGGTCGTTTGTTTTTTTAGTGTCACTTGCAGGCACTGTTCGCATTTATTTTGGGGTTTTTGCCTTTGTGGGTTCTTGGGGTTCGACTTGTTTGCTTGGCATACGGCTTGGCTTAGGACTACTAGGATTACAATTCCCCACAGGAATACCCCTCTGCCTTGCCCTTCACTTGAGGGGGAGCAATCTAGCAGTGGGGTAAATCATCTTCTTGGCAGCAGGTGTATACTTTAGGGGTTCCAATAGTTTGAGTTGCAAACTTTCGTTTATAAGTACCCCACCTGAACAATTTGATCGTATTTGATTGGCAAGGTACCTTTGTGGTCTTTTTGCACTTAGTTGCTAGAACCTTTGCTTTGGCATCCAATTTCCCTTTTGTTCTCTTTTTTGTATATTAGATACTAATTTGGAGAATTCAATTCTAGAATCTTGGTACGAGTGGCAAACACTAGAAGGTTGCTTGTCTCTTTTTGTTCTTCTTTCAAACACTTAGTGCACAATCTCTTTGGCCACTTCCCCCTTTGATAGTAAGCTACTTAGATTTGTTTACAATATACACACTGAAAATGTATAAATGGAAAACATTTATAGTTTGGCACGGTGCAACTTATTTGGTCCTCTTTGGTTATTTAGGTTGCCGCTGCACTTTGATTTTCAAGTCCTTAGGTGAGGAGGACACTTTCCACTTTGGAGTAGTGTGGGAGGGTTCGACCTTCTTTATTCGTGAGGCATGGGTCTAACTTTTCTTCATAGTTTTGATTGTTGTATTTGTGGTGAGAAGGACGATAAAAGGACCTTCCCAATGTGGTGCTAGAGGGACCTCCCTCCAGGTTTTGACCAAAACTTTATCCCTAGGATTTATTTGGTGAATAGCAAACTCCAAGGGGGTGCTTTGAGAGATTAGCCCTCTCTTTTGGAGATCTTGTAGGTTTTGGTGAATAGTTATTAAATAGGGTTGTATTTGATTGTCCTCTACTCAAGGATGTCCTACAGGCATTCTATGCTGATACGGCATCTTGTACAGCATCTCGAATAGAGACAGTCTAGTTTTTGAGTGAGGCATGGTCTTAATATTTAATAAGGCTAGAGGAAGACACTGTACTTAGGACATTTTTGTTTTTAGCATTAATTTTGCTGGTTGTGCTATTAGAATTTGATTCATTCTTTCTACTTGCCTTGAGCTTTGGGAGTGCTATGGGGTATGATGTTGCTAGTGGATTCCTAGGGCTTCTGAAATTTGTTTAATAATTTTTGAAGTGAAGTGAGTACTTTGATTGGAGTCTATGTGATTCACCACTTTGTATTGTGGGATGATTTCTTCCAATAACACTTTTGCCACCGTTTGAGTTGTAGCTCTCGCCTGGGGGAAGGCTTCAACTTAGTGTGTTAGTTTATCAACTATTTACCAATAAGAATTTTTTCTCCTTATTTTTGGTAGGTTAGTAAAATCCACTTGAATTCTTTCAATTGGTTTGTAGGCGACAGGGCATCTTCTTAAGACTGTTTGTTTGAATTTCGCTTGGTTTATCTTTTGGCATATCATACACCTTTGTACCTTTTGTTTTGCTAGCTCATATATACCTTTACATTTGAAGAACTTTAAAAATTGTTTTGCCAATGCTTGGGACCCCTAGTGAGTTTGTTGATGTAGTTTTCGTAGAATTTCTTGGCTTTTTTTTTGGTAATAGTTTCCTCCTATTTGGTAATCTCCATTTCCTCTTCTTCTTCCTCTTTTTTGAATTCCTCGATCTTTTTTTGAGAGGCATTTGGGAGGAATTTTTGGGTTTTCTTTTCTTTGATTTTAGGGGTGCTTACTGTGAGAAGTGCTGCTCTCTTTGCCTCTTGGTTTGCTAGGTTGTTTCCCCTGGTCTGAAATTGCATACTTACTTGTTGTCCTTTTACGTGAACAATTGAGATTTCTTCTGGCTCTTTGACAGCCTTTAACATTTGTTTGAGTTTCTATCTATGATAGCATACTTTGATTTTCTTTTCTCTTCCACCACTTTTGATGATCCATCTACAAACCATTTTTCTCCATCTTCGAGTTCTTCTTCTTCCAAATCTGGCCTTATCTTTGTTTGAAGTCCTACCACTTCTGCACAAATATGAGTAGGTTTCTCTAATGCCTCACTAAACAGAAATTGAGCTGGATTTTAAGCAACAGTTGTTTGTGATTCTAAATTAGGTGAGTGAAAAAAATGAACCCCTTACTAATTTGCAAAAATTGTACTAAAATTCTTTTCTAAAACTTCTTTAAAGCATGTACTATTTTCAATAAACAAGTACTTTAAACTACTTAGAGAAACATTCTAACATTTTCTCTTTGCAAGACATTCTTACTAACTATTGACACATTAACCCCTATTCTTAATAATCAAACTTTTTTTTTCTTATTGTTGCTAATTTTGAGACTTTTTACTTACATATACATCCTATTGGGTTCGATGCATGCTTTTTTGTATCACAGAGATTATTTATTGCAGGTATAAGAGCAGACTTTGTTTTATGGATTAATTTTTTAAAGCTAAGTCTTTTAGAAACATGGGATGTAAAAAGGGGTTTGGGACTGCCTCTTAGGGTGTGAACAGGGGTCTCCTTGCAAAAGCTAGGTGACTCGCGGGGTGTTTGACAGCCTTGCCACAGACCTTGCATTTGGGACAGATGGAATTCTTAAGTTTGCAAGGCAGCCGCGGCGTCCCTCACGACAGAGATTAGCGAGGCTGGGGGGGGTGCAAACTTAGCACAAACGCAGCTGGCAGAGGAGACGAGACTAGGCGAGATACAGCCCCGCCCACGCTGGGGCTGGGGGGTCCGGGCCGAATGGGAGCACAAGGGAAGGGGGAGAGAGAGAGAGGAAGGGGGAGAATGCCATGGAGGCAGACGGTAGCGCAGCCGCGAGTCGAGCTCCCCTCTATTTCTCTCATAGCACCATACACACAGGAGACCCCCCCCTTCAACAACAATACAATAATGCAGTCAAGGTCCACAACAAATTTTGCTCACACAAAGACAGCAGATTAACACTCCCTCGTTTTTCAAGACAACATATTTCCCTAGCACTTCTTTCTTTGAGGTTTTAGACTCCATCAATGCTTCCTAGATGTTAAGGACTCTACGACCAAAAAGGCCCTCGACACTTTTAGTCTTTTTGAAACCCCCTTTCACTTTCTATCTCTTCACTGTAGTCTTCTTTGAAGTGCCCCCTTTTGCAATAGTAGCTCCCTCTGGGGTTTCGAGCTTCCATTGGGAGGGACGGACTGCCTCCTCTGTGCTGTTTCGTTGTGTCTCGGGAGTGCCGATGGGGAAGCCTGAGCCTGCACGGGCGGTAGCACAGGTACTAGGTATGGGGGAGGGGGATTATTAAGTGGGTCACACTCCTCCTTTTGAGTCTTTGTTCCCTTTTTAGTTTTTATTGTGAACAACTTAGTTCTAGGTTTTTCTTAGAATCTTGTATACTCTTTCTCCTCATGGTCTTGCGGTTTCTTACTATTCACATATTTACTTAAGGCTTTGCAGGTCCAATTTTTTTTTTTTTTTTTTTTTAAAGTGTTGAACACAGGCCAAATTACATGACTCTATCTTTTTTTCTCTCAAACTTCTATGCAATAGTGTATTATTTTTACTTTAGATCTTGTCTTTCTTTTGGAACAGTTTTCTTAGTGCTCTAACATTCACCCCCAATGGGCTTATCTAGGGGACTTTCGAGCGCACTGCTCTCCTCCCCGAAAGTGTGGTTTTTTTGAATTTTTTTGTGGGGTTTGCTCTTTCTTTGCTCTGTATTCACTTCTTTAAATTTTTTGTGAAGGACCTCCTTTGTCTTTTTAGATTGAGACTTAGGGTTTTTTTTTGATTTTTTTTTTTTAAGTGGGCTTGTGTTTTTATTGGATTACTTACCTTTCTAGCTAGTTGAGTTGAGGGTCTTTTGGTTTGGAGATGAACCTTTCTTTTTTGGATTTTTTTTGTGGGCTTCTACATAGCTTTGAGTTAAAAAGGTTTACTAGTTCTCGAACTTTGAGGAACGTCTCTTTCTCTTTTTAGCGTTTTGTGATTGGTCTCTAAAACCTCCTCGTGTTTTGGCTTTATAAGAAAATGAGGTTTTATCTCAAATCATTTCCTTGTCGATTGGCCAATTCTCTCGTGGGAGGATGGAAACGTGGCCTTCAGGTCCAAACTTGGTTCGTGATAAATCACGTCTCATTTACTCGCCCAATCACTCCCACTCAACTAGCAATACTTATAGCTCTTTTTCTTGCGTGGTTTTCTTCGTGCACGTAGAGTTTTATGAGTGAAAAAAATTTTGCGGTTTTTTGAAGACCTCCCCAGGTCTTCCTTGAGTTTTGATTTTTTGGATTCGAGACCTCTCTTTTTATTGTGTGGCTTTTACTTAAATTTGTTTGTGATACAATCAGTGCTATGGAATCTCCCGCTCTGTCAGGCCACTGAAAAATTAGTGGGGCGCCTCCCGCACAAAGGGGTTCTCGCAACACTGGGATTGCATCCAAGTCACGGCACCAATCTGTTATAAATGAATTTTAGCCAATTGGATAGAAAGAACAAATTTTATTTTTCTATTTTAAAATCTATTTGGGACAGCCATGAAAAACAACATTTGAATGTTGGGTGAAACAGATGACTGACAGCAGAGATGCTATCTGGCCCTGTTCCACAATTTTTTGGTGTTTGGGTCTGGGTTCTTATACTGTATTTTGTGCCTCCTGGCAGTGGAGGTATTGTGTCTTTAGATTCAAACCCAGTCTTTTCACTTAGTGATGAATCTTGAACAGGTTTCCCGGCACTGGAACATGTTTGAAAGGATTTTTCAGGAATCCTCTTTTGGGATGTTGATTTCTCCAAATTCAGGGTCTACCCTCGAGATTAGTATCAATGAGTTGATGGTCCAGATGTACAAGATCTGATTAACTCAAGGAGCCACATTTTGGCGAGTCACCCTCCTTTTTGGTGTAAATCAAGGTGTTAACTTGTCCATTCACAGTTCACAAAGCATCTCCTGGTATTTGGAAACCGCCCTCTCCATTCCAGGGACCAGGATTAGCTTTACATTTTTAGGGTTACAAAAATATACATTCTATCTACTACATTTATTACATCTCCTATATTTAATTGCACGAATTTACCATCATATCTATCACAAGGTGAAGGAGGTGCAAAGGTACATGGGAATGTATGACCAAAAACACCCAATGCACAACGAACTAACTACTTAGTGCAATACAACAAGGGGTGAGTGGAAACGATAAGTGGGTGTGTTTTATTCAGCTGTTTTTAGTAGATGTGGGGAATAGGTTTGAAATGCATGAATTCCTGTTTGTTACTAATTGTGATTGTAATTTACTGGGAAGGGATTTTATGGCTAAAGTGGGAATGCAAATTAGTATTGTGAAAAATGATACAGAGGCTAACTCTGTGGTAACTTAGTGTAAAATGTTTGAGAAGGCTTATGCTGAAAAAAAACTAGAAGTGTGGGCAACCCCAGGGAAATATGGAAAATTAGATATAGAGCCTCTCCAAATTACTTTGAAGCAACCAGGGCAAGTGGTGTCTAAAAAGCATTACCTTATTTCAAGGGAGGGAATGGAAGGGGTTACAGCCTGTTACTGAGTCCCTGTTAAAGGCAGGTCTTTCGGAGCCATGTATGTCTTGCTATAACACTCATATCCTGCTGGTTAAGAAACAGGATGGAACATACAGAATGGTGCAGGATCTAAGAAAAATAAATTAAATTGTCAAATCAAGGCATCCCACAGTTCCGGATCCCTATACCATCATGAATCAAATCCCTTATTCACATCAGTATTATTCAGTACTGGATTTAAAGGATGCTTTCTGGGGGTGTCCGATTACCGAGGACAGTAAACAGTATTTTGCCTTTGAGTGGGAACAGGAGGAAAGAGAGAAAATGGTAAAACAACAGCTGACATGGACAGTCTTCCCTCAGGAATATACAGAGTAACCAGTTTTGTTTAGGCAAGCATTGCAGAAAATATTCAGAGAGTTTCCTCCACCCTCAGGAGTTTAGTTGCTGCAGTATGTGGATGATTTGCTTTTATCAGGCAAACAGGAAAAGGTGGTTGAAGAGGCTACTGTGAAGCTGCTTAATTTTCTTGCTAAAAAGGGACTTAGAGTGTCTGAAAAGAAAGCACAGTTGTTAGAGAAAAAGGTTAAATATTTGGGACACATTTTGACTGGAGGGTTATGGTATATTGATCCAGAAAAGAATACAAGAAATTTTACAAGTACCATTACCCCAGACACAAAGGATTTACAGCAGTTTTTAGGGTTGATGGGGTACTGCAGAGCATGGATTGAGGATTTTTCTGTTTTAGCAAGACCTTTATATGACTATGACTTTTTAACCAAGACAGTCCTAATGTTGTGGTATGGACACCAGTAGGACAGCAAAGCTTTAGAAAATTAAAAGACAAATTATTTAATGCCCCAGTCTTGGCTCTTCCAGACTCAGAAAAGGAATTTGAGTTATATGTGGATGCTAAGCAGGGCCATACTAAAGGAATTTTGGTGCAAGAACACGGGGGAACATGGTGGCCTGTTGCTTATTTTTCTAAGCTATTAGACCCAGTGGCCAGAGGCTGGCCCCATTGTTTGCAGAACTATGCAGCCACAGGTCTGATGGTGACTGAAGCCAGAAAACTGACATAGGAGGATATCTGATTGTTAAAGTTTCACATCAAGTTAAAGCTTTGTTAACTGAAAGAGCCTCTAAGTGGGTGACCAGCGCTTGGTTATTACAGTATGAATCTTGTTTAATGGAACAGGAGGACTTGGAATTTAAAAGTGGGGAAGGGTTTAACCCAACCCCCTGTCTGAACTGCCCTGAAGAGGGGGGCAGGAAGAAACCCATGACTGCATTCAAGTGATAGATCTCCAGACCCCGGCTAGGGAACATTTAAGAGACACTCCCTGGCCTGAGGGAGAAAATGGGTTTATTGATGGGTCTTCAAGGGTGGTAGAAGGGAAGCGGTTTACAAGATACGCTATCATTAATAGAAAGGAATTAAAGGACGGGGGGAGACTGCTGCCCACATGGTCAGCTCAGACAGCAGAGCTGTATGCTCTTGTGAAAGCCTGTGAATTATATCGTGACAAGATACTAAAAGTTTTTACTGATTCTAAATATGTGTATGGGGTGATACATGCATTTGGGAAATGATGGAAAAAAAGGTTTATTAACGTTAGCTCTTGAGAGCATAATTTCTTGCCTATTGGAGGTAGTAAATTTACCAAAAGGGATGGCAATTAACACACATTAGAATACATCAGGCAGGGTGCTCAGAGGAGGCAATAGGTAACCAACTGGCTGATGAAGAAGCTCAGAAAGCTGCATTGTTGCCAGAAATCTCTAAGATCCGCCCCTTGCTCCCAGTAACTCCACCATTGCCAGAGAAACTGTCTTTTCCACCAGAGGAACTTGAGATAATTAAAAAGAGTGGAGCAGAGGAAAGAGGGGATAATTGGTTTACAAGAAGTAGTAAAGAGTGGATACCAAAAGCTCTGGCCTTACAGATATTGAAACAAATTCATGAAAGGAGTCATTGGGGCTCTCGGGAACTGGCAGAAGCCTTCCTCAAAATATATGTTACTGTGAGTCTTTTTTTACTTTGGCAAAGTGAGCTATTGAGGGTTGTCTGATTTGTGCTAAAACCAATAACAGAATTACAAAGAAAATTGCCAGGGGAGAGAGGCCTTGGGCTGTACATCCCTTCCAAAGATGCCAGATGGATTTTACCAAAATGCTCCAAGTGGCAAGGTTTAAATATCTTCTGGTAATAGTATGTGAGGTAACAGGGTGGCCAGAAGCATTTCCAGCTGTTTCATCAACTACAGGATCAGTTATTAAAGTATTTTTGGAACAAATAATTCCAAGATATGGGATTGTGGAAGCAATAGACTCAGATAGGGGAACTCATGTTACAGGAAAAATTCTACAAGGGATTATGACTGTTTTAGGAATATAATGGATTCTCCATACCCCTGGGCACACCCAGAGCTCGGGCTGGGTTAAAAGAATGAAAAGAGAAATAAAGAAAGACCTTTTGAAGCTGTTGATAGAAACTAAGATGCCATGGGTACGGTTTTTGCCATTTGCTTTGGCAAAAATAAGAGCAAGACCCAGAGGAGATATTCAATTATCTCCCTTTGAATTGATGTTTGGAATTCCTTACCCTTGTAATTCTCAACCTAGTAAGGGGGTGGAAATAAGTGATGAATATTTAAAACAGTATGTGGCAAGGATACTGTCTCTTGTGAAATCTCTTTGACAGGAAGCTCAGCTGGCACAGAACCTGTGTTTGGACTTTGCTGATCATAATATCCAGACAGGAGATTGGGTCCTAGTTAAGGAGTAGAAAGAAGCCCCACTGGTGGTGGAGTGGATGTTTCCAGGTGTTACTGATCCCAGAAACAGCCATCAAGACAGCTGAACATGGGTGGACCCATCGCACTAGGGTCAAGGTCTCTGAGGCCCCAGAGATTTGGACATCTCAGCTGGAGGAGAAGGACGGGAGTGTAGACTGGATATTTTCTGAGCCTGAGCTCTTCTCAAGGGAAACTTTTCAACAGTTTTCTTTTTCCCAAAACAACCTTGTGTAAACAATATTCCTTTCCCATAACAACATGTGTTGTTTGCTATTCCTGTTACTTAGCCAATGGGAGAAGTGTCAGTCCTATGGACCAATAACATGCCTTCTTAGCAAAGCATGTTATAAAAGGGCTGAATGAATTGTAAATAAAGCCATCTGATTTCTACTGCCTTCTGACTGGAGTCAAACATCTTTATTTTGTGTCCTATTGCGTCATGGGAGGCTGCAACTGACACTCCACAGGAGTGGACGGGAGCAGTAGCCAGTGCTTCAGCATCAGGGAAGCCTTGTGTGCCTACCCACAGACTGTCTGCTGAAATAGTTTGTATGGGCATCCCACCTTTCAGATCTCCAGTCATTGGGGGGTTAATCCTCACTGTCATTGGTTTCTTTATGTTAAGTGGTTTCTGTGCCTTCACTCGCCACAGGTGGTGCTAAAGATGATGTGAAAATTAGTTTAGGAAATTAGATTACACCATTAGCATGTTTTTCTTAATAATCTTACCATTACATTGTCAGTTATGTTTGGGCCAGAGGTGGGAGAATCGTTTTTTAATCCTAGGAGTAGAAAAAACCTTTAACCTTAGCCATTGTTGGGTCTGCAGAAGGCCAGGAGGATCAGACGACAGGCCATGTGTGGCTGTAGTGGTTTCACGTTCCCTGAATTTAGTGTCTGCTCTTTCTTACCTCTGGGAGATAGGATTTTTGGAGAAAAAGGCAAAACAGGCCCCAACTTAAGGTAAACAGATAGTTTATTAACACACACTAAGGAAAAAAAAAAAGAAAAAAAACGAAGCCTTCAAAACCCTTCTCTTCCCCCCACAAGTGTTCACTTTTCTACAAACAACATAGAGACAAAACCTATGATTTTCAGTCAGTTTCACCATTTAAATACAGTCTTTCATCAATTCTTCAGGAGAGGAGTTTCTTGTTTACCATGGAATTTTCCCACTGGCAACCTAGAACAGTTCTCTTGTGGGTCGGAACTCTCACAGAAACAGCCGCCTGGGGAAACCTGCTTCCATGTGGTCTCCTCCCATCAGCAGTTTCCCAAGCTGCTTATGGGTCATAGGAACTCAGGTATCTGGGGTGTCACCTTTTAAAAATGCATAACTTCAAAGGCAAAAGATTCTTCATCTCAAGGAACAGAGATGTCTTCTCACTTCTTTCACTGGTGCAAGGGGCTTCTCATCTCTCTCTTTCTGTTCAGGCATCTCATGGGATCACAAGAATCACAGATTCTAATGCACTATTACTCAGTTCATCACAAACACCTTTGCTCAAAAATCCACGAATCATCTCCCTAAATGCATGTTTTTCCATGATTTAAAGGATAATCTACCTATAGAGTTCATTTCCATAGCTCAAATAAGAAAGTCCAGCCAGCAGGCAACTCCTCCATCCTTCCTCGAATTAGTCTTTTACTCACTCTCTCCATCTGACTGTTATGCTGGGTCTTCTCTATGTTCACTCGGTCTCTTTCTCTCTCTCTGGGAAGAGCTAAGTTTTAAAAGTCTCAATCTGTGTCAGGAAAGAGTTAACATTCTTGCAGATGGGTCACATGATCTGTGCCAGGCAGCAGGGTCAAGATTTTCAAAAGCTGAGGGGATGGGGGAAGAAAACTCAGGCCCACAGATTTCAGATCAGCCTGGCTGATGGATGCCTCCTGCCCCCACCCCTCAGTCTCATCTGGGAGGGCCCAGCTTGTAGCGGCTGCAGGCTGCAGGCTCCCCTCCCCCTGCTGAGGGAGTGGCAGGGTGTTTTACAGCTGCTAAAAACTGATCGGGGCCGGGACAGGGGCATATGCTCATCCCCTCCCTCAGCCTGGGAGTCACTGGGCCAGGTGGGCCTCCCGTGAAAGCCCAGGCCCGGGCAGGCCAAGCTGTCCCTGCCCCCCCCAGGGAGAGAGCCGGGACTGCCTTACCTCCTCTGGCCGGAAGGAAAAAGAGGGCTTGGCCTGGGCACACTCACCTTTATATGGGTATTACCAAAAGTCGCCTTCAGCTTTCTCAGTGGTCAAATCACATGCCAAATAGAAAGAACTGGCCTCTGATAGGTCCCTGTCCTTTCTAAAACAAAGTACAAGGTCCTGCCAGGGCAATATTCCATTAACCAAAAAAAACCAAACTGTATTAACCTATGACAGTGGCCAACATACACATCGCAGGTTACCTCCAAACCGGTTAGGGATATGTCATGTAGGGTATATTAGATCTCTGTTGTGATGGCTAACAGCTGGCCTGAAAGCCTCACAGGCACAAGTAACCCTGACCTTAACTCAATCAGTCTATACTGAAACGCTGCGGAAAGAACTCTACAATTAATAATAGTTGTTAGAGCAGTATGTATTTATTGACGTCGAGATGCGTGGGGAATAATTTTACCAAAGACATGCACAAACACCAGGGAATTTGCCTTTCTTATTATTCTTTGAGGTCTTACATTTGCATAACATTCCACAGTCCATTTTTATACATATTCATTCCCTGACCCCGCCCATCCTCGCTTGGCATGGTAATTACTCCACGCCTTTCTGGGCATGCTCAGTCTGTTGTGGTGGTTTCTGGGTGGTTTTCAAGCATTCACTTCTTCACCTTTATCTCTCCTGTGTGTGCTTTGGCCTTTTTTGGCATGTTTTCAAGGAAAAACACCATCTTAGAGTCTGTGTTCTTTTTTTTATCTGCGCCCTTAGCTCTGTTATTCTGTTGTTTAGGCTAGTTCTTCTTTTGATTATCGCCGAAGGCTCTTGATACTTGTAGTGCTTAAAAATATGCAAAAGGGTAACAGACACAGCATTCGGTGTTCACTAAATGTCTTTTAAAATGTGATCTCATATATTCTAAAGTACTACTTGCAATACATTCTAACATACAGTATATGTTCTTAAATATAAAGGATCAGCTGGGATTTTTCAAATCTATGTGTCATTCCCCCCTTTTCTATAAACCTAGTAAATTTTTTATTACTATTGAGGCTTCTTTCTAGCCTTTAGTCAATTCTTTTGATAATTCTTCTTTTAATATTATCTTATGTATTATAAGGTTAAAGTTGCTACTTGCTTCAGCATTCTCTAGTTCCATATAAGTATTGCAATAGACATTATTAAGTTTATCCCCACTATTATTAGCAAAAGAGTGGGGAGACATAGGGTGTTTAAGATTTCAGTTGCTGTTGGTGACCATCTAAAGAGAGCATCTCACCACTTGTGGCTTGTGTCTTGCTTTACTCTTTGCAGGATTCTACTTATTTTCTTTGTATCATGTTGGACAGTTATTAACATTTTTTGTCTGTTCTCTTGAATTTCTTTTATAATTTTCACTAGATATTCATGTTTTATTAATTGTTTTACTAGGGTTAGGTTCATTCCAATTGGTGTGGATAACAATTGGTGATAGGCTGTATAATTAGACTTGATCAACTGGTGGGATACTATTGGCACTAAATATGAAAAGTCACACCTAACAATTCTAATGAAATTCTAGATGCAAAAATTAGAATGATCTTTATCAGGTAGGGATATATTGTTTCCATCTATTTCTAGAAATGTACAAGTGGTTCTTAAGCATATACAATCATGGCCTATGTATATAATTAGTCTTTTGATCAATATTTGGGTGAATCTTAAAATGGTAAAGGCTTTGCTCAGTGTTAAGACATATATCTTGAGCATCAATTGTGTTACTTTTACATATAAATCCTTTCTGCTTTTGAGTAATGTAAGATTCTAAATTTACAGTTTGCCACTTCATTTACTGTCTGGGTTTACAATCTATGTTTGATGGGATAAAGTACTGTGCCTCTATGGTTTAATCTTAATGGGATAATGGGGTGAATTACATAGGTTGTGGCATTATGTATAGTGAGCACAAAGGCAGTGACTGTGTTGGTGGTGGGATTATAGGTAAAATTTACTAGGGTCTACTAGGATTGAAGTTTTCTTTTGAAATCTTTAGCATTATCCTAAATAGTTTTTCAGACTTCACTTGGGAAGATACCTTCACTTCTTTCTCTTATGATTAGGGCAGTCATTGATTGCATCCACAATTGTGCTTGTATACAACTGAGAGCTAGAGATACATTGTCTTGAGCTACATTAAGTGCTTTTATTATTAGTTTATGGTCTAGGTTCTCAGCTCTCTCCATTTTGGTAATACCTTTGAAACTTGCTATTGATTAGTTCCTAATGCCAGTAGAGATGATTGTAGGGGCTGTTTTAATTTTGTTAAATCATTTGCTGCAGAGGTTATTTTATTTATTAATATTTTTGAATCAATTCTGTTTCGGACTCCTAGCCTTGTCCCTAGCATTCTGGTTAGATCTCTCTGCATTTTACTTCTAAGGTGTGCTTGCTTTTGTAATCATGTGGTCAAACTTTTGAAAGATGTTTTCAGAAATGGAGACCAGGCTGGCTGGACTTCTGAAATATTAATTTGCATTAGTAATTCAACTCGCTTAAGGGACCACTGAGACATTCTCGGGTTTTTTGGGTTTTCTTTCTTACCCGAGATTTAGGTTGGTGGTTTGGCTGTTGGTGGTTCGGGCTGGTTCTTTTTCTGCTCTCTGTCCCTCTGAAGCCTTTTAGCTCGGCACGCGAATGAAGAGGAGTCTCAAGGTCTTGTTGTTTCTTGGTTTCTTGCGTGTTTATTATTTCTTATCTTACAAATTTCTCTGTGCCCGGCCGAGATGTTCACAGCAGCTCGGACACAGGGAGACTCCCCCCGTGATGGGAGGTCGCTACCTTTTTATACAGATAATTACGTGTCTATTATTTACAATTCTGTGCCAATGCCTATTATCTATACTAAAAAGGTCATTTCTACTTTGACCCAATCTTCTCTCAACTACTTTGTGCCCATGTCACATCAGAAGATGGAGGACGAGGAAGAAGGAGAAGAACTTAGTGCAACACCCTAAATCCTCCATCTTGTCCCCCATTTACCTCTATGCTAAGAATCCTAAAACTACAAAATTTTTCACCCTGTGCTGTGCTAAGCTACTATTTTCACACCTTTGTGACTTGTAATTCTTCTCTCAATGTTAGAAACTTTTTCATGGACTAAAATCAAAGCCTGTGTCTTCCTGGGCTCTGTGCCAGGCAACCCCCTGGACAGACCCCCCTGTCCAGGATTCAAACTCTCTTTCTTGGGTCCCAGGCCTCTCTGCCGAGGTCTGTGACCATCCAGGGCAACCAAAGGAATGCCCTGGACTCCGACAAGACATAGATTTGAGAAATCCCAGCTGATCCTTTATAGTAGATTAAAGAACATATACTGTATGTTAGAATGCATTCCAAGTAGTATTTTAGAATATATGAGATGGCATTTAGTGAACACTGAACACTGTGTCTGTTACCCTTTTGCATATATTTAAGCACCACAAGTATGGGAAACCTTCGGCATGCTCAGAAGAAGAACTAGACGAACTAGCCTAAACAGCAGAAGAACAGGGCTAAGGGCGCAGATAAAAAAAAGAACACAGACTCTAAGATGATATGTTCCCTTGAAAACGTGCCAAGAGGGCCAAAGCACACACAGGAGAGATAAAGGTGAAGAGGTGAACACCAGAAGACCACCATCACGCCTGGACACCACCACCACAACAGACTGAGCATGCCCAGAAAGGCGTGGAGTAATTACCATGCCAAGCGAGGATGGGCGGGGTCGGGGAATGAATATGTATAAAAATGGACTGTGGAATGTTATGCATATGTAAGACCTCAAAGAATAATAAGAAAGGCAAGTTCCCTGGTGGGTATGCGTGTCTTTGGTGAAATTATTCCCCACGTATCTCGACGTTGATAAATACATACCGCTCTAACAACTATTATTAGTTGTGGAGTTCTTTCAGCGACGTTTCAACCACTTTGGATTAAACAATAGTTGTTGCTGGCCTCAGTTTTTAATTATGTATGGGCCAGCTTCATAAATTTTAGGCTCGAGTTTTAGTGGTGTAACTTGAGTTTGGGCTTGAGTACTGGTGTATGTTGTAACAAGCCCGGTTTCAGTATTTATTCTAAATTTGAATGAAAGCTCAATAGTATCCTGTGTCCAAACACAAACTACTTCTACTGTCTGTTTCAAAGTAAAATTATACCAACTGTCTACCTCATTTAAATGATTGCAAATTTCTCAGTGTTTGTCTGTGGAAGAGGCTGAGACACTCATTTCGATGGCTTTCTTATGGATAGTCTTATTAATCCTCTGGCATTCTACCTTAATTACTTCTCTTATGGTCTCTTGGAGTGACTATGACTCTTGGTTTTGCTATTCTTGTTCTTCATATACCTGGTTTTCATACATAACTACTGTTGATAGGTTTAAATCTATTAAATTGGAATCCTTTTCTATGGATCCAGTGTACTGGATAAAGGCCTGGGACCATGGCCACTCAGTGTTGCTCAAGTTAGATACACCCTCTGATTCCTGAAATATATTTATGATTAGAAACAGAACAATTTCCTGAATACATTTGCTGTGGCTTGAGTTAATAAATGTCCCTAGCTACAATGCATTCATTTTGTTCGGGTAAGTTTTAGTTTCAGTTCACCATTACTTAGTGTCACCCTCCAAGAATCTTCTGGAACTTTCTTCTTAACTTGGCTGTGGTGTATCTAAGCACTCTGTTCTTTAATCTTAATTGCCATGAAGGTAGTAAGGAGCACCTGGTACAGTCCTTTCCATTGTGGTTCTAAGGTTTTCTTTGCAAGACACTTAACATATACATAGTCTCCAGGTTGTATGTCATGTACAGGTGCATTAAGCCCTGTGCTCCGAGTTCCAGCCACATGTTTTACAATTACTCTGAGTTGTTTACTCAAGGCTACCATATAAGTAGACAGTGTTTTTTCCCTAACTTGAGTAGACAACCTTTTTTGTACTCCATATGGTTTCTCATACAGCATTTTAAAGGGGCTAAGTCTTTCTTTAGCTCTAGGTTTGGTTTGAATTCTTAGCAGTGCTAATGGGAGGGATTGGGGCCAGGGTAAATTAACTTCTTGACTCAATCTTATAATTTGTTGCTTAATTAAATGATTCATTTTTTTTACCTGGCTACTTGACTCTGGGTGGTATGGAATGTGGAGTTCTCAATCTATGCCTAGGTGACAACTGATCTGTTGCACTATCTTTGAAATGAAGTGTGGTCCTCTGTCTGAGGATAGTGTGGCTGGAACTCCAAAGCATGGTATTATTTCTTGTAACAATACTTTAGTTACTTCTCGGGCTTTTGCAGTCTTTGTGGGGAAGGCTTCTGGCCATCCTGAAAAGGTGTCTGTTAATACTAATAAATACTTGTACCCCCCTTTTCTTGACAATTCAGTAAAATCAATTTGCCATTATTTTCTAGGCCCCTGGCCTCTTCTAATTTGGCCCATTTTTGGTTTAGGTATATTCCTGGGATTGGTCTGGAGGCAAAGATCACAGTGTCGAGTTACTTGAGTGACAGTGGAGTATAAATTTTTGGCCACTATTCTTTCAGTTAGGCAGTTATATAGGGCATCTATTCCCCAATGTGTCTTTTGATGTTTTTCTCTTACCAATTGTTGCAGGGTTGCCTGAGATAAAGAGAAGTTGGACTGTACAGAGAACGCAGATCGAGCCAAGGTGGTTAAGTGCTACGTTCTGCTTTATTTCCACTAAGATGGCTGCTTATATACATTTCTATATAGTTTACATTCACAGTGGCTTTTCATTGGCATACAGCAGAAAGAAGTATGAAAACACACTTTATTTTACTAACTCTTAAGGTGGCTATCACGTGCTTACTAACAATTCTACTCAATGACCTTCACAACCTTATTATCTTTCCCTGACACCTTAACTACTAATTTCTAACTGCGCCACACTCGGCTAAGTATTTCTAACTGCGTCACAGGCTTCAAGGCCTCAGTTAGGCCTTTGTGAAGGCCTCAGCTCTGGTAGTTCAAGGCCTAGGTAGACATCATGTCCACCTTCCCTGAGAAATTCTGTAACAAATCCCCCTTTTTCTTTTCGAACTACCCAGGCTGATTCAAAGGCCTGATTAATTGTTTTTTGCACACATTTAAACACACAAGGTATGACTATTAATATAACTATAATAATAATAAAGAGAATGATTTCAAAATGGATCAGATCTTTGATCCAACCAGCAAACCCAAGTGAATTGATCCACTTGTCGAGAGGCATATCAACAATCACAAAAGATTACTTCTTAGTAATCCCTGACACCTTAACTACTAATTTCTAACTGCGCCACACTCGGCTAAGTATTTCTAACTGCACCACAGGCTTCAAAGCCTCAGTTAGGCCTTTGTGAAGGCCTCAGCTCGGGTAGTTCAAGGCCTAGATAGACATCATGTCCACCTTCCCTGAGGAATTCTGTAACAACCAATGACCATAATAAAGGAGAAGGGATGACTATTTTGTTGTCTTTGGTAACTGCCCACTCCTCTTAGGTATATGTTCTTTTTTGACTCTCAATCAACTTTTTGTCCTTTTTATCATATACTGGCTTACTTTTGAGGGGAATTTGCCCATCTGGAACCAAAGCCTCTTCTGTTGTTATCTCACCTTTTGCTGCTTCTTTTGCTTCCTTATCCACCAGTTCATTTCCTTCTTTCAATTTTGAGCTCACTTTTTTATGGGCTTTTATATGCATGATTGCCACTTTCTCAGGTGATTGGACTGCTTTTAATAGTCGCAGTATCTCTGCTGCATGTTTGATGTTTTTCTCTTGTGAGTTCAGTAGTCCTCTTTCTTTCCAAATGGCTCTATGTGCGTGCACCACTTCAAAAGCATACTTTGAGTCTGTATAAATGTTTATTTTTTTTTCTTTTGCCATTTTGAGAGCAGGGGTTAGCGCGATTATTTCAGCTTTTTGCGCAGAGGTGTTTGCTGGTAAGGGTCTAGATTCAATGACCTCTCTACAGGTAGTGACTGCATATCCGGCGTATTGTTTTCCACTAATAACATAGCTGCTTCCATCAGTAAACCAGGTTTCTGTTTCTGTTTCTGTGAGAGGGGTGTCCTTCAGGTCTAGTTGGCTGGAATAGGTGGCTTCAATGGTTTCTATGCAATCGTGTTCTACCGGCTCCCCTTGGTTCCCGTGGAGGAAAGAAGCTGGATTGACAACGTTAGTCACAACTATTTCCACATCATCTTGCTCTACCATAATGGCTTGATATGTTAGGAACCTTTGTGGGGAAAGCCAGTGTCCACCTTTGACTTTTAGCACTGCAGACACTGTGTGGGACACTAGCACAGTCATCTTTTGGCCTAATGTGAGTTTGCGTGCTTCTTGAATATTTAATATAACTGCTGGGACAGCCCTGAGGCACCCAGGCCATGCCTTAGCTGTTGCATCTAGCTGCTTTGAAAAATAGGCAACTGCCCTTCGACATGAGCTCAGGTCCTGGGCTAATATCCCCAGGGCAATTTCTTGTTTTTCATGGGAAAACAGGAAGAATGGTTTACTTACATCCAGGAGTCCTAAGGCTGGAGCTAACATGAGAGCCTTCTTCAGCTGTTTGTAGGCCTACCTGGCCTTTTTTGTCTACTGAAGGTCTTTACTCCCATTCGCAATGAGTGCATGCAGGGGTTTAACGAGTAGTTCATAATTATAGATCTATAGTCTACACCATCCTGACATTCCTAAAAAAGTTTGCAGATCTTTTGTGATCTGAGGCTTGGGGGTCTGGCAAATTGCTTTTTTATGGCTCTGTCTCAAAGTCTCTTGTCTAGTGCTAATTTCATAACTTAGGAAGATCACCTGTTTTACTACTTGAGCCTTCTTCTTTGATACCTGGTACTCTTGGAGTCCTAAAAAGTTCAAGAGGCTAACTGTCCAGGCCACACATGCCTCTTTTGTTCTAGTGGCTATTAGCAGGTCATCTACATATTGTAGTAGCCTTCCTTCTTTTGGTGGGGCTTTCCAGGACTCCAGATTTTTTGCGAGTTGTTCTCCAAACAAAGTAGGAGAATTCTTAAATCTTTGTGGAAGTACTGTCCAGGTGAGCTGAGTTTTGCGCCTCTTCTCGCACTTTCTCATTCAAATGCAAAAATTTTTTGACTGGCCTTATGGATAGGAATGCAAAAGAAGGCATCCTTCAAGTCTAAAACTTTAAACCAAATTAGCTCTGGTGTTAGGCACGTTAGCAGTGTGTACGGGTTGGCCACTATAGGATAAAGATCCTCAGTTATCTTATTTACTGCTCGTAAGTTTTGTACTAGTTGATATGACCCATCTGGCTTTCGAACAGGTAGTATGGGGGTATTAAAATTGGATTGACACTCCTTCAGTAATCTTAGCTGTAAAAATTTCTCTATTATGGGGCTAATTTCCTCCTTATCTTCCTTCCTCAAAGGGTATTGTTTAATTTTAACTGGCTATCTTCTTTCTTTAAGCTTAACTTGTACAGGGGTAGCATTCTTTGCCCTTCCTGGCATATCAGAGGCCTATACATCAGGGAATACCTGGTTTAGTATTTCTTTGCCAATTTATTTTTCGGCCTTGTTTGCTGTCACTATTAGACTTAACACCTCCAGGTATTGCTCGTTGTATACTTCCAGAACAATTTTCCTTTTCCTAAATTTAATGTTTACTTGTAATAGTTCCAGCAAATCCCTTCCTAGAAGGGGTTTTGGAGAATTTGGTAGATACAGGAATCTATGAATGCCCCACTGTTTCCCAAACTTGTATTTTAATGGTTTACAAAAATATGCCTTTTCAGATTGGCCAGTTGCTTCTACTACTGTAACATAATCATCTTTTATAGGTACTAAACCCTTGTTCAAAGAAGAATACATTGCTCCAGTGTCAACCAAAAATTTTACTTTTTTTTCCTCCTCCTTCAGCTTCAATTTTATAACCAGCGGGTCTGTTGGGGTAGACACCCCCAGTCCCCCTCAGTCCTTTTGTACGTGCCACTACCCCTTCTTTTTCTTGTCTCTTGTGTCTCCTTCGTCTTTGTTCCTGACACTCATTTTTCCAGTGGCCAAACTTTTTACAATTCGCACACTAGTCTCTGCCCAGCCGAGGCTGGTCCCGCTTGGGTGGCCCCCATCCACACTCTCATTCTCCTCTCCCTTCCTCTTGTACCATCACCACAAACTTTCTCATTCCTTGTTTGTACTTCTCTTCCCGATTGCTAATACTCTTCACGCTTCTCTCAACAGGACTTCTAAGTTTCTTCCATCTGGCTTCCTGAGTTTTTGAAGTTTGCATCTAATATCTCCTGTAGATTGTTCCAGGAATAAGTTTACTAGCTGTTGTATCCTTATTTCCGATACCGGATCCAGTGAGGTGTGGCAGCGCATGGCATCCCTCAGGCAGTCTAGAAATTCAGATGGTGTTTTTGAGGGACCTTGTTTTATTGCATATAAAGCTGACCAATTTATAGTCTTGGGTATAGCTTTTTCTACTCCCCTTGCTATCTATTCTTGGTAGTTTAACAACTTTTGCCTACCTGCTGTTTTGTTTGGGTCTTAATATGGGTCCTCAAGGGGAAAATAGGATGCTTTCTCTTCTATTTGCATCTGTCATGCTTTTAAGTGATTCTCTGCTAAGTCTTCTGCTGTTTTTAAAATCAATCGTTTCTCAGTTTCAGTGAATGCATCTAATGGCAACTGTATATCATTCCAGTCATTATATGTTGTTTCATTATATATTGCAAGTGTTTGGCTGTGTTTACCGGGTCATTTTGATAAGTTTTTGCAACCTTTTCTCATGCCTCTAAGTCAATGGAGGAAAAAGTTGTTTTAATTACTACTGGTTTATCTGGTCCTGCTACTTCTCGTAGGGGTGCTTGTATCACTTGCCCTCTAGTTTGGGGGGCCCCAGGACTACCTGGGAGTGTTGGGGCTGGTGCTTCTTTTAGGTCTTCTGGAGGAGGTGGAGGAGGGAAGGAGTCTTCACATTCCTCCTCTTGGGTTGCAGCCCCATAAACTTTACTTGATTTAATGCATCTTTGGCCAATGCTACAGGATGAACAGCACTGTTCCAGCTTTTCTTTAGTGGCTTTATTGTCTTTCTCAAGGGCTAGTACCAAGGGATCGGAGGGGGCTCTAATACTGCAATTCTTTTACCATTCAGGATTATTTCGGATGGTGAAAAACATGTCACAATATGAAATCTCGTCCCATTTCCTTTCACATCTTAAGAAAAGCATTAACTGCAATAAGCTGTTATAATCTAGTGTGCCAGTAGGAGGCTACTTTACCCCATCATCCAAACAGTACAAGGGCTACCACTGTGAACAATATTTAACTCTTGTATTTCAAGTCCAAGATTCCCCTAATTAGGGTTTTTTTCCTTTTCAAAGTCCTGTGCCAGGGTTTAAAAGATAAGCAGAACTTGCAGCTCCATCTTAAAAGGTGTTTATTAAATTTCTTATCTCAAAAGTCTGCACACCGCCTTACACCAGGCTTAGCGCACTGAAAGACACTGTTGCCAAGAACACGAGACCTGGTCTTCAAGGTCTTTTAAAGGTTTATAATCCAATTAACTCTTAAAACGTACTATATTTACAGTTTTGTACCAATAATTACTACCAATTCTAGACACGCAATTTTCTACATCACATACATTCTACCAAGACCAGCAAGGGTCTTGGAGCCCCCAGGGGAATTTGAGGGGTTTTCCCCCTGCCCTGGACTCCAACACTTAACTAATTTTTTTTTGTTTTCTGTGCCTCCAGTACCCACAATGTCTTTCTAGTGTGCTAAAATATATCCCAACAGGCTGGCCCTGGGTATTTCCTTGCTCTGTCCCTATCCTATTATCTCTTCTTTGCCTTGTTTTGCTTCTAGCCAAACTTCTTTTCACACAGTTCTTTCCTAATCCTCTTCTCTTACACTCTAGATTTCTGGGATCAGGTATGATTTTCTACACAAAAATTCTAAAATCTCTGGCTCAGGATCTCTTTGGCCAAGTGGCCAACATCGGGAACACACGTTTTCTTTTTTGCCAGAGGAGCAATACCAACGTTTTCTACAAGTCCTACACTTCACCAGTACTCACACTGAGTGCTGCCCCTTTTTACAAAAGCAGGATATTCTGCTTCTCTTTATCTGGATATTCAAGTCCTTTGGGCTAGGTTGTTCCTAGTCAAGAGCTACTAGTTCTTCAGCAGAAGTCTCATAGAGTCCATCTGAATAGATTAGTTCGTCTCCTTTTTCTATCCAATTCTTTGCAGGGTTAACAAACTCCCAGGGCTCGAGTCCGAACCATTGGGGAAAAGGGGTTCCTTTTACCTGTCTCGCCACAGTTATGTCTCAGAGGTCAGCAGGATACCACTCAACTTCTCTTTTGTAGTTAACTTACGGAAGTGGAGGTAGCTGGGAAATAGTAAATAGAGGAAAAGGCTATGCTTATGTGATTAGTACAGAAAACTAGAAAGCTATTAGCTTGTTGCTATTATAGCCCTATTTTCACAGGAATGTATTTGAGATATACAGTGTATCCAGTCCTGTTGACCCCCGGCTGTACCAGGTGCCTGTGTCTGGCGGCGCTGAAGTTGGAGGGTCGTGGCACAGCAAGCAGTATTTGCCCCATAACACCTGAGCCGGCCAGCCGGCAGGGAAAAGAAAATACAGCAGGCTGGCGCATAGCACGCTGTAGCCCCAGCAAGGACGGAAAGGCTAGCGCGACCTAGCCATGCTGAAAAAAACCAGGAGGGGAGGCTAGCTCGAGCAAGCGAGAAGTGGCGGGCAGCTCCACTCAGCTGCACCGGAAAGCGGCTAGTGGCCCCAGCCGTGCCGGAAATGCGAGCGGGAGGTGGCGGGCTGCTCGTCCCGTGGCGCGGGGAAGCAAGTCCTCTAGCCCTCCTGCACTGCTGGTCCCACACAGCTCCCCAGTCCCGCAGGTATGGAAAAATTAATCTATTTGTTCGCCCTCCGGGACATCTCACATTACCGGAAACGAAATGCTTCTCTCAACCTGGGACAGACTGAGAGGAATCCTATGAATTACACAATACACAGTTTTCTCTGCAATAAACAGTCTGAATACTAAACACACAACACACACACATAACACTTGCTCTGAATCTTTCAGCTGTTTCAGCCACCCAAAACAAAGGGTGTCTCCAAAGCACAATACCTACACACACAATCAGCACAAACACGTCTGACCACCACACCTGTCTACAAATTAACAACTCTTCAGACAAAAATTCACTCAAATTCCCTTGAGACGCCTTGGCAGTGAGGGTTCTTCTCCTCCTTTCTCAATACTACACTTCCCAGTGTGCCTTGCTTACACCATGCGCTGTCACTTCCTGGCTGCCTCACGCATACACACACAACAAAGTCCGAACCTTACAACCTCACAATCGCAGTTCACCAAAGCAGGGGTTCCTTAGGCCTACCCCCAAGGCCTCTAACAGGTCGCTTCTTGACCAGGGAATCCTCTAAATCCCTTATACCGGCCCTTGCTGGTTCCCAGCCTGTGTCCCTTACCACTAGCCAGTACACTGCTAGCGGTTTCTTGCAAGCCAACTCCCAGGGCTTAATGCCGTGCATGTGGACATTTCTCATGCATCTTACTGGAGCCCTAGCCCAGCGTACGCTTTCCTTTCTAGATTAATACATACCTTTGTCTGCGTTGGCTGCGACAGGTCTTTCTGTCTCCTCGTGGGTAAGCACGCAAGTGGAGAATCCCCACCGGGAATGCTCCAGCGGCACCTGGAGAGTACCACTCTGCCCACCCCCACAGTTGGACAGAGGGTGCCCCTTCGTATGGTTGTCAACTGAAACACTGCAGAAAGAACTCTACAATTAATAATAGTGGTTAGAGCCATATGTATTTATCGACATTGAGATGCGTAGGGAATAATTTTACCAAAGACATGCACAAACACCAGGGAATTTGCCTTTCTTATTATTCTTTGAGGTCTTACATTTGCATAACATTCCACAGTCCGTTTTTATACATATTCATTTTCTGACCCCGCCCATCCTCGCTTGGTATGGTAATTAACTCCATGCCTTTCTGGGCATGCTCAGTCTGTTGTGGTGGTTTCTGGGTGGTTTTCAAGCATTCACTTCTTCACCTTTATCTCTCCTGTGTGTGCTTTGGCCTTTTTTGGCATGTTTTCAAGGAAAAACACCATCTTAGAGTCTGTGTTCTTTTTTTTATCTGCGCCCTTAGCTCTGTTATTCTGTTGTTTAGGCTAGTTCTTCTTCTGATTATCGCCGAAGGTTCTTGATACTTGTAGTGCTTAAAAATATGCAAAAGGGTAACAGACACAGCATTCGGTGTTCACTAAATGTCTTTTAAAATGTGATCTCATATATTCTAAAGTACTACTTGCAATACATTCTAACATACAGTATATGTTCTTAAATATAAAGGATCAGCTGGGATTTTTCAAATCTATGTCTCATATATCTGTGAAAGAAAGGAAACATCTTTGGGACAGAGGGCACTGAGAGGAGGAGGGACTTGGCTGCAGAGAATGGACACCAGCCAATCTCTGACGAGCATGTACACAGGCAGCTGTTGGTCAGTGAACTGTGTGGCACCAAGATTCCAGCCAATCAGGATCAACCATATAAAACAAGTGGTGAACAAAAAAGTTTTGCTATTGCCGCATGAACCTTGGAGTGTTGTGTCACGTCCGTCTCAACTGCGACAATTGGTGACCCCAACATGATGGTGATAGTCTAGCCGCGTTGAGAGCGGGGAGACAGAGCCCAACAGGAAGAGAGCTGCCTGGAGAGCTGCCGACAGCATGGAGTTCTGTAACAGTCTGGATGTGTAAATAATAGGGTGAGCCACTGGGAACATGGGGGGACAAGTTTCAACAGAAGATAAAGCTATAGTGAATATATGAACCCTTATGTTGAGCAAAAGGGGTTTAAATATGGTGAACAGGCTCTGCAAAATTTATTACAATTTTGTAAGAGACAGGGTGTAAAAGCCACTACAGAAGCCTCTTTCAGTATTAAAAACTGGGAACAAGCTGGTAAACTGATTTTTGAGTCAGTGACTAGAAGAAACGAGACTGCTATGAGTATTATGACTACCTGGAGGTTGGTGCTGGGTATGTTAAAAATGATAAAAGCCAAGCAGAATGCGAAAGCAGCAGCAGTGGCGCCACTGACACTGCCCACCAAAACATCCCAAAATGGCGGAGTGCAGGGGGGAGCAGTCGGCAGAATAGGTGTCACATCAAGTTTGCAAGTGGAGGGGGTGTTCAAGAAACCAGAAACGGAGAGGCTTTCATCCGAGCTTTCTAACCCTGCAAAACTGCTCTGCTGCGCGGCTGGAACCCCCCGCTGCCGGTATCAGATCTTGAAAAAGAAAAACTAAACACCCTTAAAGTCCTAGTTCAGGAACAATTAAATCAAGGACATATTGAGCCATCAAGTCCATGGAACACCTCTGTGTTTGTAATTGAAAAGAAATCAGGTAAATGGAGATTACTCCATGACCTAAGGAAAATTAATGCTGTTATGGAAAGTATGGGTCCTTTACAGCCTGGAATGGCATCCCCAACTATGATACCTGCTATCTGGGACATCTTGATTGTTGATTTGAAAGATTGGTTTTTCATTATTCCCTTACATCCTGATGTCAACACAAAGTTTGCATTTACAGTGCTCTCCATCAGTCATGCAGCACCAGTCAATATGATATCAATGGAAAGTGCTGCCATAGGGTATGAAAAATAGCCCAACAATTTGTCAATGGCATATTGCACAGGCACTCTCAGTAGTGAGAACAATTCCCAGGAGCATACTGTTATCATTATATGGATGACACATTGATAGCAAGCCCAACCAAAGAAGGCCTTGTGTAGATTTGGCCAAGTTTGATGCAAGACAAATTTATCAGATATGTCCTGAAGATGGTATTACAGTGTTTGTTGTTATTGTTGATTTACACCCTACAGGTATCGTTGGTCAATGGGACACTCAGTGGTCTGACCCACTACACACTTTAGAATGGATCTTTTTGCTTCATCAACCTAAAAAGACAGCACCTACTATTTTTGAATTGATTACACAAGTGATTATTAAATGCCGTCAAAGGTGCTTGTAGCTGAAAGCTAAAGGTCCCTCAAAAATTATTATACCTGTACAACAAGAATATTTTGAATGGTGCTTTGCAAATAGCACAGCTCTACAAAGTGCCCTACAAAACTTTACAAGGCAAATTACCTTTCACTTACCCAGTCACAAACTGCTGCAACTAAATGAGACCACTGCGGTGTCTCTGAAACCACTGAACCATCACACATCCCTGAAAGGTCTCACAGTTTTCACTGATGGATCTGGGAAAACAGGGAAAGCCACTGTGACCTGGAAAGATGACAATGGATGGCAAACACTAGAGGGTCATGATAGTGGATCACCTCAGTTAGTGGAATTACGCGCTGTAGCCATGGCTTTCCAATGTTTTCCTCATATTCCCCTAAATATTGTGACCGATTCTGCCTATGTTGCAGACACCACACAAAGATTAGACCAAGCATTACTAAAAGAAATTGATAATGCCACACTATTTGAAGTGCTAAAAACTTTGTGGCATACAATGCAAGCTATAACTTGTCTCTATTATAAATTGCATATTTGGAGTCATACAAATTTGCCAGGCTTTATAGTGGAAGGTAATGCTCGAGCTGATTGGTTAGCTAGCCCTGCCTGGACAGTGCCACAACCAGACATGCTGGCACAAGCAAGAGCATCACATGTGATTTTCCACTAAGGTGTTCGACCCCTACAACAACAATTTTTGCTAACAAATACAGAGGCAGGCAGTATTGTTAATACTTGTGCTGTTTGTCAAGGCCACACTGGGCCACTGTAGATGGGTGTCAACCCCTGTGGTCTGTGAGCCTTACAAGTTTGGCAGACATATTTGTTACACATTTCATAATTTGGTTGCTTAAAATATGTGCATGTTTCAATAGATGCTTTTTCATCAGCCATATGGGCCTCAGTCCACACTGAGGAAAGAAGTGGTGATGCCATTGCACACTGGCGATTAGCCTTCGCTGCCCTAGGCATTTCCCATACTATAAAAACTGATAATGGCTCTGCATACATCTCACAAAACATGACTATTTCTACAACTCTGGGGTGTGTCGCACCACACTCCTCATTCCCCTACAGGACAAGCCATTGTTGATCGGGCTGATGGCACTTTGAAGGGTATCCTTGAAAAACAAAAAAGGGGAATGTATGGTGAAACCTCGCAGAGTAGGGTGGCCAAAGCTCTGTGCACTTTAAATCATCAAAAAATACTGACAAATTCCCAAAAGCCTGTAATTTTAAAACACTTTTTTTCCTTAGTCCTTTAGTGACATCCAAATCTAAGGTACTGGTAAGGGACATCATTACCAATAAAGGGGAAGGTTCTTGGGACCTTGTCACTTGGGGGAGAGGGTGTGCCTGTGTGATATATGTTTTGAAATAAATTTGTGTATCAAGTATGTTATATGTTATAAAATAAAACTGTGCAACAAGTTTAGGTTTCCAAAAATTGTAAAGACTGCCGAAACAAATTTGCAGCGGAAAGAATCCCAGACAATTGCAGGGCGAAGTCCAAATTTACAACAGAAAAGGACTGGATGAACAGGAGATGCCTCGTCCATCCAGGGTGGGTCTGCTACTTCTCCGATGATCAACACCTGATATGGATCTAGGAGAGGGGAACCCGGAGATGTCACGTATCAGCATCCCAATGCCCAGTTCTCAGAACCCAATTCAAGTCCTCGACTATGCCAGGAAAGGCATTCAGAAACTGAGCAGCAAGAGAAAGAAAATGTATGAATATGCACAGTAGATAAAAGATAACAATAAAATTGCCTCAAGGAAGAAAAACTGTATAAAAACTGCTCCCTGAACCTAAGAACTTGTGAACGGGGAGGGATTGGCTCAGTTGTGGCCGTTCCTGCACTCACCCAACCTCGATACCCGGGGATCGGAGTTGTATTCTTTTATTGTGGCTGTCCCAGATTGCTTTCAAAAGGCAAAATAAAATTATTTTATATTAAATTGGCTATGGATCCTCTATAACACCTGAATTTCCACAGATGCCGGTATTCGATGGGTACCTTCTCGGTGCGTGCGTCCTGCTCTATGCTCTGCTCTGGATCACAACCAACAACGCCTCCCTGAAGGCCCCACACCAGATGCCGTAGAACAGTGACCAGAACAACCTTTTTGCACCTGCTGTATGGAAATATGGAACCTTTAGAATGACAATTTACCTATGACTTCACTTAAACATCAAGAGTCAAACAATTTAAAAACATCACTAGCAGAAGGACATGCAACTTTTAATTAAAACCTGGACATGACCTGTAAGACCAAACTGAAACAAGAAAGCAAAATGTTTCCTCTGATAGTTTCTGAATTGAATTGTTTGTAACAAGAAGGTAAATGAAACTTCCTTAAGTTTGAGGGCTTCAATTATAGATGTAAATAGCCTGTAGCATGCCACCCGGTGAAATTGTGCTGTTACTGATCTTTTTTTGTTAGCTCCTGGACCTGGTTGTAAAAAATTTGATGATGTGTGTGGTGTGAGAGATTTTAGATCAATGGCTTGAAAGGTTAGGCTTGTCAAGTCGGGTGAAAAGCCTCATTTGAACTGGGCTCATCACCTTTTTGTTATCATAATTGTTTCACTCATTGTGCCATGTTTGTCATCCTGTCTGTGAAAGGCCAAGCAGAGGATGACAAAAACTGCCTTTGTAGTTGAAAAACAAATAGGGGAAAGTAACAGCTGGCCTGAAAGCCTTACAGGCACAATTAACCCTGACCTTAACTCAATCAGCCTATACCTGTGAAAGAAAGGAAACATCTTTGGGACAGAGGGCACTGAGAGGAGGAGGGACTTGGCTGCAGAGAACGGATGCCAGCCAATCTCTGATGAGCATGTACACAGGCAGCTATTGGTCAGTGAACTGTGTGGCACCAAGATTCCAGCCAACTGGAGTCAACCATATAAAAGCAAGTGGTGAACAAAAAAGTTTTGCTTATTGCCATATGAACCTTGGAGTGTTATGTCATGTCTGTCTCAACTGCAACACTTTGTTCTTTTTACTACCACAAGTTCATGGAAATCAGTTAGGAATCAAGATATATGATGATCTTAATGAAGTCAAGTGGTCAATTGATGCACCCCTGGCTCAAGGGAGCACACAAAAGTGGGGATAAGATGAATGGCCACCTGAACGAATCATACAACACGATGGACCAGACACTTGGAATCTTAATTAATTTATATCAGGTGCCAGAGAACCCATTTATAATTTAAAATGAATAATTAGGTTACAAGCTGTCTTTGAAATAATAACCAAACAGACAGCTTAAGCTCTTGAACTTCTTTTAAAGCTCTTGACCCTCTTGCTGACCAATCCACTCAGATGAAGAATGCGATATTTCAACGTCAGATGGTATTAGATTATCTATTAGCAGAAGAAGGGGGAGTGTGTGAAAAATTAAATTACTCTAACTGCTGTTTGCAAATAGATGACAATGGAAAAGTGGTAAAACAAATACAAAGGGAATAAGCAAGTTAGCTTATGTACTGGTCCAAACATGGAAAGGATGGGAATGGGACACATTTTCATGGTTACCTGGTAGACTATGAGTTAAATGGATGTGTTTTTTTCCTCTTATGTGCTGTAGAAACTCTAATCTTTTTACCATGTGTGACCCCTTACTTAGCACAACTTATTCAACATGTGATCAAAGGGATGCAGTAGCCAGGCCTACTAATCCAGAAATTACTACAAAAAGGCAGAAAATTATGTCACTGCAAATAATTGTTAAACCAAAATGGACCCAAGAACAGAAAGTTGTCAATGACAACTAAGGTTTATAAAGACAATTATTGAGAAAATAAGAAAAGGAGGGATTGAAAGGAATGAGAAGGAGGTATCTACAAACTGTGGGCCTGATGATAGATAAGGCCAGAAACAATGGGGGGAACCATAAATTCCATAGGAATTCCACTAATTGACACACTGTTACTCACTCAAGACTGTGCTAAATCTCTAGATTTAGAGAAAAAGAACAGAGACACAAGGAAAAAGAAAAAGAAGGGTGTAGTAATGCAATCCCTATACCTCTAGCAGGTGCTCCAAATAGGGAAAGGGTCTCATTTTACCTTTTCACATGTTAAGAAGTTAGCTGGAAAGTTCTGTGGATTTCTCTTTGCAATTGGCTCGGAGCCAGGCCAGAAGTGTAGATTGGACCCTGGAAATGTTACTCAAAGACTGTTGTTTTTCTCATTGGGCCAAGGGCCAAAAAGCCCACCTAAGCCCTTAGATACAAAAGAGAAAGAAGAAAGGAACTCCATGCTTTTCGTTTTTAGCTTCTTGCGTTTCGAGGTGCTATAGCAGCAAGGAGTTTGTCTCTGTGCTGTGCTCGGCTTTGTTGTTTTGTTTTTGTATTATTTTCCATCGTTATTAAAACCCTTTTGATTTTTCAAGGCACCCACTATCAGCCATCTCACTCATTTTTATAGCCATGTCTCTGCAAGGCTGGCCCTCAGGTGTGTGGGTTAAACCCATAGAGAGGTACACATTAGAAAGGGGGTCTGTATTAGATGATTTGGGAAGTCTGTACCACTCAAGTACCTCAGCCAATGGGGAAAGAGAGAGGGCAACATGGGGCCGGGAAATTAGGATAAAAAGGAGGCTGCGTCCTCTAACAGTCTGAGAGACCCCATGGGAAATGCCCATGGCCTCTCCCTCTATTTGAATAAAGTTACAGGACTCCTCTGACTCCTTTTTGGACATAAACCTCTGGTTTTTGTGGAATAATTTACCTGACAATTTATATCATTATTACTATGAACGGGTTTTGCTATTTTAGCATAAACATGTTCTTTATCTAGGACCAGATGTGATCTTTGATTCTGAAATTCTGCCCTTTGCAAACTTTATAAAGCTGTTTGCTTCTTGGTGATTACTAGTACTTCTTAGTAGAAGTGTCCTGGTTTAGGACAAATTAGGGGAAGGTCTCCAGAAGGAGCTCCCCAGAAAACAAACCTCCACCACCCCTTCCCCCCCCAGCTCTGGGTTTGAGAAGGAATTCCTCGGAGGAGAAGTGGAAAAAACCTATTTATTGACAAATAAACAAAGACACTCCCCAACACAAGGGAAAAGAAAAATACTCAAGCAGTTGCTGTGAGGGGAGGGCGCAGAGCTTCTGTTTTCAGGCATCGAGGACCCCCAGATATTCCCAGGTCAGGTCCGGAGCCGGTCCAATGATCTTCGGGGGGGGGGGGGGGGGAAGGGAGAGAAAAAAAAAGGGGAAAAAACCCGAAAGCAGCGAAAACCAGCAAAGGGGAAAAAACAAAAGCAAAAGCAAAAAAAAACAAAGCCAGCAGCAAAGTAAAGCAAAGCTAGCAGTAAAGCAAAGCAAAGCAAAGCCTGCAGCCAAGCCGAGCTAGCAACAAAAGCAAAAAAGCAAGTAGCCCCACCGTGGCAAAACACCCCACCGAGGGGCCGGGGGGGGCAGCTGTCAGACATAACAGTGCAGTACATAGAGATAAAGCTGCACGATTGGGATAGGAGGCACCATCAACCCAGGAAATTCCACCCCTTATCCCATATCGTGAACATACAATAAAAAACTTGCATCTCACTTACTCAAACCTTCAACACTTACACATTTCCTTCCATCTTACTTGCTCAGACCTCTGATACTTACACGTTTCCTTCTGTTCCATGTAGTAACATTCAGCCAACAATGACATTTATATAAGAGTCTCACCCCACATTCAGATCTCCCTGAGGTACACAGCGTGTTATTCCATCTTTCTGCATTATCCACCACGTACAACCTGGTCCTTGAGCAAAAACAATCCCACGGATGGGTTTGCCTGTACTCGAGGCAGGGTTGGTCCATACTGTCTTTCCCAACAAACCTCTGACATGGGCCACTGGGGCTTTATCTCCATCTACAATATTAAGGAACTCAGACTGAGCAGGACCCGCTCGGTTGGTGGAACCTTGGGTGTTAACCAACCAGGTGGCCTTTGCCAAATGCTGCTCCCAGTTTTTGAAAGATCCCCCACCCAATGCTTTCAACTGGGTTTTTAACAGTGCATTGTGCCTCTCCACTTTCCCAGCAGCTGGTGCGTGGTAGGGAATATGGTACACCCACTCAATGCCGTGTTCCCTAGCCCATGTGCTGATAAGGCTGTTCTTGAAATGAGTCCCGTTGTCTGACTCAATCCTCTCAGGGGTACCATGTCTCCACAGGACTTGCTTCTCAAGGCCCAGGATGGTGTTACGGGCCGTAGCATGAGAAACAGGGTAGGTCTCCAGCCACCCTGTGGTGGCTTCCACCATTGTGAGCATGTAGCGCTTACCTTGACGTGTCTGGGGTAATGTGATATAATCAATCTGCCAGGCCTCCCCATACTTGTATTTGGACCACCGTCCACCATACCATAGGGGCTTCACCCACTTAGCCTGTTTGATGGCAGCACACGTCTCACAGTCATGGATAACCTGAGAAATACTGTCCAAGGTTAGATCCACCCCTCGGTCTCGTGCCCACTTATAGGTGGCTTCTCTGCCCTGATGACCTGAGGCATCATGGGCCCATAGGGCTAGGAACAACTCTCCCTTGTGTTCCCAATCTAAGTCTATCTTTGACACCTCTATCTTTGCACCCTGATCTACCTGCTCATTGTTTTGATGCTCCTCATTAGCTCTACTCTTGGGGATATGAGCATCTACGTGGCGGACTTTCACAGGTAGTCTCCCTACCCTGGTAGCAATGTCTCTCCACTCTTCAGCAGCCCAAATTGGTTTTCCTCTACGCTGCCAATTAGCCTTTTTCCACCTCTCTAGCCATCCCCACAGAGCATTGGCTACCATCCATGAATCAGTATAGAGGTAGAGTTTTGGCCACTTCTCTCTCTCAGCAATGTCCAGGGCCAATTGAACGGCTTTGAGTTCTGCAAGTTGGCTTGATCCACCATCTCCTTCAGTGGCCTCAGCAACTTGTCGTGTGGGGCTCCACACAGCTGCTTTCCACTTCCGGTTCATCCCTACAATGTGGCAGGAACCGTCAGTAAAAAGAGCATAATGTGTCTCCTCTGCTGGCAGTTGATTATATGGTGGAGCTTCTTCAGCCCGTGTCACTTGTTCTGGTTCTTCATCTGTGAGACCAAAACTTTCACCTTCAGGCCAATTTGTAATCACTTCCAAAATCCCAGGACGATTCAATTTACCCATACGGGTGTGCTGTGTAATTCGAGCAATCCACTTGCTCCATGTGGCATCGGTGGCATGGTGGGTGGTGGGGACCTTTCCTTTGAACATCCACCCCAGCACTGGTAGTCGGGGTGCCCGGAGGAGTTGTGCTTCTGTGCCAATCACCTCCGAGGCAGCTTGGATTCCTTCATAGGCTGCTAAAATTTCCTTCTC
>JANPWX010019040.1:50330-75248 GCA_024734555.1 Trochalopteron elliotii
TCGCTTGGTTCTGTAGCAATACTACAGAACCAAGGTTTGAGAAGGAATTCCTTGGAGGAGAAGTGGAAAAAACCTATTTATTGACAAATAAACAAAGACACTCCCCAACACAAGGGAAAAGAAAAATACTCAAGCAGTTGCTGTGAGGGGAGGGTGCAGAGCTTCTGTTTTCAGGCATCGAGGACCCCCAGATATTCCCAGGTCAGGTCCGGAGCCGGTTCAATGATCTTCGGGGGAGGGGGGGAGGGGAAAAAAGGGAGAGAAAAAAAAAAGGGAAAAAAAAACGAAAGCAGCAAAAACCAGCAAAGGGGAAAAAAAGCAAAAGCAAAAGCAAAAAAAACAAAGCCAGCAGCAAAGTAAAGCAAAGCTAGCAGTAAAGCAAAGCAAAGCAAAGCAAAGCCTGCAGCCAAGCCGAGCTAGCAGCAAAAAGCAAAAACCAGTAGCCCCACCACGGCAAAACACCCCACCGAGGGGGGGGGGGGGGGGGGGGCAGCAGTTAGACATAACAGTGCAGTACATAGAGATAAAGCTGCACGATTGGGATAGGAGGCACCGTCAACCCAGGACAAGAAGCATTAGGAATGTCACAGTGATCCTTTCTCTTATTCTAGCCTAAAGCTCACAAGCTCTTCTACCACATATGCAGAAATACCCAGATGGCTCCCAGAGACATCAGACCCATGCAGAACCATTTCAGTACTTCTGGTTTTCAGGTTCCAACCCTTTGGTTGCAGGAGCAGGGAGATCTGATCTGGCTCTGCAATCAGCTCACATTTAGCAGGATTTATTAGCTCCAGCTTCAAAAGTCACATAGGTTTTCAGAGAGTCTATACAGACCTAGTGTGGATAAACCAGAGTCTGAATCAATCACCCTTGGGTAACTAGATGGGAATCAGATGAGCAGCAAGGGTTGCTGTTCCCTCATTGTGGAAAGATCTCATGCTGTCTGTTGGAAAATATACCAGGTTAAAAATTTTTGTATAACTTTAACCAAGTTTGTTCACCTTTGCCTGGGGGGAAGAGAACTGTAGCTATTTTCCAGGGCATTGTTTCTCTAGGTAAGGCCTGATGAACTTAACATACCAACAGATTGGGAGTAGCCCAAAGATACCCATAAAGATAAAAGGCCATCAACAGAACATCAGTGGCCATCTACAAACATCTACCCCAGATTCAGCCTCTGGCGGAGTTGGTGACATCTCCCCCAGAAAAGACTGATAATAAAATCAAGGAATGAAGATCAAAGTAACATCAGAAGCAAAGAAATCCAGATCCAATAGGAGACCAAATACTAAGAACTATGCAACTTGGGACCAATGAACACTGACCGAATTTGTTTCTATGAGTTTTGACGGTATAAAAGATCTGAAAAATCTAGTAAAAGCTATGTGTCATGGAATGATTGTCTCTGCACACCCGGGCTAGGTGTGGATGAGATTATTTCTGTGGTACATCCTGGCCAGAACAACATCCTAGCCAGATAATAAAGTAATGCTTTGACTCTCTAACTTTAAAACTGTTGTTGGAGGGGTTTTGTTTTTCCCGCAGTTTTGGTGACATCTAGACCCCCTCAGAGACCACCTCACAGCTCTGAACCATTGCATCGGTCTCTCTTTTTAGCCTTCTGCTCTTCATAGTGTAGAATCCCAGAAGATAAAGGGCTAATGTGTGTCTCAAACACCGATAACCAGATAGCTGTGGAGCCAAGCAAGGATTGCTGGTAATAACAGCCAAGGACAGTTGGTAATAACACACTGAGAGAAAGAACAGGATGTGGTTGGAGAAGGGGGCCATGTGGAGGTAGGCCAGCACTTTTCTGGGACAAATGTCCTTGTTCTGGAGATAAGCACAACACAGTACAGTGCAAGCACAGGAACTGAGGCCTAGAAGTGGGCATGAACTGTAGGGAGGGACAAGTCCCCCTGTGGTGGTGCATCTCTCCTCTCACCTCCTAAGGCTGCACTATGTCAGAAATTCTCCTTAAGCCTCGACCTTGATGAACAGCACCTGGACTAAGCTCCTCTAGAGCTTATAAGAAACACTGTCTGTTCCCAGGAACTTTGGCTGTCTAATGAGCTCCTGTTTTTTAAGGAACCGCCTTGGAAACTTATTTTTCTTGCCTGAATAACAATCCAAGTGGAATAGTATTTTTGTTATCAAGTTTTCAAAGAACGTTACCAACCTGAAATGGGACCAGGATGTGTCAGGAAAATCCACTTATGTCAGAGGTTTATGTCGAAAAAGGAGTCAGAGGAGTCCTTCAACTTTATTCAAATAATGGAGAGAGTCCACTGGGGTACATGCCCATGGGTTTTTCTCTCTTGAGCTTTCTGAGGTCACAGTCTCCTTTTAACCTAAACTCCTGGCCGCATGTTGCCCTCTTCCTCTCCCCATTGGCTGAGGTACTAGGAAGGTACAGCCTTCCCGAATAGCCTACCCCATATCCCCCTTGAACCTGTCACTTTACCCCAAAGTTCAGAAGTTCAGCCTTGTGCAGACCCTTGTCAATTTAAGGCACCAAGCTGTCTGGGCTCTGCAACAAACCTGCTGCCCAAAGTCTGTACAACCATTAAGACCCATTTCGAAGATGTTAATACCCATACCTTCACCCATCAAATTATTTGTAAAAACATTAGTATACACCTTTCCTCTCAGATGGAAAATTAGCGACTGAAGCCAACTGTCTTGTAAGCCTATAAACAGCAGTACAAAGTGGAGACCCTTTGAGCTCTCCTGGACTGCAGCTGGCTGTGACCAGCAACCTCCCTCTGAGTGGGGCCTCTCAGAGCCAGCGAACACTCAAGTTTGCCATACTGGGAGGATTGCTGAACAGTGCCGATGGATCCGGGGCTGATACTGCCCACTCCTAGAGGCTCAACCTTTCTCTTGCTGAGAAGATGCAAGTGCATCTGAAGTATTTCACTGAACTTAAGGGGAATTTTTCACAGGTACCTTGTACAGATTTTTTATGCCTATGTGTATGCGAGTGTGAATATGCTATAGCAAATGTACCAGTGTTGGGGGTGAGGTGTTTTTTGGTTTTTTGGGGTTTTTTTTCTTTTTATTAGGGAATTTTTTCTGCCATCTGCTACTTGAGGGCAGAAGGATTTTATCTTATGAACTTGTGGAACTTATAAACCAGTAGCCCAGCTGAGGTGCATGTATACCAAAGCACACAGCATGGGAAACAAACAAGAAGAGCTGGAAGCCATGGTGCAACAGCAAAGCTATGATGTAGTCACCATCACGGAAATGTGGTGGGATGATGCACATAGCTGGAGTGCTGCACTGGATGACTACAAGCTCTTCAGAAGAGTCAGGAAAGAGAGAAGAGGTGGAGGGGTGGCCCTTTTTATTAGGAAGGCTTTTGATGCCATAGATATTATAACTAGTAATGATGAAGTTGAATGCTTATGGGTAAGAATTAAGGGGAAGGCCAATAAGGCTGACATCCTATTGGGCATCTGTTATCGTCCACCCAACCAAGAAGAAGAGGTGGACAACCTATTCTATAAGCAGCTGGTGAATGTTTCAGGATCACCAGCTCTTGTTCTTGTAGGTGACTTTAACCTGCCAGACATCTGCTGGGAACTTAATATAGCAGAAAGGAGGCAGTCCAGCAAGTTTTTAGAATGTATTGAGGACAACTTCATGTTGCAGCTGGTGAGTGAGCCCACCAGGGGTAGGACTATGTTAGACTTGTTGTTTACAAATAGAGATGGGCTGGTAGGAGATGTGGTAGTTGGAGGCCTCTTGGGGCATAGTGATCATGAAATTATAGAGTTCGCAATATTTGGTGAAGTCAGGAGGAGCATCAACAAGACTTTTATATTGGACTTTCAGAGGGCAAACTTTGACCTATTCAGAAGGCTTGTCCAGAGAGTTCCTTGGGAAGCAGTCCTTGAAAACAAAGGACTCCAGGAAAGCTGGGCGTGCTTCAAAACAGAGATCTTGAGGGCACAGGAACAAACTTGTCCCTGTGTGCCAAAAGATGAGTCGATGAGGCAAATGTCCAGCCTGGATGGACAATGAGGTTTTGGAGGAATTTAGGAATAAAAAGAGGATGTATCATCTCTGGAAGGAGGGTCAGGTTTCTCAGGAAGCATTTAAGGGGGTTGCTAGGGTATGTAGGAAGAAAATTAGGGAGGCCAAAGCTCAGTTCGAACTTAATTTGGCAATTTTGTGAAGGATAATAAAAAATCTTTTTACAAACATATTAATGGTAAAAGGAAGGATGAGACCAACCTTGGTTTTCTATTAGATGCAGGAGGGAACTTAGTAACTGCAGATGAGGAGAAGACAGAAGTGCTTAACGCCTTTTTTGCTTCAGTCTTTAGTGGGAAGATGGCTTGTCCTCAGGATAATTGTCCTCCTGGGTTGGTGGATGGTGTCAGGGAGCAGAATGGTCCCCCTGTTATCCAAGAGAAGGCAGTCAGAGAACTGCTGAGCCGCTTGGATGTCCATAAATCTATGGGACCAGATGGGATCCATCCCAGGGTGATGAGGGAGCTGGCAGATGAGCTTGCAAAGCCACTCTCCATCATTTCCCAACAGTCCTGACTCACTGATGAGGTTCCAGATGACTGGAAGCTGGACAATGTGACACTCATTCACAAAAGGGTGGGAAGGAGGATCCTGGTAATTATAGGCCAGTTAGCCTGACCTCAGTACCTGGTAAGGTAATGGAACAGTTTATATTGAGTGTCATCACGCAGCACTTAAAGGATGGCCAGGGTATCAGACCCAGCCAGCATGGGTTTAGGAGGGGTAGGTCATGTTTGACCAAGCTGGTCTCCTTTTATGACCAGGTGACCCACCTGGTGGGTGCAGGAAAGGCTGTCAAGGTTGTCTATTTGGACTTCAGCAAGGCCTTTGACACTGTCTCCCACAGCATACTCCTGGATAAGCTGGCAGCCCACGGCTTGGACAGGAGCACTCTTTGCTGGGTTAGGAACTGGCTGGATGGCCGGGCCCAGAGAGTGGTGGTGAATGGTGCTGCATCCAGCTGGTGGCCAGTCACCAGTGGTGTTCCTCAGGAGTCTGTGCTGGGGCCAGTTCTGTTNNCAGTCTTAAGCTGCGCCAAGGGAAATATAGGTTGGATATTAGGAAAAAGTTTTTTTACAGAAAGTGTGATTAAGTACTGGAATGGTCTGCCTGGGGAGGTGGTGGATTCACCATCCCCGGATGTGTTTAAAAAAGACTGGATATAGCACTCGGTGACATGGTCTAGTTGAGATGTTAGGGCTGGGTTTCTTCCAACCTAGTGATTCTGTCATTCTGTGATACCCAAAAGAAAGACTATGCGGGGGAAGGGGGTTGCCCGGGGGACAAATAGGGGCAATTAGAAAACAAAAGAAAATGGCCCCACGTTCCCATATACTGAGGATGGAGGTAGGACTGACACTGAAGAAGGTTCCAAGCATCAGCACTTTATTGTCTTTCAGTACAGCCTTTTATACCCTTATCTTACATGCGTTACACTTGTGTGCCCTCTCTACCCTTTTGCGATTGGTCACTACACCCCAGCATTCCATGTTCCTTTGCCTTCAGTACTGTTCACCTGTCCTACACAGTTGTAGCCCACTAGGGATGAGGGTCGGGGACAGCCTCATTCCCAATCACCACAAACTGTGTGCCTACAACATATCACAGTAATGGCCCATCCAGAGAAACAAGAGTTTAGGAGTGATTATTGAGGGGGAAGTGGCGTGGTTTCAGCAGTTTCTTAGCTGGGGTCTGGGCAGTCTTTGCCTGGTCGGGAGCAGAGACAGTTGTGTGGTGCTTCTTCGTCTTGGACCTCTCCTGCACAGGGATTTTTTTTTTTTCTAACACTGTGGAGGAGCTCTGCCTGCCACCGGCTGGTGAGCCTGTTGCTCACAAGAAAGAAGCACCGAGAGACAAACGCAATCCATGCAGATGCCTGTGGGAGTCATCCCTTTCCCCCTTCCCCCCATGTTGGAAACAATATAACTTATAAATTTTTATTTTTTCTCTCTAGTTAGTCTTGACTTGACTTTGCCTTGGGGAAAGGAATTTTCTTTAGTTTTTTTAGGAGATGTAGCATCACTAAGGAGATGGGCTTAACATATCAACAGACTGGTAGTAGCCCAAAAGATAAAGGGCCATCAGCAGCCATTAACGGAACATTGGCAGCAATCTACAAACATATACCCTCAGATGCCACCTCTGGCAGAGTTGGAGACATGTGGTCCAGACAGGACTGATAAGAAAATCAAAGAATGAAGATCTAATTAACATCGAAGGCGAGGAGATTAGGATCCAATGGGAAACTGAATACTGAGGGTTGCTCAACTCTGGACCAATGAACTTTGAAACAGTGTGGTGGTTTCAGGTTAAAACTGGGTGGAAACACCAATTTAGTGTAGTGCTTTTGGTTTGCCAATTTGAGATTTCCCAGCCAACACACCAAATAATGTAGTAGGTTGAGCACTGGCTAAACACCAATGCACCTACTAGAATTATTTACTCCTTTTCTGCTGCAAGATATGATTAGGAGAAGAGCAAAGCAGGCTCAAAACTTTAAAGGGTATAAAGAACAATTTATCAACAGAACTAAAAGAAAAGAAAAAAAATAATAAGAATCAGAATAAAACCTTCAGAACACTTCTCCTCCCCCCCACAACCTTCTTTTCTTTCCCACTGAAATGTACAGAGACAAAACCTGGAACTTAGGCCAGTTTACCACCTCTAAAATAGTCTTTCATCAGTTCTCTTAGGGAGAGGAGTCTCTTTTGCTCTGTCATGGAGGCTTCTCCACAAGAAAACAGTTCTCTCGTGGCTTCAATTCTCACGAATAGCATTTGCCTGGAAATCTGCATTCGTGAAGTCCCTCCCATCTCATGCAGCCTTCCCACAGCTGTGTTCATGGGCCACGTCAAACTTATGGGGTACTATTTTAAGGATGAGCTGTTCAAAAGCAAATGTTCTCTTCATCTATCTCTGAGATCATCTTCATCTCTAGGAACAGAGGTCTTCTTCTTCTTTCCCTGGGGGCAAAGGGTCTTCATCACTCTCATCTCTCTGTCTGTTCAAGCTTCTCATGAGATTGCAGCTACTTCAACATTTACTTGCTTCAGCACAAATGCCTTTGCTCATGTCTGCAATTTGAACACTCCATCTCCCCATACTGTTTTCATGAATAAAGGGATATTCTAGTGTATCACAGTCCATCACCATGGCCTTACAAAAGAATTTCAGCCTAAGACTAAGGCATCTCCCCATTCTCCTCCCATCTGGGATTTGACTCCTTCTTTACTGCCTTTGTGTTGTTTCTCTGTGTCTTCACTCTTTTTCTCTCACTTGAGAGAGGATCAATGTCCTGCAAGTTTCATCTGTGCAATGAAAGCGTTAATACCTCGCCTGGGGCCTGCAGATGGTTATGATGGTTTCTGCCGAGTGGTGGCCAAAGCAGTCATGGTGATAGATTCAGGCTGCGCTGGGGCTGTGCCAGTATCTCAGGGGGCCCGGGCAGAATGGCGGGTGTGGGGTTGCAGGATTTTGTTTTATTATAAGTTTAGTATAGTTTTAGTTACCCCATATGGGCCTCTTGTCTTGGAGCTTTCTCTTATCATAAGTTGATAAGGGTTTCTATGCCTCTCTGGTATTTGCCCAGAGACTGTTTCCTATTGGTCCCCTCCCCATGATGATCCCTGCCCATCCTCTCCAATGTATCCTTCTTTCCTCTGTCCATCACTGAGTCCTTATCTCCAAGGTCCAGAACCTTCGAGGAGATTTGGCCTGCAGTTGGCAGATTCCCCCGAGACCCCTTCCCAAATTACCTTTGATTTGTTAGTAGTTAGGTAATTCAGTTGGCATTTGTTGCTTTGCGTTGTTTTATTGGTTCTTAGTTTGTACCCACCCCTTGAACTTGTCCTGGACAAAACCCCCCTGCAGCCCAGGTCCGGGGTCTCTCCTGAGGCACCGGGCCTGAGGTAAGGGGTTCCCCTGTGACCCCTGAATAAACCTCTGTTTCCCGAACCTCCGAGAGTCCCCTCTTTCATTTATACCACGGCCGTGACAGCGAGAGTCAGGGTGCTGCTGAGCCAAGATCTCACAAATCGATTCTGTTGAGGCATGTCAGAGCCACCAGGTGGTCCAGCCGATCAGCGGGCTGACCAAAGAGATACGCACCCCAACAGCGGCAGCCGCTCTGGCCACATGGCTGGTCTCAGCCTCGTACTGCATTTAATTCCAGCTGCAGGTCGGCCTGACTGCACTGGGAAGGGGAGGGGAGAACCAGCCTGGCGGCAAGATGTTAACAGCCACTGGGGCCCATCCAGGCTGGGCCGGGCCCCAGCAGGCTCCCTAGGAAGGGGTCCAGCCCCTTGGCAGGGCCTGCCTGGCCCGACCCAGCTGCACAGAGGAGGCTGGGCCAGCCTGTCACCTGTTCAAGATCTGGAAGTAAGAGCTTTCCTGGGGTTTGTTAGTTTTTAACATGTGTGTTCACAGAGGCGTGTTCAGCTTTCTAGTGGTTTAACAAGGTGCCAATATTGAAACTAGCCACTAGTTGGTTTTGTCAGGCATGGAGGAAACTGTTAGCAGCTTCTCTTAGAAAAATCATTTCCGTGGGTGGCTTCTTCCCTCCTCACCAAATGTCAATTAATGCAAAACCAGCATACAGTGCATCTCTGGGGTTTGACTGCATAAAGTTTAGGGGAAAATCCTGCAAAAACATGTGTGTTTGGAATATTTTCCTTGGCACATCCTGTCCAGAAAAAGTAGTGCCTGATTCTCTACCACTTCAAATATGGTGATAGAGAGTTTTATTTCCTCTCTGATTTTTGGTGACACGGAGCCACAGCATGGTGGGCTGCCTGGAGCTGGATCAACACCCTGTCGGACTTCTTCTCTGTACAGTAGTGTGATATCTAAATAAAGCCCTTCCTCCCTTCCCAGCATGTATTGGCTGCTGTTAGTGGTGCCAAAGACCGATCACCACTCACGTGGGTGGCTGTGAGAGTCAACCCTTCTCTCTCTCTCTGAGCAGCCATCACCACCAGGGAGGTCCTGATCTTGCACTGGAGTGCCCCTGCTGCCGCAGGTGACTCATCGCAGCCTCTCTGCCCCAACACTAGCCAACAGCACCCCTTGCCGGTTGTGGTTGTAACTACACCAAAGAGGAAATTGCTTGACTGGCGGTAAAAGGCTATTGATGGGTTTTCTGGTTATTCGTTGTTGTTGTTTGTTTGTCTTTATATACATATGTATATATATTTTCTAGTAAAGAACTGTTCTTCCTTTTCCCATATCTTTGCCTGAAAGCCCCATAATTTCAAAGTTATAATAATTTGGATGGAGGGGGTCATCTTTTCCATTCCAGGAGGGTTCCAGCTTTCCTTGATAGCCACCTGTCTTTTAAACCAGGATAACCAGGAATGCTGCTCTCCTAGATTCTTAAGTACTTTATATTTGTAAGTTAGGCCTGTGAGTTACTGTTGTGGTATAGTAAAGTCTATATAAATCCTTTGCTAAGCTGTTTAATTTAAGTGACAAGGTTTAGGAATGGTATTTCCCAATTTAGTACTCCTGCTAAAACCAGGCGTTGCTTCCACTCCCCCCTCAATCCAGCTGGAGGAACAAAATATAAAGATCACAGGTTGAGATTAAAAAAAAATTACTGGAAACAGCAGAGATAAGAAAACAAACAGTAAAAGCAACAATAGTAATAACAAAAGTATACAAAAGAGAGGGTGATTTACATGCAAAATGCTCACCATAGAGTCCCTTTGTCCCCCAGTCCCGACAATGATGTGAGTGGTATAGAATAACATCTGGGCCCTAGCCACACCCCCTCCCAGCTGCTGCAAAAAACTAATCCTGTCCTGGCTAAAACCAGGACACTTAAGTTATCAACTAAGTATTAAGTTCTTTCAAGTTTAAATGTTAAGGCCAAGTAGTGCTGTTGGGCCTTTAGGCATAATCTGTTGGTCAAGTCCAGTCCAGGGCTCAGTTTAGCATGGGAGTCTACTCTGAACCTTGTGACTCAACAGGAGGGTCTTCCATATTCCTTTTTATCCTTACCCTTTCCTATCCTTTTCTCTCCCCCTCCGCCATCCCCTGCCTCCACGTACATAGTTTTGGGTTTATTTCAGTTTGGATTGATTGATTTTGGACTTCTGTTTGCTGTTTCTCTGTGTGCTTTAACCATCTAGTAAGAAGTAGAGTGAACCTTGCCAAGGAACTTTGTTGTGCTTTCACTTTTATATTAAACCTGTTTTTGTGAATACCTTTGCCGGTGATTCCTAATGCAACCTTAAAATACTCATTCGTTACATCCCTGAGGCCCTCTAACCCATTTCCAGAAAGGTCTGAAAGAACAGACTATGCATGATAATTAATTTGCATAGAAATTGAGAAACTTATCTTCAGGGCGGGGAAACCTATACATAAAAAGGTACTCCCACCAAGCCAGGGTGGTGCCCCCAGCACCCTAGACATCCCATCAACTGGATTGATGCTGGAACTAGGACTAATGATGTCTTTTTCTCTATTTCTCTGTCTTCCTCTTTAATTAATCTCTTTTTTTATCTCTTCCTTTTCATTTTACTCCTTTATCCAAATGCCACTGCCGTGTGCTTATATAGTAGGTTAGGGACTCACATACCAATTCCCATGCCAAGTGTGTAATTTACTAATAAAACTTTGTGAGTTTTTGCATACCCTCTGAGTTTTGTCATTCCTTTTGACCACAGGCATTTACAAAGTTTGGGTGGTCCTTTTCCTTAAGGGTGGGATGTCACACTTGGTTAGTTATGGATTTCTGGCACATGTTCTGGACTGAGGAAGTAGGCTGCTTTGTTGTGTCATTTCTGGGCCACCTATGCTAACCCTCTTTTCTCCAACCCAAAGATCAAATACATTGGGATTGACCTAAACCTGCTATGAAAAAGGTTTTATCTACCAGGTCAGCCTCTGCTTTTAAAGCAAATACTTTGATACTCCAGTAGTAGATGAGATCCAGGAATGAATCTGAGCCCTTCATCCTGTGAGAGGATGCATACAGAGGTGCCCATGCAGAGTGCAAGGTAGATAGTGAGGTCTCACAGACATACATCCACCCACACCACTGCTCCCAGAGTAGAGTTAGGGCCACAAAGGTTAGCAGATAACCTGAGTTAATTGTCTGAACTGAGAGAAGACCAAATAGTAAAACAAAAGGAAAGTGATAAAAGTTACAGGTAAGTATAATTAAAAGTATTTTTAAAAAAACTTTTTAAAAACAGGGATTTCAACCTATCCATTTAGCAGCCCTAAAGATTCTCTGACAGACTAGGGACATCTCAAGTGGATTAAAACCTGCCCTGGAAGTGTCATACACTGTAACAGTGACAAAAAGGCATAATGTAGTGATGATCAAAGACTTGTAGTCTCATAGGGATGCAACAGTACTGTGACAGTGTGGGGTGCTGCAGCTTTGGGACATGTTGGTTTGCCTGAGTAGGGTGGCAACACATAGAAGTGCCATGGAACATGCAGGGTATCAGTGGCAGAGTGATGACATACCTCAGTGCAGGAACAGTGATGCAACATGATGTAACGACACAGCAAGCAGTGTCAAGGAGGGACTGTGCCAAGCCCCCATGTCCCACCCAGCCCTGCGGGATTACAGCTCTATGTGGCACTCTAGAGGGAAAGGAGCTGGGATGTGCATGTCAACGTAACATGTGGTGACAGTGGGAATGGTGATGTCATTGTGGGCCTGGTGTCACACTAGTGACACTGAGGCATGCGCTCAGAGCAGGAGCTGAGGGCAGCAGAGCCAGCAGAGCCACATAGTGGTGCTCCCTTGTGTGAATCACTATTCCCCCGAAAAACGAAGCACAGGTGGTGAGCTCACCACGGTGCTATCATACGAGAGCGCCGCACAGCCCTACTACGATGCCCGCTCAAGTCAAACCCTTTACCTGCCGGTGCCTGTCGCCCACCTTGACTGACATGGCAGCTACCGCAGCGACTCCCCGCCACCAGCTGCTCCTCAAAATAGCCCCACACCCTTCCGGCCAACGGAAGTAGATAGTGGCAACCATGGCAACGCGCCGGAAGCGGCGTGCAACTAATCCGGGCGCAGAATGCTGTCGGCGTTGGCTATTCCTTTCCTCTCCACCTTCCCCTGAAGTGTCCCCGCATCTCCCGAGGGAGGAAATTGTACGTCCCTGCGGCAGTAAGGCGAGGGGACGCGGAGAACCGAGCGTCTGGACCCTAGAATTATTGCCAGAACTCCCGCCTTTAATGAATACGCAAATGTAGGGCGGGGCGGTGGCTGCCGGGCCCGGAAGCGGCGCAGCTGAGTCACTTCGGCGGCGACGATGATAAGGCAGAACCTGTGGTGGGCGGCGGCGTTGTCGTAATCTTTCGACGTTTGAGGAGTCTCCCCGCGTTCGGTCTTCTTTCCGCCTTGTCTCCACCATGATGGAGGAGATAGACCGGTTCCAGGTGCCAGCCGTTCGGGCCGAGATGCAGCCGCTGGTGAGGGGCAATGGAGGCCGCGCTGTTTCCGGGAGCTGCCCCCTTGCCTTAGGGGTGTATGCTTCTGTGCCCGTGTGCCGCGATTGTCGCGTAACGGCCGTCATCTCCCTGGGTGTTGTCGGTAGCAAGGGCAGAAGTCGCCCGCGAAGGGGGGGGAGGGAAGGGAAAGGCAAAAGGGGCTCTGCTCCTGCCTCGGTTGAAACGTCGCTTCTCCAAACGCAGTAACGTCTCGAAACGCCCCGGCCTGGCTAATGCATGAGATGAGTGTTTCGCGCCGCCTCGGCCAGTGGGCTCCAGTGCAGGGGAGGGAAGTGCTCCGGGGGCGTGGAGAGCAGCGGTAAGATTGAGGAGCCCGTCCAAGTAAGGACGGGCAGCCAGAGCCGCTGGAGGCGTAAAGGACTGGTGGGGTTTTAGTTAATTTTTACAATATACGTGAGATCTGGGGGAAGAATTGAGCGATGCTTATGCGCAGTCTGGTCTGAGAGGTTTTCCCTAGGGACGGGATATCCGCACGGGATGGGCGTTAAATACGCCTATCTGGCGTGAGTTATATGAAGCTGTGGAACTCTCTCTCTGGCTGATTTTATAGCCATTGCTCTAGGAGAAAAATACTGTTGGATACTCATGTGAAAAATCCAGGTGTTCTGCAACGAAACATCTGTGTCAAATTACAGTTTTGCTCACATAAAATTCTTTACATTAAAAAAAGCAATCTGTAAGGTGTTGGATTTTTTTCCCCCACGCCAGGGCATATGTTTTTAATTTTGTTTTATTTTTCCACTTCATGGACACAATTATACTCTTAATGAGCTCTGAAGAAGTTGACATAAAGGTTACACTACTACATGGGACCCTGGGGAATCTTTGCACAGAAGGAAGTATACAGGCTTGTGGGACTATGTGGCTGCATAACTGGGCAGGTAGAGTGGTCCTGGGCTCTTGGTATCTTCTGAAATGACACTTATGAAGGAAGGCCAGCTGGCTGGTAGTCATGGGAGATGCTAGATCATCACCAAGTAGTCTTGGTGATGATTTCTTATGAGTGTGTAGTTGCTTTGCTTGCTTGTGTGTCCTGTGCCCCAGCTGCATTCTGCAGAGCACTTGAATGTGGTTATCTATTTGTTTCCCATCTGGGAAAGGTTCCTTTGTGTGTTCCTCTCCACTTAATTCAGTCTGCCTCACTCTTCACTTGAAGGTGCATTGTTATGTGCAACCTGGGACCTGTTGAAATACAGTTCACCTTGGCATTAAAGTGAAAGCTGGATATGAGCTGATTCAAGATGCTGATTCCCTGTGGCACCTGGAGTAAGCAAATTCCATCTTGGCATCCGATTGTGTGGAACAGTGATATGAAATATTTGGAGAAGTGAAAATAACTTTAATAAAATACTCGTACAGATCCTTTTGACAGCAGGTGAGGATAGGTTATTGGCTGGTTCATGTTAGCACTGAAGATACTACTGAGATTTCCAGTATATCAAACTGTACATAATTTAGAGTTGATGTACCAGTCCTTAGTTTCTTGTTGTAGCTAGTGTTTGCAAAAAGTTGAGAACAAAATAATTGTCCTGTGAACAGAAAGACAGTTTACAAATTTAAATTGACCCTCAGTGGCAAGAAAACCACTTTTCTTATGGTGGGAGTGTTGAAAAATTGTGAAAATATTTTTAGCTAGGTGGTGGTGTTTTCTTGTTTGCTTTTTCAGCTTCTAACCTTTGTGGTGGGGAAGAAAACTGTCCATAAAAGCTGATGTAGACTTGTTGCATGCCTTACTTGGTGTGTGTGTGTTTTTTGTCAAGCAGAGACAGCAGGCATGACAAGGCTGACCCTCTTTATTCATGTTGAGAGCAGTAGGCATGGCAGTGAGATTAGGAAGTTTGGAAAAGTTGTTGGCAGATGAAAAAAAATGCACAAGTATTTTCTAGCAACCCCATGATAATAGTAGAGGGATGAGATTGGCTTGTGCATGCACATTTGCATGGCCATGGAGTGACCAGAACCCAAAGAGATGGTCTGGTCCAGCCCTGCTGTTGCAGGGTAGGATGGTATATTATGCAGCTGTCATAGTAAGCTTTAGAAATAGGTTTCCTTCTTCTTCAGTAGCCAAGAATTAAGAGTTTTTTCACAAAGAGATTTAACACTTGCATTAAAAGAATATTCTGAACCTTTGTTTTGGGATTTCAGTTGATTTTTAACTAATGGAGTGCATATTAAAAGCTTGTCTATGTTGAAGGCTGTTGCCATGACTGGATATGTGGGATTTTTCTGTGTGCCTAGAAATGCTGGCATTGGGCTCAAAAGTGGGACAGAACAAGTCTGTTACAACACTTCCAGGGGCTTTGTCTACTTTGTGTAGCTCCTGGTTTGTATTTTGCAAGTAGGGACTGGATGCTTGCAAGAATTGCTGCAGTTCAGAAGGTGACTGAGGTTTATCATACTGATTTGCCACACAATTCTGCCTCATATTGCTGTTTTATTCTGTTACAGTAACTGTTTGACACTTCCCTCTCTCCTCCATTATATGCTTTTAAGTATAGAATAACCTTAGCATCTCGGGACTTTTTTCTCTTCCCAGTATAAAAGTTTTCAGTTTCGCGTGGTCTTGGGGACAGATGAGTTGTCCAATGTTGAAGGCCAAAGGAGTCTGGTAATGTTTTCCCCATCCAAAGGGCTGAGGTAGAAGTTTGTTTTCCAGGCAAAATCTGAGAGCTGTTGTAACTACTACTAAAGCTATCAAAAACTGTTTTGAAACATGATCCCTTGCTGAAAGCAAATAGAGAATGGAAGGTCCCTTGCCCAGTCTGAAGTGCATACACTGTAGGAAATATTTTTTCATCCTATTTAGGCTAGAGGGTATCCTAGGAGAACACTGTTTCCTCTGAGTCTGGCCAGTACCTGGCAGTATGAGTAGGGTCCCAAAGTGAGGTTTGTAAATCTAGGCTTTTCTCGAAATCCTTAAAAATTTGCATTCTTGACCAGCATACATACTTTTTAATGTCCGTTCATCTGTGTAGGTAAAGTGTCATCTTAACTTTTGGTGTCTTCATGCTGAACTCCAGGATAACTGTCGGAGATCTGCCTAGAAACAATGTGACAGGCAGGCCTGCTGATCTGCTAATGTTCAAAATGAAGCAATAGATATGCTGTTAAATGCTGAAGGGAAGCCATTCTTAGAAAGTAGTCTGAAGCTTTTCTGAGCTCTTCAGCTTCCAAACATGCCATTGATACTGGCACTATTGATCAGCTGTCTGAAATCCTCCTGAGCCTGTATCTCTAGCATACACCAAGCACTGACTGGTATATGATGGCAAATTGACAGATGATGGTGTTGGATCACATGTTGCTCCCATACACTGATGCAGACAGTTTCTGTTCTTAGCACAAAAATGGAAGTAAACATGCTCTTGCCCACAAAGCACCAGTATGACTTTTCTGAAGAAAAAGCACCTGTCAAAGTGCAGCAGCTTCAGAGGAGCTTTGCTAGAAACTTATGAGACTTTGGCTTGCTTTCTGAAAGTGGCATGTGTAACACAGCATTTTAGTTTCCCAATTCTCTGCCCACATGAAAAGTGGGAGCTCTTTCTGGGGAAATTGGGTTGATGGTTCTTAGATCTCATTCTGAAGTATTGTGGCCATGCTGGTTCCTTGTAGATGTTTGCCAGGCTGTGGGACATTGGGCTGGTAGCTCTAGTTATGACTGCAGCTGATCCAAGGATTTTGCTTAGCTGCATCCTACAGTGAGGATATTGGTTTTCTAGCTGGGATGCCAAATATATGCTGCTCCTGGAGATATAAAATTTTCTGAAACTTTGAAGGATACAGAAAATGCTTTTCTGTACAGCTTTCTTTGAACATTAGAAAAGAAAAAAAATAGACTATCTACTGTATGCTTAGCTTTTAAAAACTAAACTATCATTTTAGTCGGTGGACAGTATGAGTGTTCAGCATGCTTATCAAATCCACATTCATTATTTTTGGAAAATATTGACTGTTTAATCCTAGGGAAGTTGTGCTTTGTGTTAAGACCTTTTCGTTTTGTCTGATGCATCCCTAAAATAGGGGAAAACCTGAAATGAGAAAGTAAGAGTAATGAAGAAGCAAAAAGAAAGGCTATACCTGTAGGGCTTAGAAAGAGTATATTAATATACCATTTGGTCTAGCGTAGATACACAAGAAACTCCTTCTTTCTAGGTGGAAAAAGTTTCTAAAATGAAAATGTCATTCCTATGTATATTAATTTTAATGTTGTCCAGGGGTTACATAGCTATATGTTTTGTAAATGCCTACAGCACTATGGGTTCTGAAATTAAAATAATTCAGAAAGTGCTGCTTTTAGTTATACAGCTTGTTTTGATGTGCTGCTGTGTCATTTATAGCAGTAGCCTAATAATTACCTCCCTGCATGTTTCATTTTTGTCATTGGGATTGTCTTGTTCCTTCTCTGCCTTGTATCAGGTCTTAGGTGCAGAGGTACAGGAGCATTTTTATTATCCCTCCCAGGCCAGGGACAAACTCCAGAAGTGATTCCAGTATAGGCTCCAACTCCTGGCTATGCTTCCCCCCCTTCCCCCCTCTGTGCACCTGCTCACTGGCAGAGCATGGTATACTGAAAAGTCCTTCATTTAGAGTAAGCACTGCTTAGCAACAACCAAAACATCAGTGTGTATGATGTCCTACCCTTAAGGGGAAGGGAGCACTCAAGATTTGTAGATGGTCATGGTTGAAAGGAATGACAAAAGTCAGAGGGTCCACAGAATCTCACAATTTTATTAGTAAACTACACACTTAGCATGGGAATTGGTATGCTAGTCCCTGACCTACTATATAAGTACATGGCAGTGGGTTTTGGATAAAGGGGTAGGGAAAAAGGGAAGAGAGAAAGTGAGAGATGAATTAAAGAGGGGGAGAGAGAGAAAAAAATCACCAGTCCTGGTCCCAGTGTTGATACAGCTGGGGTATCCAGGGTCCTGGGTGTGCCATCTGGGCTTTGTGGGGGTACCTTTTTATATATAGTTTTTCCCCACCCTGGAGATAAGTTTCTTGCTTTCTATGCAAGTTAGTTCTCATGTGCATTCTGTTCTGGACCTTTATGGAAGTGGGTTAGAGGGCTTCAGGGATCTTCAGTGGTCTTGATTTCCCCCCTTCCACAGTCCATGCCCACTTCTTGACTTTATTCCTGCATTTGTGGTGTATTGTGTTGTGCTTATCTCCAGAAATTAGAACAAGGACATTTGTCCCAGAAAAGTGCTGCCTTACCTCCACATGGCCCCCTTGTCCAGTCACATCCTGTTCTTTCTCACAGTGTGTTATTACCAACAATCCTCGGTTGTTATTACCAGCAATCCTTGCTTGGCTCCACAGCTATCTGGCTATAGGTGTTGGAGACATACACATTAGCCCTTTATCTTCTGGGATTCTACACTACTCCATGGTTCAAACACCAATATAGACTTGGTGATCCATTGAAAAGAGAAGAGAGAGCTAGAGACAGAAAGGGGCAAATGCATTCTATAAGTGGTCTCTAAATTTTGGGGATAATCTCATTTTAATCCCTCACATCTTTAGGTGTAATTCGATTACCAAAATGAAAACCAGAGAGGTTTACATTAAAAGAACAATCACAGGGTGTAACATCTTGTTAAGAATTCCCACTGCTGTTGGTGACCATCCAAACAAAATGTCCTACCAGTGGTGTTCCCTGTTTTTCTTCACTTGTTGCAATACTTGTTGGATTTCTTCCACATCATTATGAATTATAATCAGTCTTTTGTCCGTATCAAGGTGAGATTAATTCTAATAGGGATAGGCTGTGTTTTAAATCAGTGTATAATTAAATCATAACAGTTGATAAGATATAACAGGAGCTAAGTAAATAAAATTGCATCCCATAATGTTAACAAAATTACAGATACAAATATTAGAGTGATTACTTGTATCTACAATAAAGTTGTCTACAAGTACAAAATCACAAGGGGTTATCATACAGGCACATCCATTCCATTGGGCTTGTACTCTGTTCCAGGGGATAGAGTACAGCTCCATTGATTTAATCCTGACATAATGATTGCATATATAGTATATACCAAAGCACTGTGTATTGTTAAAACAAAAACTGGCTTTACTCTTGGTGGGGTCATAAGGGAAACTAACTAGTTACCACCAAGAGTGGAATCCCCTTTCAAATTTGGTTGCATTAGCCCAGGTTACCTTTTAAATTTCAGTGGACAAATTGCTTTTATCTCCTTCATTTAAAATTGCTGCCACAGTAAATTGCACCCACAACTGAGAACATGTGAGATGCAGAATGTACTATAGTTACCATACTGATTAGCATAAATAAAAGAACTGAGGGTCTCCACACTCAGGGTTGAGCTTGTTGATGTGTGAACCAGATTTGGTTGAGGCTGGCAATGATTGTTCTTGCAAGAAGGATAAGCAGTCCTTTGATGGTTAGCTTCATCTTCAGTGGGGGTGTGCTGGCATCATTCCTGGAAAGAGAAAACAATAGAAGTATTGGCAGGGTTAGTCCAGACAGGTTACCCCTCAGTGGCTCAAGTTGTCTGACAGCTTGGACTAATGACAAAATTAATTTTTCCCACTCAGACTATCTCTGTTCTGTCTCTTTAAATGCAGTTGAGTTGAACAGTAAAGATATTTTTTTTCCGACAGGGCCAGTTTGGCCTGGACATTCCTCAGGTAGAATGTCAACTTACACTTCATGAAATGGTTTCCGCACTGCTGTTGCTTCTTTCACCACATTTTCAGGGTGGTCTCCTGCAATTAGAGTATTACATAATTTCATGTCCAGGAGTGAGACTGTAAAAGTTTGGCAAGCGCAGCATGTACAATCATAGGTGAATGCTTATACCCCTGCAAGAGTCTCTTAAAAGGTGTATTGCACTCCTTTCCAGGTAAGTGAAATTTGAGCCTTGTCATGTTCCTGGTGTAGAATCATAAAAAATGTTTTGTACATCTAGGGTTGCCATCCACAAGTGGGATGCTCTCTGAATTTGAATTACCAGTTCTGCAAAAGTTTGCACAGCAGTAGTTAAAGGCATAGTATTGGCATTCAATTGCCTGTAATGAACTGTAAAACACAACTGTCTGTCTCTCACCAGCCAGACAGGAGAATCAGAAGGGGAGTGTGAGTGAGTGATAATACCTCTTTTCTCCAAATCTGTTACCACCCCGTTAATGGCCAAGTACATAGCTGCTGGTCGTGTGGCTGTTAGGTTTGTGGTATTGAGTACTGCAGCTGTTAGTGGGGCCAAAACAACTAGAACTTCAGAAATTCCACCTTGTGCCACAGCAAAAATCTGGCACTGATACACTTGCAGTCCTTGGATCAGGGACTGCAGGTGCTGTGTAGAGTGAGTGCACTGCAGTCTGGTTTGGATTGACGTTTGAACCAAAGGACCACATGCTGCTGTCCAGACATCAGGTTCGATTGTTCAGGACATCAAAAAATGTTTTCATTATGGTCTTTAATTGCAAAGTGAGTAGCCAACATCCGCTTCTCACCCAGGAGCCATAACCTTAGCAGCTTGGCAGATAACACTTGCTTTGTTTACTCCAGTGTTTTTAATTCTGTTGTCCAGGTTGTACATCCAGCTTCTCAGCATCCCACTGCATTAATATTGAATGTTGCGCTCTCATACCTATTAGAAACTTTATTAATTGCTGATGAGAACCAACTGGAATCCGAATGTCTGGGCCATTTTTATGTATGCATTGATAGGATTCCACTTGCTGGATTTCAGTTTTGCCTGGCTTGTGGCCAGAATGCTCACATTATCCTCTTCTGGGCTTCTACAGTGTGTTATCAACATTATTCTCAAACGGAATCTAAAACAGAACACTGTAGCACCTGCTAAAAAAAAATGAACTCTATCCCAGCTGCAATGGGGACAGTATCCACCCTTTATTCCATACCATTTACATCATGCCAGATGCCTGACTTTCCACTACACCATTGTATGGGTTTTACCCATACCTCTGAGGGTCCAGCCTGGCAGAGACGTGGCAAAAATCAATTAGTGAGACGGCATGATTGAGTGTGTCTTGCAAAATCAAAAAGGATTTCATAAGGAAGGAAAATAATACAAAAACAAAGGTAAAGACAAGCACAGTATAGAGACAAGTCTCCTACTTGCTACAACACCTCGAAAAGCGTGGAGTTTCTTTGTTCTCTTTCTTTAGTACTTAACAGTTTAGGTGGGCTTTTTGGCCCTTGGCCCAATGAGATGAACAACAGGCTTTGAGTTATGTTCTTGGAGTCCAATCCATGCTTCTGTGCTGGCTCCGAGCCAATTACAATAAGAAAATCACAGAACTTTCCAATTAAACTTCCTAAAATGTCTGAAGGTAAACTGAAACTCTTTCCCTATTTGGAAGCACCTGCTGGGGGTGTGGGATGCATTACCACACCATTGCCTTTCCTGTCTTTTGATACATATACACACAGATATAATTTCATTCTCTTAGTCAATGGGCCATCCCTATAAAAGTCTGCTGAGTTCATTCAGTCCATGACCTTGGAATCCTTCTATTATAGCAGTCTTTCAGGCAGGAAAGATAGCATGTGGTCTTGTCACATGTTGAAGCCAGTTCTGATTCCATCAAGGCTACCCTTGTTTGGTTTCATCACAATTCATTCACCATTAATGTGGCAATTGAAGGGGAGTCGTGTTCAGATCCCCAAATCTAGAGTGGCACAGATGGGCATTGTGAGATGCCCAGTGCACTGATGGGCATATAGCTGCCATAGAAGTGATAATAGTGTTATATAGTTATTAACATCATATAGTTGAATTCATTGTCTGTTCTCATCCAAAATCAAATCCCCTTGAGGCACACACCAGACTTCCCCATCCTCCCGCATTACCCACCAAGTGCCCATGAGTCCTTGAGCAAAAGCAATCCCATGGATGGATTTGCTTTTGCCTGAGGCAGGAATAACCCAGACTGTTTCCCCCAGCATATTTTTAATGTGTGCTACAGAAACTTTATCTCCTTCTACAGTATGTAAAATTTTGATTGGGCAGGGCCAGCCCAATTAGCAGATCCTCTGGTGTTGACTAACTCCATGTCCTTTGCTCAATGTGTATCCCAGTGTTTGAAGGTACCACCACCTATTGTTCTCAGTGTAGTCTTTAACAGTCCATTATGTCATTCCATCTTTCCAGAGGCTGGTGCATGATACGGAATGTGATATACCCACTCAATGCCATGTTCTTTGGCCAAAGGGTCTATGAGGTTGTTTCAAAAATGAGCCCTGTTGTCTGACTGAATTCTTTCTGGAGTACCGCATTTCCGTAAGACTTGCTTTCCAAGGCTCAGGATAGTTTTCTGGGCAGTGTCATGGGGCACAGGTTACGTTTCCAGCTATCTGGTTCTTGTTTCCACTATTGCAAGCACATGGCGCTTGCCTTGGCGGGTTTGTGAGAGTGTGATACAGTCAATCTGACAAGTCTCCCCATATTTATATTTCAGCCATTGTCCTCTATACCACAGGAGCTTTAACCACTTGACCTGCTTGATTGCAGTGCATATTTCACATTCATGGATACCCTGTGTGATAGTGTCCATGGTAAAGTCCACCCCTTGATCACAAGTCCATTGATATGTTGCATCTCTTCCTTGATGGCCTGAGGTGTCATGGGCCCACTGAGATAGAAATAATTATATCTTGGTGGCCTGATTCACCTGTTAGTCATTCTGATATTCTTCAGTGGCCTGACTCTTGGGTACATAAACATCTACGTGACTGTTGCAAGTGAATGTTTAAAGGTTGCCTAAAGAATCATTGGCAATGGTATCGGCAAAAACTAGATGGTTAAAGCACACCAAGAAAAAAACAAACAAAAATCCAAAATCAATCAACTGAAATTGAAATAAACCCTAAACTATCTATGTGTAGGCTGGGAGGGGGGTAGATAAAAGGCTATGAAAGGGTAAGGATAAAAAGGAATACAGAAGACCCTCTTGTTGAGTCACAAGGTTCAGGGTAGATCCCCATGCTACACTGGACCAGGATTTGATCGACAGTTTATGCCTAAAGGCCCAACAGCACTTAACTTAAAACTTAATTGATAAGTTAAACAATTTAGTAAAGGATTCATATAGAATTTATTATACCACAACAGCAGCTTACTTACAGGCTTAACTTACAAATCTAAAGTATTTAAGAATCTAGTAGAGCAGCATTCCTAGCATGTTTGCTATAGCATATGCACAATTGCCCACACACAAACTTAGTGTTTGTACAAGGTACCTGTGAAAAATTCCCCTTAAGTTCAGTGAAATACTCACTTCAGATGCACTTGCATCTTCTCAGCAAGAGAAAGGTTGAGCCTCAAGGAGTGGGGGGTATCAGTCCAGGATCCATTGGCATTGTTCAGCGATCCTCCCAGTATGGCAAACTTGAGTGTTCGCTGGCTCTGAGAGGCCCCACTCAGAGGGAGGTTGCTGGTCACAGCCAGCTGCAGTCCAGGAGAACTCAAAGGGTCTCACTTTGGACTGCTGTTTATAGAGTTGCAAGAGAGTGGGCTTTAGTCATAGTAATTTCCCATCCTGGTTGCATTTTAGGTAGGTAACTTCCTTTGAAAGTTCTATAACAAAAATATTCCACTTGGATTGTTGTTCAGGCAAGAAAAATAAGTTTCCGAGGCCATTCCTCAAAAAACATGATCTTGTTAGCCAAATTTCCTGGGAGCAGACAGTGTTTCTGATAAGCTCAAGAGGAGCTTAGTCCAGATGCCTTTCATCAAGGCTGAGGCTTAAGGAGCATTTCTCAGATCATAGTGTGGCCTGAGGTGGGGGGAGGGGGAGAAGATGCATCAGCACAGTGACCTTCACCTGAGCAGCAATATCGTTCCACAATGCAGCAGCCCATATGGGATTACCCCTATGCTGCCAGTTATTCTGCTTTCATTGCTGCAGCCACCCAATGGGGATGGGGCATTTGCTACCATCCATGAATCAGTGTAGAGGGAAAGCACTGGCCATTTTTCTCATTCAGCAATGTCTAAAGCCAGCTGGACAGCTTTCATCTCTGCAAACTGACTCAACACACCACCTCCAGCAGTTTTCACAACGTATCATAGAGGACTCCATACAGCTGCTGTCTACTTTCCATCTTTTCCCACAATATGGCAGAGTCCATCAGTAAACTAGGAATATTGCTTCCTACTTTCTGGTAATTTTTTATACAATAGGGCTTCTTCAGCATATGTAGTGGTGAAACTTCCAGGGGTCTGAGCCCGGACAATCGGACCCCTTTGAGTTTCCTTGGGACTCTGCCCTGATGGCGACTTGATAGAGAGAGGCAGCCTTGATCCAATTGTCCAGAAATGGAATTTTAATAATGCAAAAATAACAAACAATAAGGCGTACACTATATTTGGAGTGAACTGGAAAAAGGCAGTTACAAGGGGCAAAAGGCAAAAGGTGGAGTCCAGGGTCAGATGGGTATTTATGCCTCCCGGTGTGGGGAGGAGTTAAGGTGGGGCCTGAGGGAAGGGTCCAATAGGGGAGAACTATTAGGAATATTAAAATTCCTGCACCAAAAATCAACCTGTGGTAACACAAAGAACAAGGAACCTTCTAGCAACAATTTGCATGCTTGAACTGAGGAAACATGTGAGTAAGCCTCTTGCTTACTGTACTTAGAAAGGGGTTTCCCAGGGCATCAACCAGGGGTTTTCTTCTTCCCTGGGGAAACCACTCTCTACATCTCTGCCCTTTTGTCTTTCTAAAGAGAAAACTCTTTTTTCTAAGGTTTTGAACATGCATTTAAACATACAAGAGGAAACAATTATTATAACCACTAAAAAAATCAACAGTCCAGTTTTAGCTATGGAGAGTACATATGAGGATAGGTTCCAGCCCTTAAAAAGTTCATTAAACCAGTCTTTGTTGTCCATTTTGATTTTTTCAAGTCCTTCTTGTAGTACTTGAATCTCCAAGGAACATTTTCTTTGGATCTTTAGACCAGAAGATGCAGCATATTTGGTGACTGTGGCTCAGCATTAATTTGGCTTGGGTTGTTGCTTCATTTATCTTTGCTGCTTTTTCTCTGTAATATAGAACTCACATTACAGGTTAGATTGTTTCAAGACTGTCCTGGTTTAGGACAAATTAGGGGAAGGTCTCTAGAAGGAGCCCCCCAGAAAACAAACCTCCACCACCCCTTCCCCCCCCCAGCTCTGCGTTTGAGAAGGAATTCCTCGGAGGAGAAGTGGAAAAAACTTATTTATTGACAAGTAAACAAAGACACTCCCCAACACAAGGGAAAAGAAAAATACTCAAGCAGTTGCTGTGAGGGGAGGGCGCAGAGCTTCTGTTTTCAGGCGTCGAGGACCCCCAGATATTCTCAGGTCAGGTCCGGAGCCGGTCCAATGATCTTCGGGGGGGGGGGGAAGGGAGAAAAAG
>JANPWX010019040.1:75647-108041 GCA_024734555.1 Trochalopteron elliotii
ATAGAGATAAAGCTGCACGATTGGGATAGGAGGCACCGTCAACCCAGGACAAAGACTCATATGAGATGTGATATGGGTAAATGTAAATGGGACACATACAAGGAATTAATTTTGACATATGTAAGGGGTAAAAGGTATAAGTAAGAAAGTAAGTTTAACATAACGATTAATATAACACTTAATTGAAACCTTTTGTTTCATTTCTTTGCTCTCAACCCAATACCTTTTATTCTTAGTAAACCACTCATTTTCTTCTTTACTCTCTCACTATCTCTTCTTTTCACCTCTTGTCTTATCATCAAATAGCTTGCACACCTTTCTCTTCACTTGCATTTTTGTTCTTATTAAAAATTCTGTTTCTTTTCTCATTAATAAAAATTGTAGTTTAACATGAGGCATAAAAGAAAGACATTATTGTTAAAAACAAAAAACTAAAACTTATTATTTGTAAAAAACCTTTTAATCTAAGGAAAAATCAAACTAGAATTATTCTACCTTCATATATTTTCATACTCCTTACCACTCCCTCCCCCTTATTTATTACTTAATTATTTGTGAGGGTGAGAGATAATTATAGTGTAGTAAATCTCTGTCCTGGTTTAGGGCAAATTTGGGAGGAAACCTCCGAATGGGGTTCCTCTGGGGAGCAAACCCAAATGGCCCCTCCCCCCAGCCGGTCCAGGAGAAGAACTTCCTCGGAGAAAAGTGGAAAAAACTATTTATTTAACAAACAAAATGCCCACAAGTATAAAGAATTAATAATATGAAACAACAAAACCTCTTGCCGCTCCAAAGAGAGATGGCAAAACTGAGGAAGTCCTTACCGTGGGTGTAGCTCAGCTCACTCAGTCTCCCACCAGTCCCAGTCCTTCCAGAGGTCCAGGCCCCAGTGGGCTGCAGGTGCGAGCCCTCCATCCTCCTCTGGGTTTTTCAGTCCAGAGCAGATTTAAACAGTCCCAAGAAAAAGGAAAAAAAAGAGTCCAGGGAACTTCTCTGCCTCAGCTAGCTAAAACTAACTAAAAGCACAGTAGATCTCTGTCTCACTGCTGCCCGTACCTCCGAAAAAAACAGAGTCCAGAGAAAAGAATGTGTAGGAGTGAACGCTGTTTTTCAAAACAAACTGCGGGCTTCTTCTTTCCCTGCTTCGCTCTCAGAACCAGTCTTAAAGGCACAGAACTCAATATACAGCACAAACAGGACAGACAACTGGGGATACAAGCATCATAAAGTCACCCTAGGACATTCCACACCTTATCCCCATATCGTCAACTTATTGCCAAAACTAAATAAATTCTAACTCTACAAACACATATATTATACATGCATATATCTGTATAGAAACAATATACAGCTATATACAGACAATGGCAGTGACATTCAACAAAAAGTGATATTTGCACATTGTTTTCACCCAACAATCAGATCTCCCTGCAGTACACATTGTGTTGTTCCATCTTTCTGCATTATCCATCATGTGCAACCTGGTCCCTGAGCAAAGACAATCCCACAGATGGGTTTGTCTGTACTTGAGGCAGAATTGATCCACACTGTCTTCCCTAACAAACCTCTTACATGTACTACAGGGACTTTATCTCCATCTACTGTATGTAGAAGCTCAGACTGGGCAGGGCCTGCTCTGTTGGTGGAACCTTGGATGTTGACTAACCAGGTGGCCTTTGCTAAATGCTGCTCCCAATTTTTGAAAGATCCCCCACCCAATGCTTTCAAGGTGGTTTTTAACAGTCCATTGTATCTCTCCACTTTCCCGGCAGCTAGTGCATGATAAGGAATATGGTACACCCACTCAATGCCATGTTCCCTAGCCCAGGTGTTGATAAGGTTATTCTTGAAATGAGTCTCATTGTCTGACTCAATCCTCTCAGGGGTACCATGCCTCCAAAGAACTTGCTTTTCAAGGCCTAGAATGGTGTTACGGGCCGTAGCGTGAGGCAGAGGGTAGGTCTCCAGCTATCCTATGGTGGCTTCTACCATTGTGAGTACATAGTGCTTACCTTGGCATGTCTGGGGCAGTGTAATGTAGTCAATCTGCCAGGCCTCCCCATACTTATATTTGGACCACCGCCCACCATACCATAGGGGCTTCACCTGCTTGGCCAGCTTGATTGCAGCACACCTCTCACAGTCATGGATCACCTGAGAAACACTGTCCATGGTTAGATCCACCCCTCGGTCTTGTGCCCACTTATAGGGGGCATCTCTGCCCTGATGACTTGAGGCATCATGAGCCCATCGAGCCAGGAACAACTCTCCCTTGTGTTGCCAATCTACGTCAATCTTTGACACCTCTATCTTCGCACCCTGATCTACCTGCTCATTGTTTCGGTGCTCCTCATTAGCCCAAATTGGTTTTCCTCTACGCTGCCAGTTAGCTTTTTTCCACTTCTTCAACCATCCCCACAGAGCATTGGCTACCATCCATGAATCAGTGTAGAGGTAGAGCTTTGGCCACTTGTCTCTTTCAGCAAAGTCCAGGGCCAATTGAACAGCTTTGAGTTCAGCGAGTTGGCTCAATCCACCTTCTCCTTCAGTGGCTTGTGCGACCTGTCGTGTGGGGCTCCATACGGCTGCTTTCCACTTCCAGTTCATACCTATGATGAGGCAGGAACCATTAGTGAAAAGAGTGTAACGTGTTTCTTCTGCAGGCAGTTGGTTGTACGGTGGAGCTTCTTCAGCCTGTGTCACTTGCTCTTGTTCCTCTTCATCAGTGAGACTAAAGTTTTCACCTTCAGGCCAATTTGTAATTCTCTCCAAAATCCCAGGGCGATTCAGTTTTCCAACATGGGCACGCTGTGTGATGAGAGCAATCCACTTACTCCATGTGGCATTGTTGGCATGGTGGGTAGAGGGAACCTCTGCTTTGAACATCCACCCCAGCACCGGTAGTCGGGGTGCCAGGAGGAGTTGTGTTTCAGTGCCTATTACCTCTGAGGCAGCTTGAACTGCTTCATAGGCGGCCAAGATTTCCTTCTCTGTGGGAGTGTAGTTGGCCTCAGACCCTCTGTAACTTTGGCTCCAGAATCCCAGTGGTCGGCTTCGAGTCTCCTCAGGCACCTTCTGCCAAAGGCTTCAGGACAGACCATGGCTCCCTGCTGCAGAGTAGAGTATGTTCTTCACATCTGGTCCTGTCCTGACTGGGCCAAGGGCTACTGCATGAGTGATCTCCTGCTTGATCTGGGCAAAGGCTTGTTGCTGCTCAGGGCCCCACTGGAAAGTGTTCTTGCGGGTGACTGTAGCATCGCATGGCTACAGTGTTCATCGTGGTCCAGGGAAATACAGGGGCCGGCAGGGAAACAGACGAGACAAGTCTCTGTTTTGTTAAGCACGAGGGTCCATTTTATTTCTTCCCACCCCGAGCCGGGGTGGGAGAAGAAGGTGAAGAGGGAGAGAGCGAGAGAGAGAACCCCACTCCCATCTCCCCTTAAGTAGAGGGTCTGGGGGCGGGGCAAACGGCAGGTAAGGGCATTGACCTGAAGCCAATGGAGACACACCGAGGGGGAAGGAACCACAAGGCCAAGGTCATTGGGAGGGTGGGCAGAACCAACCAAACCATTGTGTACAGAGCACATTGGAAGTATCCCTTAAGGCAGGAGGGATAGCTAGGGTCTGTCTTGCCAAGGCCAGACCCTGGGTATTACATTGAGTGGCTGAAGGGACTCCACAGGTGACCAGGTAGAGAGAGCTCACAATCTGGCTGTACTCAGGGATATGCATTCTCCAAAAGCCTATGGCGCCTAGGAAAGCTTGTGTTTCCTTCTTGTTGGTTGGTGGAGACATTGCTGTGATCTTGTTGATGACATCGGTGGGAATCTGACACCGTCCATCTTGCCACTTAATTCCCAGGAACTGGATCTCTTGAGCAGGTCCCTTAACTTTGCTCTTCTTGATAGCAAAACTAGCTTTCAGCAGAATCTGGATGATCTTCTCTCCTTTCTCAAACACTTCAGCTGCAGTATTCCCCCACACAATGATGTCATCGATGTACTGCAGATGTTCTGGAGCCTCACCCTTTTCTAGTGCAGTCTGAATCAGTCCATGGCAGATGGTAGGACTGTGCTTGCACCCCTGGGGCAATCGGTTCCAAGTGTACTGCACACCCCTCCACGTGAAGGCAAACTGAGTCATGCATTCTGCTGACAAAGGAATGGAGAAAAATGCATTGGCAATGTCAATAGTGGCATACCACCTTGCTGCCTTGGACTCCAGCTCGTACTGGAGCTCCAACATGTCTGGCACAGCAGCGCTCAGCAGTGGAGTCACTTCATTCAATGCACGATAGTCCACTGTCAATCTCCATTCTCCTTCAAATTTGTGCACAGGCCAGATGGGGCTGTTGAAGGGTGAGTGGGTTTTGCTGACTACCCCTTGGGTCTCCAGCTCACGAATCATCTTGTGGATGGGAATCACAGCATCTCGAGTTGTTCTGTACTGTCGGCGATGCATTGTTGAAGTGGCAATTGGCACTTGTTGCTCTTCCCCCTTCAGAAGTCCTACAGCAGAAAGGTTCTCTGATAGTCCAGGCAAGGTGTTCAATTGCTTAATACCCTCTGTCTCTACAGCCACTATCCCAAATGCCCACCCGAGTACCTTAGGGTCTTTAAGTACCCATTTTGGAGGAAGTCTATGCCCAAAATGCATGAGGCCTCTGGGCCAGTCACAATAGGGTGCTTCTTCCACTCATTTCCAGTCAGACTCACATCAGCTTCCACCACAGTAAAATCCTGTGATCCCCCGGTCACACCAGCAATAGAAACAGATTCTTCCCCCACGTCTTGATGGGAGTACTGTGCACTGCGCACCAGTGTCAACCAAGGCCTCATATTTTTGTGGTTCTAATGTGCCAGGCCAATTAATCCACACAGTCCAAAAAACACGGTTTTCCCTAGCCTCTACCTGGCTAGAGGCAGGACCCCTCTAAGCCTGGTTATCCATCTTTCCCTGGGTAACTGGAGCTACTTCCTTTCTGGTAGAACTTACTCTCTGAGTCTTATCTTCCTCCAATTCAAGCACATGTCAAGCCAGATCAGCAGTAAATTTTCCATCCCATATCCTCATGTCTTCTCCACAATCACCTAGGAGGGACCACAGCTTACCTCATGGGATGCCCCTTCCCTCTCTGTCTGGGGGACATCTGCATTTGGTGCCAAAACCTCTGACCTGTACTGCCGAGATTTGGAGAATGCCCTTTTTAATCTCCTCCATGAGTTTATTGTGATTCTCCTCTATCTTGTCTTCTAATTTCTGCATATGTGTTTCCAGAGCTGCAATTCTTGCATGTGTTGGACCATGCACGGCATCTGAATATGCTCAGAGCTTCTTTGCCTTATCCAGCACGGTCCCCTCCGTACCATCCTGCTTCATTATTGCTAAAGCAGAAGAGTATTCATGTGGCCCAAGTCATACAAGTTTTCGCCACATCACGGGTGTACATGGTACCAAGTCTGGGTTCCTAGTGTTTAGGTCATCTGAGAAGACAATCTCTGCCACTGCCATTTCTCTCAAGCATTGAATCCCTTGTTCTATGGTCTTCCACTGGGTTTGCTGAATATAGAGATCGTCTGCACACAGGTATCTTTGTGCCACACTTCCCAGGACCCGTTCACAGAGACTGCAAGGGGTAGCCTCCCTCATCATTCCTTGGTCGATAACCAGATCATGTGACAGGGATCCCAAATGCCTTGCTTCAGTGCCGTCCAGCATTGTAGCCTCGCCTGCAGCATCTTACAGACAGGCTAATGAACTAATTATAGATTCATCAGGTCGTCAAGTGTAATCCTTTCTTAGGCCATGAAAGTCCTTCAGGGAAAAGGACTCAATAGTGGCTCCTGATCTTGTGCCAGCTGGTTGGGCTTCTGATCTTGTGCTAGTTGGTTGGGCTTCTGATTGTGTTTTGGTTGGTTCGGCTTCTGATTGAGTGTCAGTTGGTTCAGCTTCTGATTGGGTGTCGTCGGGAGGCATTGAGGGTCCTTCACCTGGATCATCATCCACTGGTCGATCGGTTTTGCGTGTGTGCTTCTTTGCCAGGGCGACTGCCAGTGTCTTAGTCTCACTGTCTGGTGTAGCTGCTCACTTAGGCTCACTGTCTGGTTTAGCTGCTGTCTGAGTAGCTAGGGTGTTGGCTGCAGCCTGAGAAACTGGGGTAGCTGCTGATTTATCTCCCTGCCCCCCTGCCTCTATCTGGTGTTCTACAGTATCTAGTAGCGTGTGATAAGCATATGCCAGGGCCCAGCTTATGGCAATGAGCTTTTTCTCCTTAGAGTCATCATGGCAGTTCTCCAGATATTTCCCCACCTCATCTGGGTTCTGAATTTGTTCTCTTGAAAATCCCCAAGCTGGGGGATCAGAAAATCCCTTCAATGTCTGTCCCATTCTCTCCCATTCTACACACCACTCAGGATTTTCCACACCTGGGTCTACTTCTGCATCAGGGGTCTCATCAGCCCTTCTGGAAATCTCAGACCTCACTCTAGACAAGCTACAAACCATATAGAGGAAGCTTACCAGTTGAAATACCAGGAAGGTGGTCTCTAACATTCAGGGGACACTGAACATTCTCCAAAAGTGAGGTAACCGACTCCAAAGAGAAGAAGGAAAGGAAAGGCTCAAACGCTTCATTCCCTGTTCTTCCTCTAACAAACTGAGTGCAGTTATTCATAAATCCCCAAAACATGCTGCTGGAACTAGGATGCAGGGTAGGACGAAGAGACCATAAACCAAACATACCTGGCACAAACTCCAGTAGCTGTATAAAGTTTTTATAAATTATGATCACTGAGCCCAACAAAATAGCAATCCTAATCCCTGCAGCCAGGCCCTGCCGGGCCTCCAAGAGCTGCTGCCCGCAGGAAAGTGGCCTGGGCCAGATGAGCCCCTTTTCCTACCCTGGCTGCCAGCAGGAGAGAGGGGAGGCTGCAACTCAGCAGTGCTGGCTGCGTGCCCGGGGTCGAAGCAGAGAGGGCTGGGCTGTGGCTAGGCCATGCTCTGGTCGGGCCATGCTCCGGCCCTGGCTTCCAGTGCCGCTGGCTTTGGGGAGGATGGAATCTTCCCCCTCCTTCCGGGCCCTGAGGAGCAGTTCTGAGTTTGAGTCCATTTCAGATCAGAACACGGGGTAGAGGAAAGCAATCCATCAGCCGTTCCTAAGCATGCTTCCCCCCCCAATCCCCCATCACCAACATGGCTTTGAAATTCAACACTGTGAGTCACAGCCCAAAGTAGAAGAAATCTGAGCAAAGATGTTAACCCTTCCCTGAAAGAAAGAAGAAAGGGACAAAGTGAACATAAAGAAGACACAGCATGAAGTCAGTAGAGCGAGAGTAAAAGAATTAATAAAGACTATTAGAAGAAGTGATTGAAGAAGTGGACATTTTTAACTGGACTTATCTAGTGTAAACCATGGAGAAATAGACTATTTCTTATAATATCTTAATGGTGTTTGGAAGAATGCTAGTTCTAGTCAAAAGTTGTAGATTGATATAATTGAAAAATAATTAAAAATTTTGAACAGAGTAAGCCCCTCGTTTCTGGGGTAAAAGGAGGTCTCAGCCTTTGAGACAAAGATAATTTTAAAGAGAAAGTGATTTGAAGCCCTTCACTCCTAGGGTAAAAAGGAAGTCTCTATTTCTGTTGCGATATAGATGATTTTAGAGATAGAAGAAGAGAATCCTTGTTTTATACTAGAAGAAGCATTATTAAACAGTACCCCAAATACGCTGAGAAGCCCATGAGTAGCCAAGGGAAAAGCTGCTAATGGGTAGGACTGCACAATCTGCAAAAATTCCGGGCAGTTGTAATTTGTGATATTAGGAGCCACCAAACTGTTTTTTTCTTGTAGCGAATGTCTTCATAGGACTCTAGAGAGACTCCTCTCCCAAAGTAATGAAAGATTATGTTTAAATAGTAAAACTGACTAAAAACCACAGGTTGTGTCTCTCTATACTGTTAGTGAGAAAAAGAACACTTTGGGGGGGGGAGGAAAAGGGTTTTAAAGGTTTCATATTTTTTTTAATTTTCTTTTCTTCTTTTTGTGTGTGTTAATAAATTTATTTATTTATCTTTAAGCTTAGGCCTGCTTTGCTTCTCCTAATCCGATCTCACAGGGGGAAAAAGAGAGTAAACACTAAGATCACTACACTAAATTTAACAAACAGAAACAAGTAAACGTAAAACCACTACAGCATGTAGCACTTTTTTGCATTCAGGATTTGCATTTGACACGCCTAGTTTTAGCACCAATTCATCTTGTCCTGGTTTAGGGCGAATTTGGGAGGAAATCTCCGAGTGGGGTTCCTCTGAAAAGCAAATCCAAACAGCCCCTCCCCCCAGCCGGTCCGGGGAAATAATTCCCTCAGAGATAGAGTGGAAAAAAAGCCTTATTTATTTAACAAACAAAATGCCCACAAGCATAAAGAATGAATAATAATAATAACAATAATAATAATATGAAACAATAAAACCTCTCGCTGCTCCGAAGAGAGATGGCAAAACTCAGAGTCCGTGTCAGGAGTCTGTTTATCAGTCCCTTCAGTGCTGAAAAATGCCGAGCCCCGGCCCGGTGGGCCACGGGTGCAAGATCCCGGTGCTCCTCTGGGTTTTTCAGTCCTGAGCAGATTTAAACAGTCCCAAAGAAAAATAAAATAAAAAAAAAAACAGTCCAGGAAAGCTTCTTTGCCTCAGCTAGCTAGACTAACAAGAGGAGAAAAAAAAACTCTCTCTGGCTGCCCTCTGTGTATCCGACGAAGAAAAAAAAACCACACAGTCCCAAGGACGAGAGCAGATTCCGAGGAGTGAGTTTGTTTCTCAAAACAAACTGCGCGCTTCTTCTTTCCCTGCTCACTCTCAGAACCAGTCTTAAAGGTACAGAACACAGAACAGACGATTTGGGGATACATAGTCACCCTAGGACACATCTTTAGCTTTCTCTTCTAAAATTTGTCTCTCAATAATGAGCTTAAGGCAGTCAATGAATTTCATATATGGCTATTCGGCCCTTGTTTTATTTCTACAAAATCCTGTGCAGGTGTGTTACCATCGGGCACTTGAATCAGTGCTTTTCTTGCAGCGTTTTTAATATCATCAAGCACTGGCCTGGGTAGATTGACAACCTGGTCATTTGGTTGAATATATGCCCCTTTCCCCACCAGCTGTTCTAGTGTTAGTATAGCCCGCACCTGATCTGTGGCGTAACTGGTATACTCTGTAGGTGACAACAGTACTGTTGTAATGTTTTAAATCATGAGGGGTGAGTACATGAGCTATGAAAGTAGCTCTAATCAGATTGTTGAAAAAAGGGGAAATCCTTCCATAATCCTTAGTGGCCTTGCATAATTCTTTTACTTCCCTGAAGGGGGTTCCCATCTAGGGCCCACTCCCCCCCATCTGTATAGCACTGGGAAAGCTGCAATTTTAGAAGCAACTTCCGAATCTCCTTCTTTTTTCCGTGCACAGAGGCAATCTCCGTTTTGTATTCTATTCCAGGAAAATCTGAGGGACTAGAAGGAAGGGAACACAAGGGGACAGGAGTAGCTGATAAGCCAGATTCCTGAGTATGAGACGGGTTTCACCCACGTGTTTTCTTCCCAGGAATAAGAGGGTTAATAGCAGTCCCAGGTGAAGGGGAGCAGGCACTTGGCATGGGGGATGCAATCCCAGTTCCTTTGGGCGGGGTGGTGTGAGGCTACAGTTGCCACTGCTTTTCTTCAGCTTTTAGGGCTTCTAGGATTACCTGAAAAGTAGGCAGCAAACGGGGGGCAATCGAGTCTCTCCTGGTGGTTAAATCATATAACTTCACCCCCACGTGATCCCAAAAACCCTAGGAAAAAATATGATTGTCCGAGCTGAGTCCTGCAGGAGCTGGAAGGGTGCCACCCAGATTTACAGTGGACGGAGAATTCTGCAATACCCATTTCAGTAGGGTTTTTAGCTTCCGTTTCTTGAACTCCTTCCTGTGGTCTGCTAAAAGTTTTTTAAAACATCCATATACATCCTATTCCAAATTGGAAAGTTTCTGTCCCATCTTGTACCCCAGAAGAAACAGGGGGGATCGAGTGGGAGAGCCTGCCCGGTTAGGGTAGGGGCGATGGGGTCTTTCTCTCTCATCACCTGCCTTCCCACAGGAGTCTGAGACGGCTGGATTTCCTCCGAATGGCCGCTTGCCTTCACGTCAGGCCCGACGAGTTTAATCCACAGCAGAGAGGTCCTACTCGGTTTGCTAGTCCAGCCAAAACCGGGAACTCTGGAGGTCTCCTCAATGTGAGGGGTCCCTGTTCAGAGGGTGCCATGTGTCTCGATGGGCGTGATCCCTGCAACCCCAATCCCAGTTCGGCTGGGTTGCACGTGGCTAATAAATGAGATGGGTATGTTGGATAGCTCAGAGATATGATTTAATGCATCAGACCGCAGGCAGTATCCAAAGACAAGGGGGTGTGGTTAACCTGGCATTTTATAGGTTTTACCTGGGCAGGTGTCCAATCTTGGTTAAAGGGCAGGGGCTTGACCTTATAAGTCTAAGGTCTTGAACCAACAGGGCTTACTCAATTAGCATCTTCCTAACATCCCACCTCCCAAGGTCTCAGGTTTCCACACCAAAGTGCCACATCTACACTTCTTGAAATACCTCCAGGGACGATGACTCAACCGCTTTCCTCTTGTCCTATCACTTGCTACTTGGGAAAAGAGACTGACACCCACCTGTCTACAACAACCTTTCAGGTAGTTGTAGAGTGCAATAAGGTCTCCCCTCATCCTCCTTTTTTCCAGACTTAACAACCCCAGTTCCCTCAGCCTCTCCTCATAAGACTTGTTCTCCAGACCCTTCACCAGCTTTGTTGCTGTTCATTGGACATGCTTTAGCACTTCAATGTCTTTCTTGTAGTGAGGGACACAAAACTGAACACAGTATTCAAGGTGTGGCCTCATCAGTGCCGAGCACAGAGAGACAATCACTTCCCTAGCCCTGCTGGCCATGCTATTTCTGATACAAGCCAGGATGCCACTGGCCTTCTTGGCAACATGGACACACTGCTAGGTCATGTTCAGCTGGCTGTCAACTAGCATCCCTAGGTCCTTTTCTACCAGGCACTTTTCCAGCCACCCTTCCCCAAGCCTGTAGCATTCCGTGGGGTTTGTTGTGACCCAAGTACAGGACCCAGCACTTTGCCTTGGTGTATCTCATACAATTGGCGTTGGCCCATCAATCAGCCTATCTACATACATCCCTCTGCAGACCCTTCCTACTCTCCAACAGGTCAACACTTCCACCCAACTTTGTGTCATCTGCAAACTTACTGAGGGTGCCCTTAATCCCCATGTCCTGACCATCGATAAAGATATTAAACAGAACTGTGCCCAGTTTTGAGCCCTTGGAAACACCACTTGCGACCAGCCACGAACTGGAGTTAACTTCACTCATCACTGCTTTTTGGGCCTGGACATCCAGCCAGTTTTTTACTCAGCAGAGTACATCTATCCAAGCCATGAGCAGCCAGTTTCTTCAAGTAAAACAAGCGGTTTTCATACAAGCACATCCTTTTTCAATATATACAAGTATGGTTTCAAGGGTTTCATCAGGATGTATTTCAAACTGACAAGCATTTTGTTCATTGTCAAGACAAACGTCTTGGGCCTTAATGGTGTTACTTTCACAAATAAATCCCTGTTGTTCCTGTATAAGACAAGTAAAGCCAAAGCTGTGCATGCAAGTAAAGCAAAACAAGGAATTAATTCACTGCTTCCCATGGGCAGACAGGTGTTTAGCCATCTCTAGGAAAGCAGGACTTCATCACACATAGCAGTTACTTGGGAAGTAGACACCATCACTCCAAAGGTCTTCATCCTCCTTCCCTCCCCTCTTTATATACTGAGCATGATACCATATGGTCTGGAATATTCCTTTGGTCAGTTTGGGTTAGCTGTCCTGGCTATCCCCTCCATCCTTCTTGCACAGCCCCAGCCTACTTGCTGGTAGGGTTGTGTGAGAAGCAGAAAAGGCCTTATTAATTATGTGTCATGGTTTGGAAAGACAGGTGTCTGCTAGGGAAACCTGGAGCTTCCCTTGGAAAGAAAAATGTAAACCCCTCCCTCCAAATTATTATAATTTTGAAATTAAGGGGGCTTTCAGGCAAAGATATGGGAATAGGAATAACAGTTCTTTACTAGGAATATTAAAAATACAAATGTAGTAACACAGAAAAAACAAAACCAAGCAAACAAGAAAAAATCCTAGAAACACTGACAGTCAGACTATGACCTGACACCCTGTTGGTCAGGGTGTTGGACGCAGTCCAAACAAGTCCTCCTGGAGTGACAGATGTGGTTCTGATGGAGCAGAGATGATCCTGTAGAAGGGTACAGTCTCCTTCTGAAGGTCCAGTGGTGATGAGTCCTGTCTTCTGGGAAATCCAGTGGAAACAGGCTGCCCTGGTGTTTCTGACTCTCAGTTTTTATCTAGGTAGGAACGGTTGGTTCTTCCCACTGGGTGGATGTTACAGAATTCCTCAGGGAAGGTGGACACGATGTCTACCTAGGCCTTGAACTACCCGAACTGAGGCCTTCACAAAGGCCTGAGTGAGGCCTTGAAGCCTGTGACGCAGCTAGAAATTCTTAGCTGAGTGTGGCACAGTTAGAAATTAGTAGTTAAGGTGTCAGGGAAAGATAATAAGGTTGTGAAGGTCACTGAATAGAATTGTTAGTAAGCATGTGATAGCCACCTTAAGAGTAAGTAAAATAAAGTGTGTTTTCATACTTCTCTCTGCTGTATGCCAATGAAAAGCCACTGTAATTGTAAACTATATAGAAATGTATATAAGTGGCCATCTTAGTGGAAATAAAGCAGAACGTAGTCGTTAACCACATTGGCTCAATCTGCGTTCTCTATATACTCCAACTTCTCTTTATCTCAGGCAACCCTGCAACATATTGGCGCCCGAACAGGGACCTGGGAGTGTGAGTGCCTTGCAAAGCATCGATGCCGAAAAACCGTCCGGACATGGGCACTGACCCAGAGCACGTTTAAATACGGGGGCTCTGGACCCAGAGCGCGTTTAAATATGGGGGCTCTGGAGAAAGCTGTAGTTTAAATACTGGGAGGCTTTCACTGGGAGACTCCGTGCTTGATCGAGTCCATGCTTGATCGAGCGAAATGGAGCGGGAAGTTGGAGTTTCCGCAGCGGTCCGACGCTGAGGAACAGCGTCAGCACCACCCTGTGGAAGGAAGGTAAGCTGCAGTGCAGCAGAGAGGGACGTAAACATCTGGGATGGATGCGGAAATTGCAGCGGCAGTTCACCTTCTGTTTACTATCCTGTCTAAGAGAGGTGAAAAGGTGAAAGAGACTGAGATTGAACAGATAGCCCTGTGGGCGTGGAAACGGGGAAAATTGCATGATTCGTGGTTGGTTTTTAGTACCTCAGAATGGCGCGAGATTGGGGAGTTGCTCTGGGACTCGTCTCTCTCGGGAGGCAAGGAGGTGAAACTTGCCCATGACCTTGGAGCAGTTTGGAAAAAAGTGATTCATACATTGCGTGCCATGTTAGCTGAGAAAAAAGCGGCGGCGGCAGCGGTCCAAGCTTTTCAGGGAGTGGGAGGAGACGAGGCAGGAATTCCATCCCTTCCTCCTCAAAAACCTGCCAAATATGTAAAGTTTTTCGGTCTGGGTGAACATCCGATTCGTGGTTTGAGTGCTCCAATCAGTTCTACTCTGCGAGCTGTCCTTGAACATGTAGCGCAGGCAGAGCATGTAGTTCAGGCGGAGCAGTGGTCTCCTCGGCTGCTCGAACAGACTGAGGGCAAACAGGAAGTGGCTCTGCAGCCCCATTCAGGAGGCGTGGTGACAGGCGGAGACTCAGGCGGAGCTGAGGGCGGAGATGGGCAGACCCAGATGACACAGCACGGGGGCGGAATGGCAGGCGGAGACGAGAATGACGTGCCGGTGGGGGTGGAACGATCCTCTCTTCAGCATGCGCTGAAGCAGACCGACCTGGAGCGGGGGATCCGCTCCCCCCGCATCAGCACTGACACAGACCGAGCAGCTCTCCCCGCAGGGGGAGAAGCGGGCTGCACGGCATCAGCAGCCACCACTCACACAGCAGCAACAGAAGCAGGAGCAAACACGTCAGCGTGCAGTCTCAAGCCAGCTGGTTGTCCACTTCCAATTGACAGTGACTCTGACCCAGAGGAAAACGTGACTGCCTTTGCATCCTGTCACAGGCAGCGTCCTCAAAGACAACTACAGCCTGTCACTGTTTCACAACATGACGAGCGTTCATCTGAACTGCATCACATCATTTCAAAGCTTGCTCGACTGCCACACCACCCAGAAGAACACCATAACTCATCTCAATTACCAGCTTTTTCCAAAAATCCAATTGATGCACGAAAAACAGCAGCTGCAAAAACAGCAATCACGGCTGGAGATTGGAATGCTGCAAATGCCCTTTCCTGTCCTGTCGTGATAGCAAATGGCACAGCCAACTGGGAACCTTATGATTATAAAGTGCTGCAAAAGGCCAAGGACATTGTTACAACTTATGGCCGTGTGTCCACGGAAGCTGGTCCTGTCTGGGTGCCGAGTCAATTTACCCGTGCATGTCCTCCGGCAAAGATCCCATCAGACGGAGAGAACGAACCTGAGAACGACGATCCACCTGGAACACCTTCTGATGATTCATAGACTGATCAAAATTAGTTTTAGTGTGTGTGTGAAATAAGTAGTTTTGAGAAATTATAAGTTATAGGTAATTTTCTTTGCAGGAAACTGGAAAAAACGACCAAAAGTGCCAGCAAAATGTTGTGGGTTGAACTGTTTGTCTTTAATGTTGTCCTGGTAAAAGGCGCGATTGCAGTGCTTGACATTGACCAAAGAGAGAACATGTGGGTCACATGGGCCAATCGAACTGGACAAGATTCATTCTGTTTGTCTTTAGCGACACCGTCCAGTCCTTTTCGCACCTGTTTAATTGGCGTTCCATTGTCTTCCATGATAGAATTCCAAAATTGGACTCAAACTAAAATATATTCAAATCTAGCAGAAGCCTGGAACGCATGGTGTCACCAGCCTGTTGAATCCAGTCACATGCATTCTGAAACTTGGTGTGAAACTCATAAAATTCCAAAAAATTATTTAGGAGCCCAAGCTGTTGCCATCGCTCAAAATCTTAAAGTCAAGGGTACTGAGCCGCAGGAGTTTGATCTCCTTGGTTCTGTACCAGGTAATTATTGTTTAACATTTGGCCATGTGAGACAATCCAAAGTTGGCAACACTTGGTTGTTTCCTAAATCCCCATTGTATTATAGTAATACAGAGTACTGCAACAATTGGACACAGCTTGTAGCGCCAGCACAAGATGCTGCAAGACAACTACCACCAGGTGTTTTCCTCATCTGTGGGGATTGAGCCTGGTCTGCTGTGCCTCAAAGAGCAGCAGGAGGTCCATGTTACTTTGGAAAATTAACTTTGTTTGCTGCCTCCATTCATCAAATCACAAAATTTTCGCGAACACCCCAACGATCTAAACGCAGTGCCCTTCATTTGAATTCCCATTGTAAGGATTTAGTTGACTTGTGGCAAAGTCCAACTGTAATTGTAGCCTCAATCTTTGCCCCAGGAGTCGCATCAGCACAAGCTCTTACCCAGTTACGAACCTTAGCTTGTTGGACATCAATACAAATTAACATAACATCTAATATGTTGAGTGAACTTGCTGCGGATGTTGGTACTGTCCGCCATGCAGTCCTTCAAAACAGAGCTGCCATTGACTTCCTCCTCCTTGCCCAAGGTCATGGATGTGAAGAATTCAAAGGCATGTGCTGCATGAACTTATCTGATCACTCGCAGTCAATCTATAAGCAACTTGCGCAACTAAGAAGTAATATGGGAAAGATTGTGATTGTTGATACTCCTTTCAACAAGTGGTTCAGTTCACTTGGGTTTGCTGGTTGGATCAAAGATCTGATCCATTTCGGAATCATTCTCTTTATTATTATTATTATAGTTATTTTAATAGTCGTACCTTGTGTGTTTAAATGTGTGCAAATAACAATTAATCGTGCCTTTGAATCAGCCTGGGTAGTTCAAAAAGAAAAAGGGGGATTTGTTACAGAATTCCTCAGGGAAGGTGGACACGATGTCTACCTAGGCCTTGAACTACCCGAACTGAGGCCTTCACAAAGGCCTGAGTGAGGCCTTGAAGCCTGTGACGCAGCTAGAAATTCTTAGCTGAGTGTGGCACAGTTAGAAATTAGTAGTTTAGGTGTCGGGGAAAGATAATAAGGTTGTGAAGGTCACTGAATAGAATTGTTAATAAGCACGTGATAGCCACCTTAAGAGTAAGTAAAATAAAGTGTGTTTTCATACTTCTCTCTGCTGTATGCCAATGAAAAGCCACTGTGAATGTAAACTATATAGAAATGTATATAAGCAGCCATCTTGGAAATAAAGCAGAACGTAGTCGTTAACCACATTGGCTCAATCTGCGTTCTCTATATACTCCAACTTCTCTTTATCTCAGGCAACCCTACAACAGGTGGAGCATCTCACAATGGGATGATGTAATGTTATCAGTCATGTGGTGAGCCTTAATGGCCCATTAACAGAAGATATTCCCCTGGAGGGCGGATGGGTTGTGAAAGAGATAAAAACATTGCTCCACCTGGTTTTAACATCTGGCTCATTAACAGAAAACACATGCCCCCTTCCCCCCGGAGTTATGAGGAATGGGTTATACAAGAGATAAAGAAAAACGCCACCCTAACCAGTTTCAGCAGATGGAAAATAGAATACACATTTTTGGTTACATATTGCAACCCAAGACAGTATGGTATCAAGACAGTCCATAATTGCTCTCTGTAGTTCTGTGGGTTGTATTTTGAAAAATTAGAATAAGTTTGGGGATAACCCAATGACTAAAGATAAAATGAAGAGATATTGTAATCAATGGTGACCACCTGATAAATCAGAGGATGTGAAGCATGTGTTATTGCAGTTTAATATTAATCTTACAGTTGATGTTGCTTTCCACTAACTTGATGAATGGGATGAGGTTTTTAATGTTGATGCTTTTATGACATTGTATAGAGATCCTGGTGTGAAAAACGATAGTTCACTTTCTTAGTAAAATTTATAAGTTTAATAAAAATTTAAAAAAAGAGACAATTAGGAAACAGAAAACAAAGGAATCTCGGCCAGGGTGACTTGACATTCTGCCAAGTGCACACCTCAACTCAGAAAAACGCTCCTTTAAATGTACCAGTTTGTTACGTATTCAAAAGAACCTAATGCATTATTCAAACATTCCTTTGAGTTTAGAAATTCTTTCCTAGTTTTAACTCTCCCAACCTGCCCCTATTTCACTAATTTAGCATTTTATTACTCCTTGTAAATTTCTTAGTGGCGCCTCTTGGTGGTCTCATGTCCCGTTTTCTGATAACAGGATCCATGAATTCCTTCTTGGAGCTTTGGTTCTTTGTTATTTTCATCTGGATAATTCAGGAATGCAGGAGGATTCCCTCTATCCTCTGGTTTATCCGGTTTAGATGTTACAAAAACAGTTCTTACTTTTAACACTATGCTGCAACCCAAAAATATACGTATTTATCACATCACCATTTCTAAACCCTGTCAATAATAAAAGAAACTAGAAAAACCTTCCCACATTATACATATAGCATTCATTTTAATATTTGCAAAAAGCCAACTTTATAATATGCATGTATAACACAGGTATTCAGAAAAAGTGTAAATTGGGGGGGAATATGCTGATGCCATGTATTGAGAAGGAGATGTAAAGCAAGGGATTGTATATTGTAGAGGGGATGAACCTGAAGATGTGCAAATGTTAGTTTCCTTCTTTTCACTCCCATATAACATCAAGGTAGGGACAGATAAGGAGAATAGAGATCAAAATAAAGAGCATATGGGAAGTGCCGATTGTGGGCTGGTCTCAGAGGCATACTCTGCTAGTGATACAGATGCCTTAGACAGTGGGAACAGAGGGTCTGCCAACTTTTGTACTGAGACCTAAGTCGACTAGAAAACAAACTTTCTAACACAACTTGAAGCAGGAAGGCCAAGGGGTATTTAAGGCCAAACACAAGGCAAGCAAAGGTCTTGACCCTACCTCTTGAAATTTCTATCTGAATGAACACTGCTGGAACCCAGGAGTTGGTAGCTATATGTGTGCCTTTCTGTATCTTTTCTGTCTTTCTCTCCTTCTAATTCCATCTCCTTGGAATTTTTAAGTAACTTAAAATTGAACAGGCTTAAATTTTGCTAAGTTGAATGGGCTAAGTTAATGCTTTGGGAAGTGTTTCATGTTGATTGAATGCTGCTCTAAACCTTTTGCCAAAGTCCTCTGATTTTCTAAAGTTGCCAGTAAAGTTCTTTTTGTTATTTTGACCTGTTGAGAATATCTAGTCGGTATTTCTCCCGTGAGTCTAACTCAGAGTACATGAACAACCCTTTAAGCCCTTTTAAGTGTCTCATCGAGCAAGGTTGTTTGGGGCCTTACACTCCCAACATTATTTGAGAACATATCCAGCAATTAGTTACATTTATTATTTTAGCTACTTTGATCTTTAAACTTTCATAAGTATTTTAATGACTAATCCCTAGGTGAAATTCTAAAGGTGTCTTTGGCAATCAAAGATTTTGGTTCACTATCAAGATACAGATTATCCTAGGGTGACTTTATGATGCTTGTATCCCCAATCGTCTGTTCTGTTGATGTTGGATATTGTGTTCTGTGCCTTTAAGACTGGTTCTGAGAGCGAAGCGGGGAGAAGGAGAAGCGCCAAGTTTGTTTTGAGAAACTGCTCTGACTCCTCCTCATTTTGGCTCCTGGACTGTGTTTATCTGAAGCACGGACAGACACCGGGATAGAGATCTCCTGTGCTTTTAGTTAGTTTTAGCTAGCTGAGGCAGAGAAATTCCCTGGACTGTTTTTTTATGTTTTTCTTGGGACTGTTTAAACCTGTCCTGAACTGAAGAACCCAGAGAGAGACCAGAATCTCACACCTGCGGCCCACCGAGGCCCAGGACGTAATTTTCCAGCACCAGAGGGACTGGGACTGATAAGAGACTGGGTGAGCTGAGCTACACCCATGGCAAGGACTTTCTCAATTTGCCATCTCACTTTGGAATAATGGAAAGTTTTATTGTTTCATATTATTCATTCTTTATGCTTGTGGGCATTTTGTTTGTTAAATAAATAGCTTTTTACACTTTTCTCCGAGGAAGTTCTTTCCTGGACCAGTTGGGGGAGGGGCCGTTTGGGTTTGCTTCCCAGAGGGACCCCATTTGGGGGTTTTCTCCCAAATTTGCCCTAAACCAGGACACAGATATAGGTAATATTTTAGTTACAAGGTTACTCATTCTCTTTCCTCAGTCTTATTTGTGTTGGGGACAATAATTCCATGTTCCATGGAGCTGATGCCTTTTACATTCTAGAAAAATGCACCCAATGTCCTTTACTATTCAACTTTCCTGTGATATTATGTTGTTAACAATACTTGGTAGGGTCCTTTCCACTTCGATTGGAGAGGTGCTGGGTCCCAGTCCTTAAGGTACACCCAGTCTCCTGGTCGGAATTTGTATCCTGGTGTGTCCAGTCCTGTCAGTCTGGTGACAACAACTTCCCATCATAAATCTGGCAATGTTTTACCTAAAGATATGTGGTAGTTACTGAGGTCTGTCCCACCTTTACCATGCACATCCTGTTTGATATGTGGGGTTTGATAGGGCCAACCATATAGCAGCTCATAGGGGCTTAATTTTTCTGTGCCTCTAGGTTGGATCCTAATTCTCAACAAAGCAATTGAGAGGGCTTGTACCCAAGTAAACAAGGTTTCTTGACAGATTTTATTGAGTTGCAGCTTAAGAGTATAATTCATCCTTTCTACCTTTTCACTAGCTTATGGCTGGTATGGAGTATAAGTCCCACTAAATTCTCAAGGCCTTGCTAACTTGTTCCACTATTTTTGCTAGTAAATGAGACCCTCTGTCTGATGACATTCCCAGAGGAACTCCAAAGTGCAGAATTATTTGATTTAGCAATATTTTTGCAACTTCTTTTGCTATGTTTGTTTGACAGGGAAATGCTTCAGGTCACCCAGAAAAGGTATCCACTAAAACTAAAAGATATTTATAGCTCTCTTTATGTGGAACTTATATGCCAGTAATTTGTATCCCAGCAAATTACCAGATTTCATAGCCCCTATTACCACTTTATTTCCAGTATTGTGGTTATTTCTTTTACATGTGCCACACTTTTGAGTCTTTGAAGATACGATTTTGATAATCTTGGAGCTAATTACTGTCTTTCTTAAGTGTTTCAACAATTTTTCTGCACTCCAATACGTAGACTGGTGCTCTCTGTCTACTATTTCTCTCATAATTGCCTTGGGAACTATCACTATTGCAGTAGGGTGTAGCAACATGGGATTTAGATGGTGGTTGCTGCTACCTATCCCCACTAAGCATCTCTTTTGGAAAGGCTACTTGGGAAAGACGCACGCACAGGATGGGGTTTTTGCCCTCCAGCATCAGGCAGGGGTGCTTTAAAAGAGGCCTTTAGGGAGCACGGCGACCCAGAGTGGGCAAACAGGGGCATGACACGGCAGTTTGGGAGGCAGTTGTGCAGGCAGGGCAAGCAGGTAGGGCTGAAGGTTTTTTCTTTTAGTTTTCAATTCTGTTGGTTAGCTTTTGGTTTTTTTAGTAATGGTTTGTACATGATTCAAAACTGCAGTTAGTAAAAGTGTATGTAGCCAGGTAGAACCCTCCAAGAAGGATGTGTCTGTCCAGAACCATTCCTGTGAGGAGTGTTTAAGCTTATCAGTGGCACCAGGGGGAGTTGCAGAAGAAGTCTGCATGCGGTGTGACCAAGTGAATGATCTCCTTTTGTTGGTGGCTGAGCTTAGGGAGGAAGTTGATAGACTAAGGAGTATTAGGGAAAGTGAAAGGGAAATATATTGGTGGAGTTCCACCCTTCCATCCTTTAGGGAGGCCCACCAGGAGTCAGAGGACTCCCATGCCTCCCAATGTCAGGCAATAGGAGGGCACCTGGTGGATGAAAGGGAGTGGAAATGGGTTCCTACTCAGGTAGGTAATAGAAATTCCCCCCCAACCCCCATCACCTACCCAGGTGCCACTTCAGAATAGGTATGAGGCCCTGGATCTAGAGGGTCAGTTAGATGATGTGGAAGAAATTGATCTACTCAGTGAGCCTCCCAGTTATGCCTGATCAGTCAGACAGATTACTACTTCTAACATTAGAAAGAAAAGAAGAGTAGTCATCATGGGTGACTCCCTTCTGAGGGGATCAGAGGGCCCTATATGTTGACCAGACCCAACTCACAGGGAGGTCTGCTGCCTCCCTGGGGCTCGGATATGGGATATTACTGAGAGACTTCCTGGACTGATTCAGCCCTCTGATTACTACCCACTGCTGATACTCCAGGCTGACAGTGATGAGATTGAAAAGAGAAGTCCTAGGGCAATAAAAAGGGACTTTAGAGCATTGGGTCGAGTGATTGATATGGCAGGAGTACGGGTAGTGTTCTGTTCAATCCCTTTAGTGGCAGAGAAGTATGATGAAAGGAATTGGAGAACTCACACCATCAACAAGTGGCTCAAGGGTCAGTGTCATCAGCAGAATTTTGGGTTCTTTGATTATGGGGCAACTTTTTCAGCACCTGGTCTGTTGGAACTGGATGGCTTTCATTTTTCTGAAAAGAGTAGTAGGTATTTAGCTTATGAACTGGCAGAACTCATTGAGAGGGCTTTAAACTAGGTTTGAAGGGGGAAGGGGACTATCTGGGGGCAGGCCCAAGGGTGATAAACCTAAGTTAGAGATGAAGTCACTAAGCCAACTGAGGTGCATGTATACTAATGCACGCAGTATGGGTAACAAGCAGGAAGAGCTTGAAGCCATGGTGCAACAGCGGAAGTATGATGTTGGCGCTATCACAGAAACATGGTGGGATGACTCACATAGCTGGAGTGCTGTGCTGGATGGCTGCAAGCTCTTCAGAAGAGACAGGAAAGGGAGAAGGGGTGGATGGGTGGCCCTTTATATTAGGAAGGCTTTTGATGCCATAGATATTATAACTAGTAATGATGAAGTTGAATGCTTATGGGTAAGAATTAAGGGGAAGGCCAATAAGGCTGACATCCTATTGGGCATCTGTTATCGTCCACCCAACCAAGAAGAAGAGGTGGACAACCTATTCTATAAGCAGCTGGTGAATGTTTCAGGATCACCAGCTCTTGTTCTTGTAGGTGACTTTAACCTGCCAGACATCTGCTGGGAACTTAATATAGCAGAAAGGAGGCAGTCCAGCAAGTTTTTAGAATGTATTGAGGACAACTTCATGTTGCAGCTGGTGAGTGAGCCCACCAGGGGTAGGACTATGTTAGACTTGTTGTTTACAAATAGAGATGGGCTGGTAGGAGATGTGGTAGTTGGAGGCCTCTTGGGGCATAGTGATCATGAAATTATAGAGTTCGCAATATTTGGTGAAGTCAGGAGGAGCATCAACAAGACTTTTATATTGGACTTTCAGAGGGCAAACTTTGACCTATTCAGAAGGCTTGTCCAGAGAGTTCCTTGGGAAGCAGTCCTTGAAAACAAAGGACTCCAGGAAAGCTGGGCGTGCTTCAAAACAGAGATCTTGAGGGCACAGGAACAAACTTGTCCCTGTGTGCCAAAAGATGAGTCGATGAGGCAAATGTCCAGCCTGGATGGACAATGAGGTTTTGGAGGAATTTAGGAATAAAAAGAGGATGTATCATCTCTGGAAGGAGGGTCAGGTTTCTCAGGAAGCATTTAAGGGGGTTGCTAGGGTATGTAGGAAGAAAATTAGGGAGGCCAAAGCTCAGTTCGAACTTAATTTGGCAATTTTGTGAAGGATAATAAAAAATCTTTTTACAAACATATTAATGGTAAAAGGAAGGATGAGACCAACCTTGGTTTTCTATTAGATGCAGGAGGGAACTTAGTAACTGCAGATGAGGAGAAGACAGAAGTGCTTAACGCCTTTTTTGCTTCAGTCTTTAGTGGGAAGATGGCTTGTCCTCAGGATAATTGTCCTCCTGGGTTGGTGGATGGTGTCAGGGAGCAGAATGGTCCCCCTGTTATCCAAGAGAAGGCAGTCAGAGAACTGCTGAGCCGCTTGGATGTCCATAAATCTATGGGACCAGATGGGATCCATCCCAGGGTGATGAGGGAGCTGGCAGATGAGCTTGCAAAGCCACTCTCCATCATTTCCCAACAGTCCTGACTCACTGATGAGGTTCCAGATGACTGGAAGCTGGACAATGTGACACTCATTCACAAAAGGGTGGGAAGGAGGATCCTGGTAATTATAGGCCAGTTAGCCTGACCTCAGTACCTGGTAAGGTAATGGAACAGTTTATATTGAGTGTCATCACGCAGCACTTAAAGGATGGCCAGGGTATCAGACCCAGCCAGCATGGGTTTAGGAGGGGTAGGTCATGTTTGACCAAGCTGGTCTCCTTTTATGACCAGGTGACCCACCTGGTGGGTGCAGGAAAGGCTGTCAAGGTTGTCTATTTGGACTTCAGCAAGGCCTTTGACACTGTCTCCCACAGCATACTCCTGGATAAGCTGGCAGCCCACGGCTTGGACAGGAGCACTCTTTGCTGGGTTAGGAACTGGCTGGATGGCCGGGCCCAGAGAGTGGTGGTGAATGGTGCTGCATCCAGCTGGTGGCCAGTCACCAGTGGTGTTCCTCAGGAGTCTGTGCTGGGGCCAGTTCTGTTCAATATTTTTATTGATGACATGGATGAGGGTATCGAGTCTCTCATTAGTAAATTTGCAGATGACACTAAGCTGGGAGCAGGTGTCTATCTGTTGGAAGGTAGGAGGGCTCTGCAAAGAGACCTGGAATGGTTGCATGTATGGGTGGAATCCAATAAGATGACGTTTACTAAGTCCAAGTGCCGAGTCCTGCATTTTGGCCACAATAACCCCCTGCAGCGTTATAGGCTGGGGATGGTGTGGCTGGACAGTGCCCAGGAGGAAAGGGACCTAGGGGTACTGGTCGACAGCCAACCGAACGTGAGCCAGCAGTGTGTCCGGGTGGCCAAGAGGGCCAATGGAATCCTGGCCTGTATCAGGAATAGTGTGGCCAGCAGGAGCAGGGAGGTCATTCTTCCCCTGTACTCAGCACTTGTCAGGCCACACCTTGAGTATTGTGTCCAGTTTTGGGCCCTTCAGTTTAGGAAGGATGTTGAGACGCTTGAGCGTGTCCAGAGGAGGGCAACAACAGGACTGGTGAGGGGCTTGGAACAGAAGCCCTATGAGGAATGACTGAGGGAGCTGGGGTTGTTTAGCCTGGAGAGAAGGAGACTCAGAGGTGACCTTATTACTCTCTACAACTTCCTGAAAGGTGGTTGTAGTCAGGTGGGGGTTGGTCTCTTTCCAGGCAGCAACTGACACAACGAGAGGACACAGTCTTAAGCTGCGCCAAGGGAAATATAGGTTGGATATTAGGAAAAAGTTTTTTACGGAAAGAGTGAAAGTACTGGAATGGTCTGCCCAGGGAGGTGGTGGATTTACCATCTCTGGATGTGTTTAATAAAAGACTAGATGTGGCTCTTGGTGCCATTGTTTAGTTGAGGTTAGGGTTGGACTTGATGATCTTGGAGGTCTCCTCCAACCTAATGATCCTGTGATTCTGTGGTAGGCACTCAGGCAGAGCAGTCAAGTCCACACACCACACACACCACGGCTAGCTCAGCGAAGAGAGGCAGGAAGGGCCTCTTGTAAGATAAATTCCAGCAAAGGTTTATTCCAACACACCAAAGGGAATCAGGGACTAAAGACCAGGCCATGTGATGTGCACAGGGTTAAGTAGGGGTCAGGAATCAATGATCTGAGGGCATGGGGGCAGTAAAAAGGGCAGGGCAAAGGGCAGTGCCCTATAGGGGGACATGGGGCAGGCCACCAGGGATACCACAACCAATGGGGAAACAGGGAAAGGAGAAACCCCAAGAATTAGGGACATATGGGGAGAGCAAAACTGGGGTAGATCACATAGTGTTGCAAGGCACCATGGGGGAAGTCTTTTCTTTCAGCCTAGGTGGAGACTATGGTATATTCTTCCAGGGCAAGGCCCTGGGGATTCCACTGAGGGGTTCAGAGGCTTCCACAGTAGGGGTGATTGCCCATCCACTGGGGTGAAATCTAGCTTCTAATAGTTAACTGACTATCTTTTGTGTGGACCCAGTATTTTCTGAGCCTGAGAATTGCTAGCTCTTCTCAAGGGAAACTTTTCAACAGTTTTCTTTTTCCCAAAACAACCTTGTGTAAACAATATTCCTTTCCCATAACAACAGGTGTTTGCTATTTCTGTTACTTAGCCAATGGGAGAGGTGTCAGTTCTATGGACCACTAACATGCCTTTTTAGTGCAGCATGTTATAAAAGGGCTGAATGAATTGTAAATAAAGCCTTCTGATTTCTACTGCCTTCTGACTGGAGTCAAGCATCTTTATTTCATGTCCTATTGCGACACTTTTGCACTTTATTCTGGCTTGATATATGGTAGACTAATCTCTTGTTGCAGAACCAAAACACAGATGCCTTTTTCCACAGCCTCTTTAGCCGCCCTGTTGGCCAAGTCATTTCTGTATTTTGGCCCTATTTTATTTGTCTGGTGTGCTCTATAGTGCATAATTGCAACTTCATCTGTTTTTTGTACTGCTTCCAGTAAGTGCAATATTTTTGTCCCATGTTTGATTGTTGTATCTTGTGCTGATAACAATCCTCTCTCTCCCCTACACAAAAAGCATACTTAGAATCAGTCCAAATGTTTACTTTCTTTCACTTAGTTGCAATGCCCAGGTGAGAGCAACCAGTTTGGCTTTCTGTGCTGAAACATCTGACATTAGAGCCTTAGATTTATTACCTTGTTCAGGGTAGTTACTGTGTATCCTGACATGCATTTTCTATTGTGAACAAAGGTACTTCTGTCTGTGTATAGTTCCCAATCTGGATCCTCTATTGGGATGTCCTTTAAATCTGGTCAGCTGAAATAAACTTTGATTGTTTGTAGGCAGTCATGTTCTGAAATACTTTCTGCTTTGGTGGCTGACAGAAATATAGGATTAACAATAGAGGTGGTTTTGAGGGTAATGTCATCCTGTTCCATTAGTACCACTTTGTACTTAAGCATTCGGCTGGGAGACAGCCAGTGGTCCCCCTTTTGTTCCAAGAATATCTGTACCATATGCAGTACATAGACTATCATGCTTTGTCCCAGAGTCAATTTATGAGTTTCTGGAATCAACAGCTCTGTAGCTGTGACTGCTTGCAAACAGCTCAGCCATCCCTGGCTCACAGTATCGAGCTGTTGAGAATAATATACAATGCCTCATCTCTGGTCCCCTAGAAATTGTGCTAGAACTCCCAAGGCGATATTTTGTCTCACATAAGTGAATAATTCAAAAGATCTTGTGAGATTGGCCAAACCTAAAGCCAGAGCCCTCATTAGTGCTGTCCTGGTTTAGGGCAAATTTGGGAAGAAACCTCTGAATGGAGTCCCTCTAGAAAGCAAATTCAAGCGGCCCCTCCGCCAACTGGTTTGGGAAAAGATTTCCTTGGAGAAAAGTGGAAAAAACCCTGTTTATTTAACAGGCAAAGCATTCACCATCACAAAAAAACCTTTTGCCATTCTGAAGAGATGACAAACTCAAAGTCCCCCTCGTGAGGTGCAGCTCGGCACATTCAGTCTGTTATCAGTCCCTCTGGCGCTGGAATGCAGTGTCCTGGGCCCAGTGGGCCACAGGTGTGAGCTCCCAGTGTTCTTCTGGGCCCTCAGTCCAGAGCAGGTTCGAACAGCTCCAAGAAAAAAGAAAAACCACAGTCCCGGGAACTTCTCTGCCTCAGCTAGCCAAAAAAACTAAAAGCAAAGGAGATCTCTGTCCTGCTGTCCACTGCAGACAACACTGTCTGTGAGAAGGATGAGGGGGAGCAAGTGCAGTTTCTGATAACAAACTCCATGCCTCTTTTTCTCCCCCTTCGCTCTCAGAACCAGGCTTAAAGGTGCAGAACTTAATATCCAGCATAAACACAACAGACGATTGGGGATACAAGTATCATAAAGTCACCCCAGGACAAGTGCTTTCTTAAATTGTTTGAATGCAGCCTGAGTATCATCAGTCCATATGATAAAATCTTTGTGGGTGGTTTTTAAAAGTCCTTACAAAGGTTGGACTAGTAAACCTTAATTACTGATCCACAAGTGACAGCACCTGACCATTCTGAGAAAGGTACACAATTTGTGATTCCAGAAGTCAGTAGATAGCTTCTTTGCTTTCTGTGTTTAGTTTCCTTTGACCTCAGAGAATTTCAAAACCCAGAAAGGTCAGTCTTCTTCATCATTTGCACCTTCTCCCTCAATACCCTGTAACCATTTAATCCTAAAAAGTTTAACAATTCAACAGTTAGGTCTTGGCACTGTTCTTTAGTTTTGGTGGCTATCAGGATATCATCAACATATTGTAACAGAGCCCCTTGTAGATTAAAGGTCTTCCATTCCTCTAATTCCTTAGCCAGTTGATTCCCAAAAATTGTGGGTCTATTTTTAAATCCTTGTGGAAGTATGGTTCAAGTCAATTTGGTCTTTCTTCCTGTCTGTAGATTTTCCCATTCAAATGTGAATAGTTCTTGGCTGTCACAGCTTAGAGATGCAAAAAAAAGGCATCCTTTAAATCTATTACAGTAAACCATTCCAAATTCTCTTTTAGCATGGTTAAGAGTGTATATGGGTTAGTGTTGTGGTTTGATCCTGTCTGTATGGTTTTGGAGGGTTAGGTACAAAAATTGTTGGATTGCCCATAATTCCCTCATTTGAATTTAATTGGATTGAAAAAGGGTGTTTCACAAGTCCCAGTGGCACTGATAATTTTGATGGAGTCTTCACTGAACTTCCCTTGCAGGGTATTTAATACCGAACAACTAGCTCCTGTGTCTACCAAAAATTCTAGTTTTTATTTTCTGAGCATGACTGTTACCATAGACTCTGCTGGGGAAGAAACCCCCAGTCCTCTTCATAGATCCTCTGCTATGGCCATGAGAGGGCTTGGAGGAGTCCTGGGTTTTGACTGAGGACACTCCTGCTTCCAATGTGCATCTTGTTTGCAATATGCGCATTCATTTTTTCCTAATCTTCCTAATGAAGGTCGGGGAACCAAACCCCGTCCCCTGTCATGAGACCCCCTTCTCCCTGGGGGCAGGAGTCCTTTACTGATTTCTTCTATAACTGCCACCACTTTCTGTTTTGTCACTTCCTGCTGTTTTTCATGATTTCTATATGCAGCCCATGCAACGTCAAGTAATTAACCCATATCGAAAGCACCTGTCCTGCAGCAGCTTGGGAAAAAACAGAGACCACTGCTTCTTCTAGCAGGATCCATCTTTATTACACACACTCCAATATTTATATGTTTTTACTATGAGAAAGTTTAAAGAAAGTCTTGGGAAGGTGCAGAAGGAAAGACAAAACAGCCACACCAGCAAACACCTGGCAGGGCAGACTTTTCTGCCCTTTATCAGCCATTCACTCAAACAAGCCACCTCCCAGCATTCCAGGAGGTAAAAGAGAAACATCCACATGTTAGAAATGATTATCAGCCAATTGGATAAAAAAATACAAGATTTTATTTTTCTGTTTTCAAAAATCTATCTGAGACAACCACACGCAACATCGATTGAATGCTGGGTGAACAGGCGATCAGCAGCAAGGGTGCTATCCCGCCCTGTCCACAATTTCCGAGTTTTTGGGTCCGGTTTTTATACTGTTATTTGTGCCTGGCGGCTAGTCCATTGTGTATCTGTTCAATTTCCACATTCATGCGCCGTCTTTCACTTGTTGATGGACTTTGAACAGATTTCCCGGCACTGGTGTAGGTCTTGAAAAGGAGTTCCTGGAACCCGGCTTTCGGATGGTTATTTTACTTCATCTCCAAGTCCTCCATCGAGATTGGCATTGGTTGCTTGATGGTCCAGGTGCACAGAGTCTGATTCGATCAACGAGCCATCTTCTGTTCAGCCAGTCTTTTCAGTTGTAAATCCAGGTCTCACTCTGCTGTTCTTACAGTTGCAAAGTAAGTCCCGGTATTTGGGAATGCCTTCCCTTTTCGGGAATTGGGACTTACTTCACAGTGTTCCAAAAGTTTACAAAGTACAATATATTTGATACATTATTTCATTTACTACATCTACTGCATCTACTACATTTCTAATATTTTAATACATGACTTTATCCATCATATCTATCTCACACACACATGGTGTTTATGGCTGCAATCATTCCTCTGGTATGCATCTTTCCCAAGAGAACAGAAGGCCTTTATAAAGTTAAGTGTGACAAGTTGCTCTTCTTTACAGGACTCTCCTTAAGGCCAGGATGACTGCCGCAGGCCACTGCTTCTACATGTTCCCTGGACTTTTTGTAGTTTCCTCCTACTATCATCTGAGAACTGTCCTGTGAAAATAGGAGCTAGGCAACTGTGGTAAATGATATAAAATAAATTTGTGCTTCAGACTAATGGAGTATATGTTATAAAGTAAAATTGTGTTTCAAACTGAGGTTTCCAAAACTGTAGAAATTTTCAGGCTGCAGCTAATTTGCAACTGTAAGGATGTTCGGACAATGACAGGCGTAGTCGAAATTTACAGGATAAAAGATGCAGCTTGAGCAGGACATTCCCCATCCATCAGAGGGGGCTGACTACTCCCCAGCAATCAACACCCGATATGGATCTGAGATAAGGAGAACCAGCAATGACACTATCACCATCCCAATGTCTAGTTCCCGGAATACAATTCAGACTCTGAGATGTGTCCGGAAAAAGTTTGTGAAAAGATAGATACTCGAGAAAGAAAAGGACATGAATATGTATACCGAACACAGACTAACAAAAAACTTTGCCTCAAGGAAAATAAACCCTATAAGAACTGCTCCACAGACCACAGAATTTTGTGAACAGGAGGGGTTTGGTTCATTTGTGGCCGTCCCTGTGTTCACCCAACCTCGATACCTGGGATCAAAGTTGTCTCTTTTTATTGTGGCTGTCCCAGATTGCTTTCAAATGGCGAAATAAAATTACTTTATATTAAATTGGCTACCTATCCTCTATAACAGCAATTCTTGCCTTCTTCCATCTCTGAATCTATATTAGCATATTTCCAAGCAGTATGTTTGAGACAGTTCATAAATTCCTTAGGGGATTCCTTACAGTTCTGCTTTACCTCAAATAATTTAGACATATAAAACCTACTGCTGATATCTAGTTAACCTTTCTCACTGTACAGGTACATTTGGGTCCCACCCAGCATCTGGCAAAGGGAAATTTAGTTTTAGATTACTGGGAAGGGTTCCCACCAGGATTTGCTCTTCGACAAATCTTTTACTAGTTTCAAGAACCATCTCCCTTTCGGTGCTGTCAAATAACATTTCCAACATAGTGTCTATATACTTCCATTCAGGGTCTTGAGTTTTAATCATAATTTCAAAAGTTTTAGCTATTTTGTCCAGATCATCCCTATAAGTTCCAGTCATCAATTTCCAATTATTCAGATCTGTATTTGAAAACAGGACTTTTACTGTTATTGGTCCCTCAGCCCCTACCGCCTGTTGAAGAGGGGCTATTATTAGATCATTCTGTCTCCCCTTTGTTCTTCCTGCTACAGGGCTAAAGCCCTCTGCAGCCTCAAACCTTCCTCCCAAACTTCCTCCTTCCTCTATTGCTTCTTTATCTATGCTGCCAGCTGGCTTTCTCAGTTCTCTATGCACTGGACTTAGAGCTAAATCCAAACCTTCCTCCTGGTCATCTAAGTGCTTAGAGCAGACTTGTCCTATACTACACATAGAACAAAAATACTTAATCATTTCCCCCTTATTTTCCTTCTCTAGAGCCAAAACAAAAGGATTGAAAGGTGCAGGATCAACACCACAATCCTTCTGCCATTCAGGGTGATTTTGCAAAGTGAAAAACTTATCAGCATACATAACTTTATCCCATTTTTGTTTCTGACACAAGACAACATCAGTTGTAACAGAGTATTATAATTTAAGGTACCATTTTGAGGCCACTTTTCTCCCAACTCAAATTTATATAAAGGGCACCATTGATTACAATATTTAATTAAATTCTCCCTGGTAGCTGTTCCACCAGGGAGTCCACTAATCTTCTTCCAATGTTTCAATATACATCCAAGGGGTGATTTCTTCTACATACCATCCATTTTGGTCCTTTTAGATTGACACAAACCCATAGTTGCGACAGAATATATTATTCAATTACAAAAAATAATCAAATTCCAAAACACCAAAATAACCCACCCAACACGTAGGATAATCCTCATGTCTTATTTGGGTAGGACACAAATCCCAAAGAATGCTTTTATGAGATGGGATCTTACCTGATCCCCAGACCAGTCTGGGGATCTGTGGTCCTTCTCCAAGAATTCTCAGTGCTGGCGTGAAGATCCCAGAGATCCCTCAGATCCATAGGAGATCAAGCAGATGGTCCCATCTGGGATGCCAGAAATGATTGGCTGAAAAACAAACTTTCTAACACAATTTGAAGTATTAGAAAGCAGACATTCTTTATTCTCAATATGCTGGACTCCTGAAAGATATCTCCTCTAATCAGGGTGTGTCATGAAACTTTACATCAGGGTATTTATTCCATCATGATAATACATATTCATTACAGTGTACTTCCTAGGTAATACATAAACATCACTTTTCCTAGAACTAATTTGCATGCATCCACCTCTTACTGGAAGTCCTTTTATGGTCCTAGAGGGTCATCTAAAGGGGTCTCTGGTGGTCATACTCACTGAGTGTCCCCAATGTTGCAGATGACCTTGCCTTGAACTTCTCTTAGGGCATGTGCTGTTGCTTCTTGTTACATTGCTTTGCCACAAAAGCCACTATATTCCTCATTATCTATTTATCCACTGGTTCTGGCTACGTTTAGCATCCTGTGTGTCTACTTTTACATTCTTTTATCTATTTTGCTAGTTAGTCTTTAAGCTCTATTTAGCAACTTCAAGGGGAACTGAAAATTTCTATTCTCTGTATTGTCTGTTAGTACATGCCTCCTTTATTACTTTGGATTTGTTTAATTGGAAGCAATCTGTTGGTTTGAACCAAGAGAATCCTGAAGGAACACAACAGTTTTTGGAAACTGTCACGCTGAGTCATAACCCTAATATGGGATTTATGTAGGCTAGATTGAATACTCTTTTTACTGTAGAGGAAAGAGAAATAGAGAAGAAGACCTTGATCAGTATTAGCCTTTGAAAGAAGATCTAGGATGGGATCCAAATATGGGAATCAGTAAAGCTAAGATGA
>JANPWX010019040.1:116502-139240 GCA_024734555.1 Trochalopteron elliotii
TTGTTGCGATGCTCCTCATTAGCCCGGCTCTTGGGTACGTGTGCATCTACATGTCGAACTTTTACGGTCAGTTTCTCCACTCGGGCGGCGATGTCTTGCCAAATGTCAGCGGCCCAGATGGGTTTTCCTCTGCGTTGCCAGTTGGCCTTTTTCCAGCGAGTCAGCCATCCCCACAGAGCATTAGCTACCATCCATGAGTCAGTGTAGAGATAGAGCCTTGGCCACTTCTCTCGTTCAGCAATATCCAAAGCCAGCTGGACAGCTTTAAGCTCTGCAAGCTGACTCGATCCACCTTGTCCCTCGGTAGCCTGTGCAACTCGTCGTGTGGGGCTCCATACTGCAGCTTTCCATTTCCGGTTAGCGCCTACAATTCGGCAAGAGCCATCAGTGAAGAGAGCATATCGTCTTTCAGCCTCCGGTACCTCATTATATGGTGGGGCTTCCTCGGCACGTGTTACTTGCTTTTCTTCTTCTTCAGACGACAATCTAAAAGTCTCACCTTCTGGCCAGTTTGTTATAACTTCCAGAATCCCAGGGCGATTTGGGTTTCCAATACGGGCGTGCTGTGTGATGAGGGCAATCCATTTGCTCCATGTGGTGTCAGTGGCGTGATGTGTGGAGGGAACCTTTCCCTTGAACATCCACCCCAGCACTGGTAGTCGAGGTGCCAAAAGCAGTTGTGTTTCAGTGCCAATCACTTCTGAGGCTGCTTGAACTCCTTCGTAGGCGGCCAAGATCTCCTTCTCTGTGGGAGTGTAGTTGGCTTCGGAGCCTCTGTAACTTCGGCTCCAGAATCCCAATGGTCGGCCTCGAGTCTCCCCAGGCGCCTTCTGCCAGAGGCTCCAAGACAGTCCATGGCTCCTGGCTGCAGAGTAGAGCACATTTCTCACGTCTGGTCCCGTCCTGACTGGGCCAAGGGCTACTGCATGAGCAATCTCATGCTTGATCTGAACAAAGGCTTGTTGCTGTTCAGGGCCCCAGTGGAAATCATTCTTCTTGCGGGTAACCAGGTAGAGAGGGCTCACGATCTGGCTATACTCAGGGATGTGCATCCTCCAAAAGCCTATGGCACCTAGGAAAGCTTGCGTTTCCTTTTTGTTAGTAGGTGGAGACATGGCAGTGATGTTGTTGATGATCTCTGTGGGAATTTGGCGACGTCCATCTTGCCACTTCACTCCCAGGAACTGGATTTCTTGAGCCGGTCCCTTAACCTTACTTCGTTTAATGGCAAAGCCAGCTTTCAGCAGAATCTGGATAATCTTCTCTCCTTTCTCGAAGACCTCCCCTGGGGTGTTCCCCCATACGATGATATCATCGATGTACTGCAGATGTTCCGGAGCCTCACCCTTCTCCAGTGCAGCCTGGATCAGTCCATGGCAGATGGTGGGGCTGTGTTTCCACCCCTGGGGCAATCGGTTCCAGGTGTACTGCACGCCCCTCCAGGTGAAAGCAAACTGGGGTCTGCACTCTGCTGCCAGAGGAATGGAGAAGAAGGCATTGGCAATATCAATGGTTGCATACCACTTTGCTGCCTTGGACTCCAGCTCATACTGAAGCTCTAACATGTCCGGCACGGCAGCGCTCAGTGGTGGCGTGACTTCATTCAGACCACGGTAATCCACTGTCAGTCTCCATTCTCCACTGGACTTGCGCACAGGCCATATAGGGCTGTTGAAAGGTGAATGAGCTTTAGTGACCACCCCTTGGCTCTCTAGTTTACGGATCATCTCATGTATGGGAATCACAGAGTCTCTGTCAGTGCGGTATTGCCGACGGTGTACTGTTGCTGTGGCAATTGGTACCTGTTGTTCTTCGACTCTCAGCAGTCCTACAGCAGAGGGGTCATCTGAGAGACCAGGCAAAGTATTCAACTGTCTGATGTTTTCTTTCTCCACTGCAGCTATCCCGAAAGCCCAACGATATCCTTTTGGGTCTTTGAAATATCCATTCCTGAGATAGTCTATGCCGAGGATACATGGGGCCTCTGGGCCAGTCGCGATGGGGTGTTTTTGCCACCCATTCCCCGTTAAACTTACTTCAGCCTCTAATACAGTCAGTATCTGGGACCCTCCTGTCACCCCAGAGATAGAAATGGCTTCTCTTCCTACATAACTTGATGGCATCATGGTACATTGGGCCCCAGTGTCAACCAACGCCGTATATTTTTGTGGGTCAGATGTGCCAGGCCATCGGATCCACACAGTCCAGTAGATCCGGTTGTCCCTTTCCTCTACCTGGCCAGAGGCAGGGCCCCCCTATTCCTGATCATGGCATACATTGTTCTCTCCCTGTAAATATGTTTCTGAGGTCCCTTCAAGAGGATCAGTCATATCATCATTCCTGTACCGTGTGGGGTTCTGTGCACGAGAAACCGGAGCGACATTGATTCTAGATGGGCTTCTTGTGGTAGGTGTTTCTCGTTTCAGCTCACGTACCCGGGCTGCTAAGGAGGAGGTGGGTTTTCCATCCCACTTCTTCATGTCTTCTCCATGCTCTCGAAGGAAAGACCAGAGGTTACCTCGTGGTGTGTATCTTCTCTCCCTGGCTGGGGAGCGCCTGCTCCTAATGGCAGAGACTTTCGTTGGCTCTGGTGAGACATGGTAAATTTCTTCCTTAAGTTCTTTCAGTTTCTGATGGCCTTCTGCAATCAACTTCCGGACTTGCTCAGCCAGTCTTGTTTCCACAGACGAGACATGGGTACGAATTGGTGCAGTGACAGTGTCTTCGTAAATTCTTAGTTTATTTGTCAGGATACCCACCCTGTCCTCACCTTCCCTCCATTGCAGTGTTGCCAGGTACCGTGAGTACATCTCTGGTCCAAGCCGTGCAAATCTCAACCACATCCGTGATGTGCAATGGACGTTATCTGGGCTTTTAGGAAATCTCTCGTCTTCTGAAAAAATGATCTCCAGCACGGCCAATTCCCTCAGGCATCGGATACTTTGTTCTATTGTGCTCCATTTTCCTTGGTGTACTTGGAGGTCTTCTTTACAAAGGTATCTGTCTTTCACACTTGTTAGCAGTCGCTGCCAGAGACTGAGAGGTTCTTGGGTTTTTCCAATTCCCTGGTCAATGACCACATCCCGGGACAGCGATCCCAGTTGTCTGGCCTCAATTCCATCCAGAATGGTGTCATTGGCTGCAGCGTCCCAGATGCGGAGCAGCCAGGTCAGGATGGGCTCGTTGGTCTGGCGGGTGAATTCCCTTCGCAGGTCACGCAGCTCACCCAGAGATAGAGAGCGGGTGATGATCTCTGTCTCTGTCTCTTCTACTGGGTGTGAAGGTCCTGCTGCATCCTCGTCAGTCACTATGCGGACTGATTTGCTCCTTAATTTCTTCTTCTGAGTGGTGGCAACTGCTACTGGTTTAGGCTGTTCCAGTTCAGTGACGGTTTGTGTGGAGATGGTGACAGCACCTTTGGTTCCTTTCTCCTCTGTGACAGACTGCATAGATGTGGACACCGTTGCCTCACTTTTAGCTTCTTTTCCTTCTGTGATGGTCTGTGTAGATGTGGACACTGTTGCCTCACTTTTGGCTTCTTTTCCTTCTGTGATGGTCTGTGTAGATGTGGACACTGTTGCCTTGCCTTTGGCTCTCTTCTTCTTTGTGGCAGTCCGTGTAGATGTTACTGCTGTTGCTTTGCTTTTCATTCCCTCTACCTCTTCCTTAAGATGCTGAATCACACCATGTAGTGTTTTGATTCTGAGCATTGTGTGGGCTGTGCAGAGGAGACCGAGCAGGACTAACAATAACCCCATGCTGTCCTTGGCATCCAGAGGGTACTCAATATTTCCAAAAACTGCTGTGTCATGCCTAAAAAGCTTGAAAAAATCATTCTTTTCCCCTCCCCACAGGGGCTGGGTGAGATTGTTGAGGCCCTGGACGTAGCATCCTGGACCAGAACAGGAGTACAAAGCTGGGTATATGTTCTGAATGATGTTCATTGCCTTGGAGTTTATCAAGCCATGGACATAATAGAGCAATAAAGCAATTTTAGTACCATACCCTGGTCTACGCAGGAGCATTAAGACCGGCAGATAGTACCCCAGGTGCGGAAAAATATAGAGAGATAGGTACAAGACACATGTGAGCATGCTGAGCATCATGGCAAACAGGTGCCTGCCTCAATATGAAATTGTAATTCTGACTTTCCTCAGTGCCTCTTGCCCCACGTTGGGCACCAAATATGTGATGGTTTGAAAGCAAAACTAGTGAGAGGCTCCAAGTCAGAAATACAATTTAATAGGAAAAGAAAAAAAAAAAAAATAAATGCAATAATACAAAAGACCCCTGACAGAGTCAGAATACAACCTGAGCAAGATGATGGAAGCAGCAATCCCGTAGAAAGGTCTGGTAGCTCTGATCCTCTGTAGATCCAGTGGGTAAGGTACCCCGTATTGTCCCAGATCCCAGATTATATGCAGGTGAGAATGCTTGGCTCCTCCCCCTGGGTGGAGCATCTCACAATGGGATAATGAGTCATACAGGGGGGTCCTTGATGGCCCATTAACGGGAGATAACTCCTGGTGGGAGTTATCTGTAAGTCATCAGCAGGCCATTAACAGAAAACACGTTATCAAAAGACCCATTAGCAGAGGACACCTTAACAAAAGACACCCTAACAGAAAGAGGGAGGGGAGAGTCTGGAAGAATGCTGCTTCAGCAATTGGTTTCAACAGTTCATGAAGATGGTGGTAGAATACTCCGTGCACGTTCTACACCACAACCCAGGACATTAGAGGAAGCTGTTTTTTTCAGATTTATGCATTTTGTTAAATACCATTTTGCAAATTTGGAATAGAGTCCATGTGCTGAAAATTAATGTTAGAACTATGGAAATTATGCCAATCAGTTTTCTTAATGTTGCATTTAAGTTAGGTATCCATGAGGTTAACCAATTGAATATATCCTTTCATTGGTCCTTTTGTGTAGTGAATGAGGCCCGGCCTCTCATTGATTCCAGCAAAGAGAGACATTTATTACAACTATGCAAGGCTTTTTATACTGTGCTAAAAATATTCTTGTTAGCATTCTTCCCAAAATACACACTGGCCACATGCCACCTGTGTTGCTGTTCATGCACTCCCTTGACCAATTAGCGCTTTGATCAGGCGTTGTTCATGCAAAGCTTATATAACTTGTTCTTGTCTACATGTCAGCTGTACATTTCCCTAAGTGCTTTTTGTGAACCATCAGTGAGCAAAAGTGAGCAAAGGCCCTTTACTTATTCGATAAGACTTTTCTTGTCTCCTACACTTTTGTATCTCATGCAAGACTCCAGTGTTTTTCCTAATTTCTTCTAGATCAGTTTGTATTCTCAAAGTTTGGTCTAGGTATACACAGCAGCTGGTATTTATAACTGTACATACACCACCTTTGGAAGCTAAAAGTAGATCTAAGGCCATTTGATTTTGTTTGACTCCTTGTTGTAGGGCACTGATTGCAAAATTTATTCAATTTTTTATTTGTTCAATAGCTCTGGGTATGTTTACTATTGCTTTTTCTAATTCAGATACTCCTAACCATGGTACATCAATGTATTGGTAAATTTGTGTTAGTGTTGAAACACATAATCACAGAATGATTATATGCAGGTGCTTTTATTGAAGAGCTCTGGGAATCAGGGGTACAGGGTACAGACCCAAATCTGACGCCGACATGGATCGAGAGGGATGTTTTTTATACCCTTTCATTATATAACTATATATATTAATTATTAAACTCATATTGTTCTATTGTATATTCAAGCATGAATTCTTGTAGTTTTTATCAGGCCCCCCAAACATCATTTCTCATGATTCTTAAACAATAATCATATTAAATTACCAAACAATCATTACATTTAACAATCATATAATTTATCATCATGCTTATGCAGGTGCAGTTTCACATGATCTAGTAAAGACAAAGTCTAACCTTTCATTCCTAGGGCCTACGTAGTTTTGGTTCCCTTTCCCAGGCCTATCCAGGCCCAACCTTTCTTTCCACCTCTCCTGAATCTATTGTATACAATTCCCATGATTTTTGGAAGCATTTTAACCCTATGCTATCATTTGCACTCCTTCCTGGATTTTTATTTGCTGGAGGAGTTCAGCTCAGGCATTATGCTTTATGGTGGGTGAATGTTTATACCCTTGGGGCAGGCAGTTGAATGTGTATTGTGCTCCTTCCCAAGTGAATGTAAATTTGGGTTTGTCTTCTTCCTGAATTGGGACCATAAAAAAACATATCATTTATATCCAAAACTGCCATTTATTTGTGCACTGATGCTTGCAGGGTGGCAGTGAGATTTGTTACATTTGGGACAGCTGTGGTTACTGGTTCTGTATTAGCATTGAGCCTTCAATAATCAACTGTTAGGCGCCAGCTCCCATCTGCCTTTTTCACTGGCCATGATGCCTGGGGAGGCTACCTAGAATGGAGGCTAGACAGAGTTAAAAAATAAAAGTAGGTATTTATTGAAAGGCCTTCAAAGGGTATACCTTGGGTAGTGCAGGAGTCTTGCAGAGACTACACCCAATATCGACAGTGGGTCATGAGTTTTCACACTTTTATAAGTTTGGTCCATTTGCATATTGGGGATTAATTGTCCAATTACAGCTTTAGGTAATGAAGTCACATTCTCCCAGTTTGCTCCCCCCAATTCGCTTTTGTTTATACTTTTTTGGGCCTGAAGCTGCAATGGTGACCTTGGTTCTCAGGCTGGAAAAGAATTGTTTTGTCTAACTAAACTGTGAAGGGAACTTGCTAACACTCTATATGAAGTTCAGAGTTATATACTAAAGCAGTAGAAAATCTGAAAAATATGAAAGCTAAAACTTAAGGCATCAGCCAAATAAGGGAATTGAATGCAGAATGCATTCTGAATGTCTCTGTTCCAAATTTTTAATTACTTCACTTATTCCTTGTCTGACTGCAGGGGGTATAGGGTATTGTTTGATGTTAGTTACAGTAGAAGCAGGCAATATTGGAGCCATTTTTAGGAGGTTAATTTTTTTATTTTTCCCAAAAAGGTTACTGGCGGGGGTGGGGGGTTGCAGACCCAAAAGACCACACATCCCCATTTGGTAATTGCCAAATTTTTCCTTGAAGGATATCATAACCTAAAATGTTTTCTTCATGGTCTGCAATGGCAAATGCATGTGATGTTATTCGCTTTTCCCTCAGTAACCATAAACGGATGTTGGCGGTGTAGCCTATAGTGGGCAAGGATTGACTGACACGGACTCTCCTTATGCCAGCAAAGCAAAGCCAGTTTATTGCACAGTTTACCAGTATTTATAGGTCACTACATTTGATTTGTACAAAATTTTCCACTCCGACCCCTTTGTCCTGGTCCCCTTTAGAAACACAATCTTCTGATTGTCCCTCTTACACTAGTAATATCCTTGTTACCTCTTTCACCAGCAAAGTCCTTGTTGCATCTTCCTTCGTCAAAGCGGTTAGCATTAGAGGGTCAGAGTGACCAGGCATGATGTCTTCACTTCTGTTCTTGCCTTGAGTTTATCTCTCCCTTGGCTTTCACTGTACCAGGGCCAAAAGGTCTGCAGTGCTACCCAGTTCAGCTTCTGTAGCTTTCTGATCTCCGACATCTCCCTCTTTTCTGTTATTTATGCAAAGGGTTCATGTACCTTGATCTTAAAGCAGTTCGCACCTGTAAGGCTATTATCTTATTAATACTACTACTGGTCATTGCTAAATACAGGACAAGATACATGGATTATAGATCACAGTCAATAAAAACTCGTCAAATACAATCATGTCACTGACAAAGAGACTCACAGTATAGGAGAACAAAAGGATAATGTCCAAGGTCTCTTAGGAAGTAGAAATAAATGGCTACTGTTCTAAAGTTCATATGGTTGGAGCTCAGGAGCCATGCTGTTTAGGCAGGAGGGAGTCTATTAGCTGGAAATGTTGGCTTTGACGTTACTGAATGTCTTTCTGGAAAGATGGAACAAGGAATAACTGAAAAAGGTTAGTAGGAACACAATACCCTGGTGGTGAATGCAGTAGGGCACAAGGTCTCTGTTGGCAGGCTGCCTCTGTAAGCTTCCAGACACAGCCATGTCCTGGCAGTCCTACTTCTGTTCCGGCCTTGATCATGAGGGCTGGATGGCAATTAGGTCATTTTTCTTCTCTCTGGGCCTCATTGTCTTGGAGGTGATCGATGTTTGTCCAAACAAGCATGTAAGTATTTTGGACCTGTTGGTGATAAAACACATGCATACCTTCTCCCTAGGTTAGTAAATCAGCTAGGCCTTATCATTGTACACTCAATTAAGGATCTTTACCTAGAAACTTTTAGAAATTGGCTCTGCACATGCAAATCTGATATCCAGGAATGGGCTGGCAGATCTGCCCCAAGGGTCTCCCAGTGCCTGAGTGGTTTTTTCTTGCTTTATGCTGAAAGAATTGGGGATGATTTTGCTTTTTTTCCTCTGAGGCATTTGAATTGTTCATTGCTTCTCCCCCCCTCGCTTCTCCCCCCCCTCACTCTTTCCATGGCTTTCAATAGCTCTTCTATTACACTATTAGGTTGTTTCCTATGGGCAGATCTTAGTATCCCCAGAGCTATAGCAGTTCTCCACAATTCATTCCTTTGCTCTCAGAGGGGTTTAGTTTTGGTAGGTTTCTCCTTTTTCTCGGGTGAGTTGTTTTTAACAACTCTGACCCGCCTCTCAGGGGATTTTCATGTTTTGGCACTTGGGTTCTTTTTCTGGGTGTCTCAACCTATTTCTTTTGCATAGGTCATTATACCATGTGTGAGATCTGCCTATGTAAGAATCAGTCTCCTCAGGGCTCACGGGTTATGCAAAGTTCCGTTATGTGCTATATCTCTTCTGATTATATCTCGTTTCCCCACTAAATAACCTTTTAGTATAGCTGCACCTCCTCTTATTAGAGGTCTCATTATAGTAGGGCCTATTTCTGCAGAGACTGGAATGTCTCTGTTTCCATGATCATGCATCTCTTCTAGGCAGGCAATTTTTGTGACAGTAGTAATGCATAGGAATCAAGGCTGATTCCCCCCTTTCCATAATATTCATCCCTCCTGCCCAGTATGCAACTCTGCTGGTTATGGAAAGAGGTTGGTTAGGGGGGTGTGGTCCATGGTGCAAAAATACATCTGTACCCCAGAACCCAAAGCCCTCTGTTCCATATAGTAATACTGTGTCACCCCCCATGAGACAAACTCTCCATAGATATTCAGTTTTGGTTTCCCCATCTCTCCATTTATATTTTTCTTGGAGGTTTCCAAATTGCAGGGGATCCCACTTTGACCATGTTCCTCCTTTGACCGCCTTGAGGCCCTTCAGATGTTTCGGTCTTTATTATGGGCTTAATTTTAAATTCCGGAATTTCTTCCTTCTTAAGAGGTGTGGGCTCTATGTTTTCATCAGAGTCCCATTCAGCATTTCCATTATCGTTTTTATTGGAGCATTACCGGATATCACCATCTCAATCTTCAGGTGATGTCATCAATTTTCAAATTTTTTGAACATCCACAGTTTTGTGGGTATTTAATAATGTTAACTCGAATTTTTCTTCCAAGGTTTTTGGTTTTTCATTGGATTCTTTTAGCTCCTGTTTCACTTTGTCATATTGGTATTGTAGGGATAGCTTTGCAAGTTTTAATCTATCATTTTCTTTTATCATTTGCTCTCTCCATTGCCAAGGAGAGTTCAAGCATAACACGAGGACATGACAGATGATACCTTTTCCCTTTTTATCTTTCAGCAATCCTCACTTTTCATTTATCTTTTCTCGTATTTTTTTCCTATTCAAACCAGTTGCTTACTGGCCAGAGATCATTAGTTTCAGTGTAAATACTGTGCTTCTTTAAATAATCTGCCAAGCCTTTTGTCTGTGTTTCCAGATCGTTTGTCATGACCCTGCTATCTCGCTGTACCAATTTGTTGCGAATGAGAGGGGAGAGCTTAGAGAAGTCCTTGCCTTTGCCCAGGGTTCTGGCAGTAGACAGCAGCTTTATTGAGGTGGTCAGCACCCCAAAACCCACTTTTGCTCACAAGTCCTTAATAATGACCAATCAGGTCTATTACAACATGAATTATTTATTTAATAGACACAAGGAACACAGACATAAGACTTTGAACAGACTACTTACTACACAGGATAACACAAAAGAACTACTAGTAGATAAAAAATACAGTGCATGACAATAAAGGTACCTACGTTACAGATAGCGGAGAACTAGTATAGATTAGGAGCTAATGTCACTTACCAACGAATGATAGTGGTGTGCAGAAGTCTCCTAATTTCTCTTAATCTCAGGGAAGTATCTTGATACCAACGTCTCAGCATTGAGAACTCTCTACACACTCAGAGAGTGTATAAGAGATTTCTGATTTTATGAAAATCATTGTGGTCTTTTATAGTTGTAGAAGTGCTTGTCTGTCAGTCATTTCTGCTTATCCTTTCCCCATGCATTTAAGGCAGGATGTTTATTGCTGGCTAAGGGTGTTTTCAGCCAAGAGAACTCACCAGAAGGCAAACCATTCCAGCCTAGTTCAGCCATGAGGGAAGTAGATAAGCTTTTGCTGTGTCAGGGGTGAAAGGTTCTGTCACAGTTGGAAGGGACCACAGTGGGTCATCTGGTCTGACCTCCCTGTTCCCTGTTCAAGCAGGGTCATCCTAGAGCACATTGCACAGGAATGTGTCCAGATGATTGTTGAATATCTCTAGTGAGGGAGATTCCACAACCTCTCTGGGCAATCTTTTCCCAGTGCTTGGTCACCTGCACAGTAAAGGAGTTCTTCCTCATGTTCAGGTGGAACTTCCTGTGCATCAGTTTCTGCTTGTTGTTCCTTGTCCTATTGCTTGGCACCACTGAGATGAGCCTGGCTCCATCCTCTTGTCACCCTCCCTTCAGATACTTACAGACATTGATGAAGTCCCCTCTCAGTCATCTTCTTGAGGCTGAACAAGCTCTACTCCCTCAGCCTTTCCTCTTAAGAGAGATGCTCCAGTCTCTAAATCATCTATTTCACCCTCCCCTGGACCTACTCTAGGAGCTCCATGTCTCTCTTGTACTGAGGAGCCCAGAACTGGACACAGCACTCCAGATGTGGTCTCAGTAACACTGAGTCAAAGGGCAGGATCACCTCCCTTGACCTGCTGGCAACGTTCTTCCTAATATACCCAAGGTTTCCATAAGCCTTGGCCACAAGGGCACACTGCTGCCTCGTGGACAGCTTATTGTCCACCAGGACCCCCAGGTCCTTTTCCACAGAGCTGCTTTCCAGCAGGTGTGGCATATGAATTCGAGACTCACAAGCTGAGAGCAAAATGAATCTGTTTATTGCAGAGTTAAGACAGTACTTATACATTTAGTTTGAGAATTTTGTTCAGTCCTTTGCACGCAATCTGGTTGCAGGCCTGTAATAAATCTTTCGGCCTGATAGTTTGTTAGTTTCCTCAAGGTTTGCAGGCTTTAAAGAAACAGGATGCCTTTCCTGTTCTCAGATAATGTGTAATCTAGGTTCTTCTGTGCGTCTCAGGAATTTTCTGCAGTGCCAGGCTTTGCTGTTTCCTTACATCTTTGCGCCACCTTTTTTTTTTTTTTTTTTAATTAGGGTCATTGATAAGGCTTAGGTAACCATGACTTGCTTTTGCATGCTTTTAACAGCTCTGATTATGTTAAAAAGGGCAAGACAGAAGATTAAAAGAAATATTATTGCCAGACAGATCAGTCCAATGAAAACCCAAACTCGTAAATTTATTCCAGAAAACCAATTTTTCAGATTTAGCCAAGAAAGATCATTTTTCAGATCTGTCAACACCTTTTGTTCCTGAAGAGTTTGTAAAGTTCTGAGTTGATTGTAGCAGAATTTCTTAGAGAAAAAGGGCATGATTTGTATTTGGACTGTAATTGAGTCACCCAGACTGGGCCTCATCGTTGAGGCCTGTAGGAGTTACGTGGTGCTGGTAGAAATTCAGTGCCAAGTCTATGGCGCAGTTAGAATTAGAGCTTAAGGTGTTGGCAAGGGACAGACGGTTTTCTAGTAGCTAGCAAGTACAGTAATTAGTGTGGACACTTTAGCTGCCTTAAGAGTTTGTTCAACAATGTGTGTTTGCATTTTTCCCTGTGCTGTATGCCAATAAGAATACACCTGTGAATGTAAACTATTTAGACATGTATATAACCTGGCATTTTAGACCAAATAAACGGAGAACGTAGCATTAACCATACTGGTCGGATGTGCGTTTTTGCTCTTGCCCAACTTCCCATTATTTTGGGTTCCCTCGCTATTGTTGATCTTTTAATTGAGTGTGAAGTGACTGTATATTCTGTTGTAAGGATTTATCAAAGGCCCCTGGGAGGTGCTTTTTAACTGTCTCCCAATTCTGTTCCATGTCATTCCATGGAAGGGGAGTGACACATAAGGAATTATGGATATCTTGCAAATCACAGTGCAGGGATAGATGAGTTTTTTGGGTCTCAACTCTCTTGCCTACCCATATAAGAGCACTTTCCAAGGCATTTAATCTGGCCATTATTTCTTTATCAATGTTTTCCTGTGTTTGTAATTCTTTTGTGATATTAGCTGAAGCTTGTCCCATGCTATGGGCAGTTTGAATGGAATGAGTTAAGGCAGCAACAGCCATAGAGTCTGTGGTTAATATTACTACGGCAGAAACAATAGCAAAGATTAACCAACCCAGAAATTTGCAGACTTGTTTCTTACTTGTTTGGATTTCCTCTTGGACTATTCGAGCCAATTGCAAGAGAATATCCTGTCCTTCCCAAGCCTGAGTAAGGTTTACAGGTACCCAAATTTCAGATCTTCTTTTAAATGGAAGAAGGACAGAATAGTTACGCATAGGTTATACATAATTTGAAAACAAAAGAATCAGCAGATAAAAAATACAAACCCTTTCTATAATCTACAGAAAAATCATTAGCTAAAGCAAAAACATATGGGTGTGAAGTACAAGTCATTAGTAATTGTTCCTCTTGCAGTGTTAAAGTAGCAATTGTAGCATTCTTATCTAATTTTATTTGGTGTATTCTATTACCAAAAGCAAGTAACAGCACTTTCCACAACTGTTTGTGCACAGGGGACTGATTATTCCCTAAATAATATTGAATTAATGATCCGGCCATTCTATCATCATGCCAAACAACACTGTGGTTTGCCTTTTGGGATGGGAAAATGGTTGCATTGGTCCCACTTCCTTTAAAGATACCATGTGGTCCCCAATCAATTACCCTCCCATACTGTAAGAATTGTTGTTGTGGCCATTGTCCTGTACATGATGTCCATTCCAAATGCCATATACTGGAGATGGGTGTAAATTGACATTTCGGGAAATGAGGTGGAGTGGCATCCACAGATCTGTTGGAGATGGACAGAATGGCTGGCAATGTAAAAGGAGTGAATTTTCTTGCATTCTCTGAGTGTACATATATTAAATGCAGTTGCATAGAAAAGTTAGCGCAAGGTAAAGGAGTAGTGAGGGAACCCAAAATAATGGGAAGTTTGGACGAGAGCAAAATGCAGATCTGACCAGTATGGTTAATGCTACGTTCTCCGTTTATTTGGTCTAAAATGGCAGGTTATATACATTTCTACATAGTTTAGATTTACAGGTGTATTCTTATTGGCATACAGCACAGGGAAAAATGCAAACACACATTGTTGAACAAACTCTTAAGGCGGCTAAAGTGTCCACACTAATTACTGTACTTGCTAGCTACTAGAAAACCCTCTGTCCCTTGCCAACACCTTAAGCTCTAATTCTAACTGCGCCATAGACTTGGCACTGAATTTCTACCAGCACCACGTAACTCCTACAGGCCTCAATGATGAGGCCCAGTCTGGGTGATTCAATTACAGTCCAAATACAGATCATGTCCACCTTCTCTAAGAAATTCTGCTACAAATCCCCCTTTTTCTTTTTGAATCATCCAGACTGAGGCAAAGGTGCGACTTACTATTTTTCGCATGCATGTTAACAAACAAGGCACAACCATTAAAACAACTACAATGACAATAAAAACAGCAACACCAAAGCGAATTAGATCCTTGATCCACCCAGTGAAACCCCACAAAGTGAGCCAATTATCAAAAGGGGTGCTAACAACTACAAGTTTTCCCATATTACTCTTTAGCTGTGCGAGCTGCTTGTAAATTTACTGAGAGTGGTCAGACAAGTTCATGCAGCACATGCCGTCAAACTCTTCACACCCATGTCCTTGGGCGAGAAGAAGGAAGTCAATGGCAGCTCTGTTTTGAAGTACTGCATGGCAGAGGCCTTTAACATCTGTGGCAAGTTCACTTAGCATGTTAGATGTTATATTAATTTGCTTCACTGTCCAGCAAGCTAGAGTCCGCAAATGAGTGAGAGCTTGCGCTGAAGCAACTCCCGGGGCAAAAATTGAAGCCACTATTACAGTCGGACGCTCCCATAATGATACTAAGTCTTTGCAAGTGGGGTCTAATTCAAGAGCACTACGTTTTGATTGTCGGGGCATCTGAGGTGATTTAGAAATTTGATGAATGGTGGGAGCAACCAGAGTTAATTTTCCAAAATAACATGGACCTCCTGCAGCTCTTTGAGGCACTGCAGACCGGGCTCGATCTCCACAGATAAGGAAGATTCCTGGTGGCAATTTTCTTGCAGCATCTTTTGACGGTGTTACTAGATGAGTCCAATCTTTGCAGTATTCTGAATAATTGTAATACAACGGGGATTTGGGAAACAACCACGTATTGCCAATTTTGGGTTGTCTCACATGTCCAAACATCAAACAATAATTGCCTGGTACTGAACCAAGGAGGTCAAATTCTTGTGGTTCAGTACTGATAACTTTGAGATTTTGCGCAACTGCAAGAGCTTGTGCCCCTAAACCATTTTTTGATAATTTTTGGATTTCACACCAATTGACAAAACGAGTGCTGGAGGACCCAGTGGGCTTATTGCACCACGCATCCCAGGCTTCAGTTAAATTTGAATAAACTCTGGCTTGAGTCCAGTTTTTGAACTCTGCCATGGAACTCAAGGGGACTCCAATCAAGCATGTATGAAAAGGACTGGACGGCGTAGCTAAAGACAGGCAGAATGAATCTTGCCCAGTTTGATTGGCCCAAGTGACCCACATGTTCTGTGTCTTGTCAATGTCAAGCACTCCAGCTACCTTCATCAGTAGAATACTACTTAAAACAAACATTTCATCCCACAATGTCTTTCTAATTACAAATGTACAACAAACAAAAAACTTTATGATAATAGCTACATAAACTATTTCTTCTTGCTGCACACTATAAAATCAACTGTCATCAGCTCCCAAGTTGTCACAGGATGCTCCAGGCAAGTCACTGTTGTCAGCATTGGTATCACTGTCAGCTGGTATTTTTGATTGGGGACACGCACTGGTAAATTGGCTCGGCACCCAGGCAGGACGGTCCCCTGTGGAAACACACATATATCTGCCACCGTTAAACAGCACAGGACTTGGTCCCTGCCATTCACCGGTTCGCATATTTTTGTGATATATGTAAAGTCCTGGAATTGCCTGTGGCTTTCCCTCTTTCACTGTGTGGTGATGTATCAGGTTCTTTGCGTCCTTCTGCTAAACATAAATAGTTTAGCGTAAACAATGCCTTTGACAGTCGACTAACTACATCAATACTATCATTCTGGTTTTGCTTTGCCAGGTATTCTTTTAAGGTACGATTGGCTCTTTCCACAATAGCTTGACCTGTAGAAGAGTGAGGGATTCCGGTGGTATGTTTCACCCCCCACTTCTGCATGAACCTAGCAATTTGCTGACCGGCATAAGCTGGACCATTGTCGGTTTTGATTTCTACAGGTACTCCCATGACTGCAAAGCAAACAGATAAATGTCTTTCTACATGCAAAGCCTTTTCCCCGTTTGTGCTGTTGCCCAAATAAATTTCGAATAAGTATCAACAGTGACATGGACGTATTTCAATCTTCCAAACTCCAGAACATGAGTTACATCCATCTGCCACAGTTCTAAAGCTTTCAGACCAAGACCTGGCCCATGATGACTACATTGAGGGCAGGCACGCACAGTCCCTTGGGCTTCATTCAGGGGAATCTGAAATTGTCGGTGCAGGGCCCTTGCATTTTGATGGAATGTTTCATGGCTGTTGCGAGCCCTTTCAAACTTGTTCTGTGGGGGAACATGGACAACACAGCTGACCGCAGCATCTGCTTGCGCGCTGCCTTCCCCCAAACCACCGTTGCACTGATGGCTTTGAATGTGCATGACACAAAAGGCATGCTGACGCTGTTTCAGAACACTCCGCAATTGCAAAAACAGCTCTCCAAGGCACTGATTCTGGGTCTGCCTGATGAGTGCATCTTCAATCCTCTGTACAACTCCAACTACATACAGAGATTCCGAAACAACGTTGAGTGGTTCTGTGTTCCAGGTTTGCAAAGCTCAACACACGGCCTTTAATTCCAGGGTCTGCAGACTGTCTCCTGCTTCACCCTTAATTACATGTTGCACCCATTTTCCTTGTTGCTGCCAAACACACGCAGCCTTTTTTGTCTTTCGGCCAGCGTCGGCAAAAACTGTCCTTCCTTCGGCTGGTCTCAGGGAACACAGAGGTCTCTCCAACCACCAATGATGTCTGATCAGATGCCACATCGGGCCTTTTGGGTGCTTATTGTGAACCACGCCTGTGAAGCCTAACAATGCCTCTTGCAATGCAACAGTGTCTCAACAGCCATTCTAAATCTTCGTCTCTCACGGGAACACTGATGTCTGCTGGTTCATTCCCGTCTATTTCTATAATTCTGTCTGCCTTTTCGTATCAATGCAGCAAAAGCATCTGTTCTGCTCATGACTCTACACTTTGGCTGAACAGGTAGAAACACCCACTCCAGCAAACTTGCTGTTGAATCAAGCTTCCAGCCGGATTGGCTAACAGTGGAACTGGACCTTTCCACTGACCACTATGTACATCCTTGTATGTAAACTTCTGGGTGAACTCCTTCTCCATTAGCGATCTGACCCAGGATCCTTTTATGTGCAGTTAAGTTGTCTCTGCTGGAGAGATTCAAAAAATTTAAAACATAGGTTACTTTGTCAAGCTGCTCTTGAGGGGGCATGCCTATAGGACTCCCCCTCTTTTGTTTTTGTAGCATGTTTTTCAATGTGAAATGTGCTGTTTTGACTACTGCTTGCCCTGTTGGGGAATGGGAAAAACCTGTGACGTGTTTGATACCCCAATGTGAAAGAATTCTTGTGTTTTATGAGACGTATATGCAGGTCCTGTTTTTATCTGTTGAGGGGCACCCATCATGCTGAAGGCATGGAGTCAATGTCAGGTGGCATCTCTTGATTTCTCACCCTTGTGTGCTGTTGCTACTATGAATCCTAAAAAGGTATCAATAGAAACATGGACATATTTATAAGTCCCAAAGCTCAATATGTGTGTTAAATCTGTTTGCCAAATGTCATTAGGTTTCAACCGTTGCGAGTTTGGACAATGTTTGTGGCAAAGAAAAAGTCTGCTGACATTGTGAGCAAGTGTTCACTACATCCTGTGCTTGTGGCAAAGTCAGATCGAATTGTTTTGCCTGTGCTTGGGCATTTTGATGGTAGAAATCATGAGAAAGTTTTGCCTGCCCTAACTTTTGTGGTATAGTGACTGCCATGGTGAGGGCATCTGCCCTCGCATTACCTTCCACTATAGGTCCAGGCAGAGTGGTGTGTGACCTAAGATGCAGAATGTAATATTCATGAAACCTGTGAAGTAAAAAGTTGTACAGAGTGGTTAATAACACAAAAAGATCTTTGTTAAAGACTTCCTTCAGGAATGAGTGCTCAATTCTTTCAATGATTCCTGTAACATAAAGAGAATCACAAACCATGTTAATAGGTCCCTGTGAAAAAAGGCAAAATGCTTCTCCCACAGCTGCCACTTCTACTAGCTGGGTAGATCCAGGTTGAAAGGTTATTGAATGTTCCCACTGTCCCTCATTATTTCTCCACAGGGTGACAGCTTTGTGTATCTTTCCTGATCCGTCAGTGAAAACAGTCTGCATCAGGGATTGGAGTTTTTGTTTGTAGTCGTTGTTTTTGAAAGGGGAGTTCCTTGAAGGATTGTAGCAGGGCATGTCAAGGCATTGTGTGAAAAAATTGTCCGTTATAGTCTGCAAGAGCAATTTGAAATGAGAGTGAATCCCTGAACAGATTCTCTAGTTCTGCTGCAGCAATAGGGAGATGTGTGACTGCCGGATCATATCCTGTCAGGCTCTGGCCACTTCTAGCTGCTGGGCTATCGCAGTAGCAATCAGTTCTGCTTTGAATTGTTCCGAGCTGATATTAGCACATGCCTTGATATAATCAGAAAGTTTGACATCAGCACGATTACGAATCAGGTCCAGGGCTTTTTTACAGTCATTGCTAGCATTTTCATAAGCAAGAGATTTTAAGACAGTTGTAGATGCTTCCTGCATATCAATTTGCCATCTGATAGCGGATTGTAATCAATCAGTAAAGGTAATATATGGTTCCTGAGGCCCCTGCCTCACAGCAGCAAAACCAGACTCCAACTTTTTTGTATCAGGTACCTTTTGCAGTACCCTCATGGCAATAACAGTAGACTGATCCCATGCTTGGGGGGGGGGTCTTAACTGAGCCCAAGCAGTAGCATGTGCATCTGTGCCAGAGAGCTGTGACGCACTGATATTAATGGGTGATTGTTGATTACCATTATTCAATGCCTGAGTTTGAGCCAAATCTACAAATTTCATCCACCAGAGTATCGTCCTGTCAAAATTGTCTTAAAAAGAGATTTCCAATCCACTGGTAACATAGTATGTCCTTCTGCAATTGCATCCAATAAATTCATAGTAAAGGAGGAATGTAAACCATTTTCTTTCACCAATCTCCTCAGTTCCTTTACCATCTCACATGACAATTGTTCGTGATGTGGGTTTGGATTACATTATACAACAGGCATTGCTTGAAAAAATTCAATATCACCCTCCTCTAGTGCTTGCCTCCGGCATCTCTATATAAAGCTTTCTGGCTCAGGTCCTATAGGTGGTATTCTTTCCTCATCATAGTTGCTAGAGGAATGGGATGAGGTATAAGACGGTGGTCGAATTTGTGAAATATTTGCTGCAGCCTTTTTGTGTGCTGTTTGTAGTATTTCTTCCACACTAGAAGCACCTGCTGCCATAGCACCTACTGGGGCTAAAGGAGGATATAGATCTGGTTCTTGTCCAGAATCAATAGGACCAGGATCAAAGGGTTCTTTTTTCTCCAGATCATTATCCTCAAGTGATATTTCATTAATAAAAATAACATAATCTGATGGTGATGCAGGCGAAGCATCCACAAGGATGCAATCTGCTTCCTTAAATTGTTGCAAAGCCGAGTATACCACATGCCAAGTAATAATATCATCAGGGTGGACATCGTGATGAGAAATTTGGCAGGTTTGTAAACTTTCACCAACCTTTTGCCAGTGAGTAAGATCATAGGAACCAGCTGATGGATACCAGGGACAAAATTGTTTGACCCATATAAGTAATTGGATGAGGTTTTGGGGTTGGAGTTTATAACCCTGTTCCCTGGTGATGCGCAACAGACAGTCTTTATGCAGTTTTTGGGATGCACCTTGCCCCATTATAAAAATGCTGCCCAACCATTCGCAAAAGGCTAACCTGTTCTATAGTCAGCTATGAGAGGAGCTCCTTTGTGATCAGCTGAACACACACATGCTTAATTTGGTCAGGGTACGCCACCAGACTGGATCACATCAGTAGTACTGAAGTCCCTGTAGAATCAGGAGCAATTTGTGGTGTATGAATGTGACACAAGCTGAGAGCAAAATGAATCTGTTTATTGCAGAGTTAAGACAGTACTTATACACTAGGTATAAGAATCTTTGTTCAGTCCTTCACACACAACCTGGTTGCAGGCCTGTAATAAATCCATCAGCCTGACTGTTAGTTTTCTCAAGGTTTGCAGGCTTTGAAGAAACAGGATACCTTTCCTTTTCTCAGATAGTGTGTAATCTAGGTTCTTCTGTGTGTCTCAGGAATTTTCTGCAGTGCCAGGCTTTGCTGTTTCCTTACAAGCAGGTCACTCCCAGCCTGTGCATTGTGTTATTCTTCCCCAGGTGCAGGACTCTGCACTTGCCTTTGGTGAATTTCAGAAGGTTCTTCTCTGCCCATCTCTCCAACCTGTTCAGGTCCTTCTGAAGGGCTGCACAGCACTGCAAGGTATCTTCCTCTAATTGTTTTTGCAGCAGTTCCATTTTTAAAGACAGCACTATATATACATCCTCTATTTCCTTCTCTAGGTCCTGTTCCTTTGTCTTCTCTCCCTTTCTTGATATGCAGCTTCTAAACCAGTATCTAGCATCTCCTTTCCATTTTCCATCCTTTATATGATCCCTAATTGCCTTTAAGTGGTCTTCAACAACTTAATTATGCCAATTGTTATGAGCCTGTTCTTCTGAGAATTTGAGACTCATTCACTCTATGCCTCTGTAAATAATATTACTTGCCATCCTGCTGACTACTCCAATTTGTTGCAAATGGCATGATGCAGTTCTCTTGTGAGAGAAGCAACAATATAGTTTATTGACATAAAATAGTGAGTTAACAAAATTCAGTGGTAAATGCGACAGTGGTTTAAGAAAATTCAATGACAAGGTACACTTGATTATTTACTGAATAGAAGACAGGCAAAACTTTCAGGGAGCCCATCCCCATGAATCATGAGGTGCAGAAAGTACTCCCTTGCTTTCCAAATGCTTTCTCAGAGAGGAGTCTAATTGCAGCTGGATCCAAGCCTGGTCCCAGACTTGGTCAACAGTTTATGTCTAAAGGATTATATGAGCACAATCTTTTATATCACTTACTTAAAATTTCAAAGTTTATTATGCTATTAATCCGTTGCAGCAAGGAATTTCTCAACCTTGAGAAATAACTTTAAGGGTTGTCCCTACTCAAGGGGAGATCCTGGCATGCAACCTGCTGCTGTGCAGGAAAGCTCACCAGGCCCTGGGCTGTCCACTATTTATGAAGTAAGGTCATTGACTTATATTTGCATACTGGAAAGATGCCTAGGTCACAACCTTTGGCTACCATGTTGCTATCCATCCCCCAAACTCCAGAGTAAGCTGAATACAGCCATCATAACACCCACTGGTGGTTGTGGCTTAAACAGTGGGGCAGAGGGACAAAGGAAGGAAGCAAGCAAGCACACCATCACAAGCCAGAGATGAGTTTGTGGCCATACATGCCAGGAAATATCACAGGACACTGACCAGCCCCAGCATCAGGCTGTTTCATGCTGCATATTGAGCAACGCTTTTGCTAAAGCTTTTGAAAACAAATCAATCGTGAAAAGCTGCTGATAAAGCAACTAGCAGGGATTCTTTTTGATCTCCAGAGGAGCTGCTATTTCAAGTTTATATCATAGAATCATAGCTCAGAGAAGGGTTTCTATAGATTTAGCTATGGTTGTGGTGCTAGGTCAAGACTTTCCTTGCTGGAACTCAGTCACAGGGTAACTTTCACTGTGCTGAATATGCCTTGAATGCAAAGGCCAGGTAGCAGCAAGAGGAAAAGCTAGTATAATTTGTAGTTTTCTTGGTTTAGAGACAAATTTAGGAGAAAACACTCTGGAATGAGTGTTTCCTCTAAAGAGAAGGGCTTCAGTTATCCCTTTTGCCAATGAGAAAAGTGAATGCCAGTGGGTGAAAGTGAAAAAAACCTAAACTATTTATTGACAAACCAAAGTGCCCGCACAGCATGGGAAAAAAATATTGAATAAATGCTAGATATTGAACTTTCAGAACCTTACCCCCCCCACACACACACACCCCCACAGCAGAACAAAAAACCCCAAAATGCCTGGGGAAGAAAACACGCTGGCTGGCTGCGTGGCAGGGAAAGAAAAATGGGGGCTGGCTTTGTCTCAGGGAAGGGAAAAAGGAGTTCACGCAGCAGCTCGGGCAAAACAGATGGGAGCCTGGTCAACCTCTGGCATTGGTCTCCTCCTCACAGCAGATGAAGCTGATGGATTTTGGTGTCCTTTCTCTTGTTGGTTCAGCTTTTCCCGAGGTCTTGGGCTGGCTGGAGTGGCCCCCACTGGTCTCTTGCAGGTCCCAGTCAACTGTCTTGGCTATTGTCTGATCTCGGACCAAAAACTAAGCTGAACAGTTCAAGAGAAAGCAAAACAGAAGCTGCTGAAAGATTGCTGCAACAGCCTCTCCAGGCCAGGGGAAGAAAGAAAGAAAACCTTGCTCAGGCTAGTGTCTTGGTTTAGGACAGATTTAGGAGGAAATTTTTCGAAGGGATTTCTTCTAGAAAGCAAATTTCAGCAGCCCCTCTCTCTACCGGTTAGGGAGAAGAATTTCCTTGGAGAAAAGTGGAAAAAAGTGTTTATTTGACAAGCAAAGTACTCACAAACATGAAAAAGTGAATAATATTAAACCATAAAACCTCTCGTTGTTCTGAAGAGATGGCAAATTCAGACATAGTCTTTTTGTGGGGTGCGGCTCAGCTCATTCAGTCTTTTTCAGTTCTTCCGGGGCTCGGACCCAGTGTCCAGGCTGCAGAGCAGCTTGGGGGGGGGGGCAGGTGACTGTCTTGGTGTTCTGGACTGAAGAGAAGCTGAATAATTCCAGAAAAAAAACAAAAAACAAAAAACAAAAACAACACAGTCCTGGAAAAACTCTTTTTGCCGTAGCTAACGAGGAAAACCAGG
>JANPWX010019040.1:139339-250490 GCA_024734555.1 Trochalopteron elliotii
AAAAAAAAAAAAAGGAAAAAGAACCCTCCTCGTTTCTTTCTCTCTACAGAAGCCGAGAAACTTGGAGAGCACTGCCGCCAGTTCAGAGACAGCTGCACTGCTTACTACCTCTATATTTTGAATACAGAGCCTCAGACATTCCATTGTTTTCCTTTCTCCCCTCCTTCGCTCTCGGATCTAGTTTTAAAGGCGCAGAACTTATTTTTGGGCTAAACAGACGGATGGAGATACAAATACAGTATAGTATAAGAAAGTCACCCTCGGACAGCTAGCAAAAACTAACCTACCTAAGCAAGAATGTTACGTCCACTCTGTGCCGTGCCTAGCATGCTCCAGAGTGAGTCTTTGAACAAAGCCCGCGCAGGAGCTCCAAGGCTCCCGCCCCTCCCCTGGACCCACCTTAAAGCTACAGCTGCCATTTCTGGTCATTAAGCAGACGATCAGGAATAGAGTGTCATCATAAAATCACCCCAAGACAGTAGTGTCTTAATCAAATCTTTTCCTCAGCTTTTACACAATGCACTGATGTCTTAATGTGACAGATCCTATTTTTAATGCTAACAGCTCCCTTCCAGAATCACAGAATCATTGAGGTTTGACAGGACCTCTGGAGATCATGTAGTCCAACTCCCTTGCTAAACCAGGTTCATCCTACTGTTGTCTGGAAAATGAGCAAGAGAAAGAGCTTTTAAGACTTGATATTTAGATTGGGTAAATTAAGCTAGTTTACAAGGTCCAGTGAACAGGAGTATTGACTATCTCATGGTGGCTTTGTTGCAGACTTGCCATCTACTTAATTATGTTACTAAATGTCCAAAATATCGGAATGAGTCTCTCCAACGCTAAAATTGTGTTTAAAAGGGCATGATTTATTCAGGCCAGAAGGTACATGCAGGAGATTCTAACCTAACTTGGACCAGTGATTTTAGAAGTGTGTTGCTTATATACAGTTGCTACATGCATATTGCAATTTACCCATTACCATAAATCCCACCCAAAGTTCCCAGGGATTCAATCCTTTGTTTTGTCTATCTCTGCATTCTTGGGCCAGATGTCTTCTTCTTATCTCCCAACCATCCTTGCTGAAAACAGCTTTCACATGCCTTGTTTCTCTGCTAAAAGTTTCACAGGCACAGTAAAGACTGAATTAACCCTTTTGGGATCAATTATCCAGTGGATGAAGGGAGGCATTTGTGGTGGTTTCTTTGCTGCCTGTAGGCCTCTGAGAAGTTTGGGTAAGCTGGAATACTTCAGGGCTTGCAAGGTAAAGTCTTCCTGTTAACTGCTGATTTGGCATAGCTGTACAAAGGAATCAAAAATCATGTTTTGGGCCACTCCAAAAACACGTGCATAGGACTTGGTGTGTAGGCAGTGTGTGTCTGATCTGTGGCCACCAGCTAAGCTTATCATACCTGCTCATGTCATCTGCTATAACCCCTTTGCCTGCATTGCTGTTTGTAGCTGTCAAATTGCTTCCACCCATCTGGCCTTGCCCTGAAGAAAGGTTCTTCCCTGGTTAAGGAAAAATTGCACCCAAGCTCTATCCACTATGGTCTGCTGTAAGGAAGGAATTAAAAAAAAAAAATTCTTCTCCAATTTGTTTGAATTTATCCTATCTGTGACCTTCTCTCTACAAGAGAACTCTTGAAAAAGGGACAAACCTGGACAACTGGTAGTGGAAGGCTTTAGTTCTGTTCCAAAATGTCTAGGAATTTGTTGAGTCACAGAAATCTCCTGATGAGCCAAAAGCAGTAAATTTTTTTGTTCAGCGGAACAGACTTTGCCCAAACTTCCAGGAAAGAGGTTTATGGTCCCCTTAAGGTGATATGCCTCTTCCTGCCACCTGCTGGACTCCCTTTCAGCTCGGCTGGACTCAGGTGGTGTTGGCGCCACTGTCTCAGGTCTCTGCCCCATGGGGGGGAAGGGGCAGGAACAGTCCTGCCAGGCACCGAAAACTGTGATCCTGGCCCCGCCTCCCTGCCTGTCCCAGCTGCAGTTTCAGAGCTGTCACTTCAGCACTGTCGGCTTGGCAGCCACCCTGCTACCTCTTCTCAGGCCCCTTGTCCTGCAGAAATGTCCTGGAGGGCTCATAAATGGGAAGACACCCGCGGGTCGTACAGTGCCAGGGTCTGCTGATTGCTTCAGCAAGCCAGACAAAATGGACCACCTTCTGGTTGTGGCCATGGTCTTTAACCTGACAAAACCACACCCATGGCTGTGATGTGAAAGGTATTTGAATAAACAGGGCTGAAAACTCCACCCCCTTCTCTCTGTACTTGGGACATGCCCCCATATTGTGAAAACTGTCACCATGTTGATGTATTGGGAAAGCTCTGCTGTAGCCCTCCACAGTGGCATGCTGGCCTTTTGTGGTCCCTGCTCTCTCTTTTAAGAGCTCTCTGCTTTATGTAAGAAACTAGGTAGTGACTTCTGTTTTCCAGAGGAATAAGTGGAAAACCACAGAAAACACAAATTTAAACTCTCCTCTCTAGAATATATTATAGTTCTCTGTAAGGTTCAAATTTTTTATATGCAGTGATGATCACAGAATCTGTATCTTTAAGTATGCTCATCTAAATAACCAAGTCTGGTTGTTATAAAAATAGCTCCTTAACCAGATAATTGTACTTGAATGCCAGCTGTGTCAGTGCAAAACCTCTGATTGAATGTGTACTTGGTTAATACTGATTAAAACTGCAGTCTCAATTAAGTAGTCTGGTGTTAGTGCCTTTGTGTTGCTATAGGCAGCTATTTTGTAAACTTACTGAATATTAGACTTTATTTAATGTAGGGAACCTTGCAGCTTGTGGTAGGTTGGCCCTGGCTGGATGCCAGGTGCCCACCAAAGCCACTCTATCATCCCTCTCTGCAACTGGACAGGAGAGAAAAAAAATTAATGAAAGGCTTAGGAGTTGAGATAAGGACCAGGAGAGATCACTTGTGGATTACCATCACAGGCAAAACAGACTCAATTTGGGGAAATTAAGTGAATTTATTACCAATCAAAATAAGAGCAGGATAATGAGAAGTAAAACAAATCTTAAAAACACCTTCCCCCCACCTGTTCCTCTTTCCTGGGCCCTACTTCCTCCCCCCAGTGGCACAGGGAGACAGGAAATGAGGGTTATAGTCAGTTCATCACATGTTGTTCCTGCCACTGCTAAGGGACAGGAGTCATAGAATCATAGAATATGCTGTGTTGCAAGGAACCAATCAGGATCATTGAGTCCAACTCCTGGCCCTGTGCATGACACTCCAAAAATCCCACCATGTTCCTGAAAATGTTTTCCAAATGCTTCTTGAACTCTGTCAGGCTTGGTGTTGTGACCACTTCCCTTCCAGTGCTCATCCACTCTGGGTAAAAACCCTTTTACTGATATCCAACTGTCCTGGTTTTGACCAGGATAGAGTTAATTATTTTTGCAGTAGATGTGAGGGGGTGCAGCCTGGAGCCATGTGAGTGTGTATAGGTTGTTATTCTATACCACCTCATGTCATCACTGGGGGATGGAAGTAAGGGATTCTTGCTTCTGGGAGAGGGGGGCATTCCCTTCCAGTGGGAGAATGCATGGTGGGAGAAACAGTTTGGTATTATTTTATGTGCAAATTGTTCCTTTGTCTTATATGGTTTTTTTATTAATATTGTTGCTGTTGCTGTTCATTTTTCTTATCTCATTGATGTTTGCAGTAAATTGTTCTTATCTCAACCTGTGATTTTTGCCATTTGTGCCTCTAACTGTCCTCTGCAGCCACCCACGGGTGGACAAAGAGGGGATGGGAAGTGAGTGAGCGGCATGTGGTTTTGGAGTCTCAGAGGGGGGTTTACAGAACCATGACACCAACATAAACCTCCCCTGACACAATTTCATGCCATTTCCTCGAGTCCTGTTAGTGGCCACCAGACTGAAGAGATCAGTACCTGCCCATCTGCTTCACCTCATGAGGAAGTTGAAGACTAATTAGGTCTCCACTCAGTCTCCTCCAGGCTTAAAAAACCAAGTGACCTCAGCCGCTCCTCATAAAGCTTCCCCTGCAGACCCTTCACCACCCTCGTGACCCTCCTTTGGATGCTCTCCAATAGATTAATGTCTTTTTTATATTGCCATGCCCAAAACTGCACACAGTACTCAAGATGAGGACACACCAGTGCAGAGTAGAGCAGGACAATCACCTCCTTTGACTGGGTGGTGAAACTGTGCTTGATGCACCCAAGGACACAGTTGGCCCTCCTGGCTACTGGGACACTGCTGACTCATTCAACTTGCCATTAACCAGGACCCCCAGGTCCCTTTCCCCGGTGCTGCTTTCCAGCCTCTTGTTGCTCAGTCTGTACACACATCCAGGGTTACCCCATCCCAGGTGCAGAATCTGGCACTTACCCTTGTTAAACTTCATATGGTTGGTGATTTTTTGAGGTCTCTCTGCAGGGCCTCTCTGCCCTCAAGGGAGTCGACAGCAAACTTAGTATTCCTTTGAGTCCTGCATCCAAGTTGTTAATGAAGATGTCCTTCCCCTGATCCAGCATGGAGTCCCACCCTCTAGAGACAGTTCTCCACAGATTTCTTCATCCTGAGTCTTTCCCACGGGCTGCAGTTCTTCATTAACTGCTCCAGCATTAGTCCCTTCCACAGGGTGCAGTCCTTCAAGAACAGCCTGCTCCTACATGGCTCCCCCACAGGGTCGCAAGTCCTACCAAGAAACCTGTTCTAGCATGGGCTACTCTCTCCATGGGTTCACGGGTCCCTGCCAGGAGCCTGCTCCAGCAAGGGCTTCCCACAGGGTCACAGTGTTCTTTTGGGCATCCACCTGCTCTGGTGTGGGGCTTCTCCACATATAGGCAATAACTTTTTTTTCCTTCCAAAATATGTTATAGCAGAGCTGTTACTACCATTGCTGATTGGCTCAGCCTTGGCCAGCTGCAGGTCCATCTTGCCAAGCAAACCCAGTGTACAACTCCAGAGTGCTAGACACTTGTGTCCCACAGATAATCTCCAATGTGATATTACAGCATTAATTTTTGTCTGCATACCATCTGGTTGTTTTCACTGAAGTCAGTTGGTAGTCAGCAGCCATCTTAGGCAAGAACCTTTTGGTATATCAGTGTAATGCCTGTTCTCCCTGAATAACCACCACTCTTCCTGTTCATACAGACAGATGTTGCAAGCTGCCTTAATGCAGGACCTACAATTTTGGAATGGTTTTCCTTTTATATAGACCAGAAATATATGAATGTGCCTGTACCAGAAATAGAAAATATTTCTATAGCAGTGTTTGTGTTTTACAATTTAATGACTTGGCTGTGTTTTTCAGCTAACTGGTATGGGATGTAACTCTGCTTATGTGCAACATACCATTATCTTTTAATGGGTTTCTTAAGTCACTTTCACGGAAGGTACCTCCTATCTGGTATGAAACAGGATATTACATAGGCAGTCCCTGGCTTCACAGTGGTAATGGCTGTTACAACTGTGTGGGAAAATGAATGAGTCTGAAGTACTGTTCTCCATTCTCAGGAATATCCAAAGGTGCATTTGTGCTGTAACCACATCAAGAACACCAGCATAGTATAGAGATGCCTGAATTTAATGTTAAAATAAGAATGTCTGTCCCTGTGTTGCCCGATATCCAAAGTGAAACACAAATCAACAAAGTTGATTTATGCCGGTGCTTTATTTTAGGGCCCGGGGACCTGAGGACTAACGTCCCAAGTCAGAATCCCGGAGACCCTCAGTTTACAATCAACTTTTATATTCCTGANTACTACTACTTCACTATTTTATGTCTCCCAACCCCCCTTTGGTAACACCTGCATCCCATCATGGAGGCCAACAGGACTGTGAGATGTCTCAGAAGGCAGGTAAATTAGCCTTCAGTAAGCTTCATGCTTTTCTGGTGAAAATATGCCTCAGGTAACTTCTTTAAAGCAAAGTGGAGTTTTGTCTTTCAGCTGTGCTGCAGTAACTCAGCAGTGAGTCGCTCAGAGCACTGAACCTTTTCAGCCACATAGAAGAGATGTGCCTCTAAGCTATGCAAGGGTCATGCAGAGGTTGTATTGTCTCATGGTTATGTGTCTTCACTTACTAATGTATTCAAGCTGCTTCCAGTGAGGTTACTTATGAAAATGAATCCGGAGGGGAGATTCTTTTGATGTTCACGTATTGGACTTGAGTTTTATGTGAGTCCTAAAGGATGTGTTTTGTAGATAACTCTGCATGGGAGGCAGCATGGAAAGCAGGGCACAAATGTCTTTGCTTAAAAATAGGGAAGAAAACTTGATTTATCTTAAAATTGCTGAACTTGTCACCAATTGTCTGAAATATTGGAATAAGACTCCTTAACACTAATTTGGTGTTAAAGAAGGCATCATTTATTTAGGCCTGAGATCCAATAGGGGATACTCCTAACCTTATGCAGACGTGATTCTATAAGTGTGTTACTTATATACAGTTGCTACATGCACATTACAATTTACCCATTACCATAAATCCCACACCAAGTTCCCAGATTCAGTCCTTTGTTTTGTTTATTACTGTATTCTTGATACAGATGTCTTCTTATCTCACAACAATCCTTGCTGGAAAGCAGTTTTTGCATGCCTTGTTTTTCGGATAAAAGCACACAGGCACAGTAAAAATTAAATGAACCCTTTTGGTATCAATTCCCCCCTTAGAAACTTTTCAAATTCCTCAAGGTCATTTGATAATTTTCAATTTCTATCTATAGTCATATACATTCTTGCGAGTCCCCAGTTATTTCACAAACACAACTAACAACCAGTAATTACTACAATAATTACTACAATTACAATTATGATGGTTTCCAGTATTCCAGCCAGCCATCCTCTCAGGGACCATCCCACTACTCCTTGAAGAATTTTATTGAGCCAATTTGTTTCAGAGGCCTTTTAGATAGCATTGCTATCTTCAACAACTTGCTGCATTTTGTTAAGTTGGTTTTGGGGAGCTTCTTTTACATTTGGGATGTGTACACAACAGTGTTCTCTGTCTTGGTTTGAAAGACAGGTATCTGCTAAGGAAGGCAGAAGCCTCCCTTGGAATGAAAAAATGTGAACCCCCTCCCTCTGAATTATTATAATTTTGAAATTAAGGGGACTCTCAGGCAAAGATATGAGAATAGGAATAACAGTTCTTTACTAGTAGGTATAATAAAGCAAACAACAACAACTACAACATTAACAACAAACAGAACCAGAAGCCCTGTGACAGCCCTCTCAGCCTCAGGCACTTTCCCCTTTGGTATAGTTCCGGTCACAGTTGGCAGGGGCGCTGGTGACTCCCGGTGGGCAGGGCAGGTGTGATGATTCTCCCGCGGCTGCAGGGGGTGCTGTGGCGTGAGCTCGGGGAACATGTGGTAATGGCGGCTCAGCTGAGATGGGAAGGGATGGAAGAGGCTTTGCTTCACAAACCCTGGGGCAGTCGATCTCGGTGGCAGCAGGACTCTGAGAAACAGCAAGCTGGGCTGACAGGAATGAGCAAAAATCCCAGGGTGTTAGATGTTATAGAGGATACGTAGCTAATTTAATATAAAATAATTTTATTCTGCCATTTGAAAGCAATCTGGGACAGCCACAATAAAAGAAAACAACTCCAATCCCAGGTATCAAGGTTGGGTGAACGCAGGGACGGCCACAAATGAACCAATCCCTCCCCGTTCACAAATTCTCAGGTTCAGGGAGCAGTTTTTAAACAGTTTTTCTTCCTTGAGGCAATTTTAGTGTTAGCTTTTGTCTACCGTGCATATTCATATACTTTCTTTCTCTTGCTGCTTGGTTTCTGAATGCCTTTCCTGGCACAGTCAAGGACTTGAATTGGGTTCCGAGAACTGGGCATTGGGATGCTGATACGTGACATCTCCGGGTTCCCCTCTCCTAGATCCATATCAGGTGTTGATCATCAGAGAAGTAGCGGACCCACCCTGGATGGACGCGGCATCTCCTGTTCAGCCAGTCCTTTTCTGTTGTAAATTTGGACTTCGCCCTGCAATTGTCTGGGATTCTTACAGTTGCAAATTAGTTTCGGCAGCCAGAAACATCTTTACAATTTTTGGAAACCCGAACTTGTAACAGTTTTATTTTATAACATATAACACACTTGATACACAAATTTATTTCAAAACATATATCACATTAGACAAGATGTATTTGGAGCTCCCGAGCTGTGGCTGGAACTGCAGGATGTCTCAGCAGGCAGGGGGTGCGGGGCTACAGTGTAGCGAAAACTACAGTGCTGAAGAAGCAGCGGGAGCGCGACAGAGGCAGCCCAGCTGCCAGCAGGGCAGAGAGGGGTGAGCCCAAGATTCCAGGTACTTGAGCAGATGGGGATAGGTCCTTCTTTTAGCGAGGTGGGTGTTAATAAGTTCCCAGTTCAGTGGCTGCTCTTACAAGCAAAGGCTCACATCACAGCAGAAGAAACAGCTCTGGGCTGGGCTCTGGCGGCAGCAATGAATTCCCTTCGCAAGCAGCGGCCACAACCATCCTCCTCTGAAGGTGAGAGCAAGAGAGCTAGCAGCTGCCCCAGCCCCCATCCTTTATCTGTCATATTCTCACAGTATTTCTGTCCCTCGGAGAGAAACTCCCCAGATGAGAGAAATGCCACCAGATGCCTTCCTTCCCCCTGAGCTTGGCTACTTCTTTGTTTTCTTAAGTACCCAGAAGAACCCAGTAGCCAGTGTTTCTTAGCAACTTATGGGAAAAACTCTATAGGTAAGAAGGAACAAAAGAAAAGAAATCTAACTCCCAACACTATCCAATTTTAAATACCCACAAACCCCTTGTTCTTTGGTCACCAATAGGTCTAAGGGCAGTCTATTTTGTAATGTGAGTCTAGTATTTGGCCTTATTTGCTTATTCATAATTTGGAATCTCCTTTTTGTAGCTTCAGATAGTTTCCTTACTTGTCAAGTTATATTATCTAACAAAATTCTGTTTTCAAGAGCCATGGCACCTTGTCTTAGGTTACAATGTAAGCTGTAACCAAAAGTATGTATTCTATTACTGTCCTAAGGGTGACTATGATGCTTGTATCCCCAATCGTCTGGTCTCTGTGTGCTATATGTTGTGTTCTGTACCTTTAAGACTGGTTCTGAGAGTGAAGCAGGGAAAGAAGCAAGCCGCAGTATGTTTTGAAAAACAGCGTTCACTCCTCTGCATTCTTTTTTTTCTTCCTCGGGACAGGGTGTTTGTCGGATGCACGGACAGCGGCCAGAGAGAGGTTTTTCTTACTTTTAGTTAGTTTATCTAGCTGGGGCAAAGAAGCTTCCTGGACTGTTTTTTCTTTCCTTTTTTCTTGGGACTGTTTAAATCTGCTCTGAACTGAAAAACCCAGAGGAGGACTGGGATCTTGCGCCCGCGGCCCACCGGGCCTGGATCTCAGCATTTTCCAGCATCTAAGGGACTGGGACTGATAAGAGACTGAGAGAGCTGAGCTAACTCCTGGCAAGGACTTCTCTCAGTTTTGCCATCTCTCTTCAGAGTGGTGAGAGGTTTTATTGTTTCATATTATTCATTCCTTATGCTTATGGGCATTTTGTTTGTCAAATAAATAGTTTTTTCCACTTTTCTCCGAGGAAGTTCTTTTCCTGGACTGGCTGGGGGGAGGGGCCATTAGGGTTTTTTCTCCAGAGGAACCCCATTTGGAGGTTTCCTCCCAAATTTGCCCTAAACCAGGACAATTGCCATCTTCATAAACTGTTAAAAACAGGTGGGGCAGGGTTCTTTATCTCCAGGACTCATCCCTGATAACTCCCTCTGGAGGGGGAGGCTATCTCCATTAATGGGCCATCAAGATCTCACTGCATGACTCATAAAATTACATCATCCCATTGTGAGATGCTCCACCCAGGGGGAGGAACCAAGCATTTGCACCTGGATATGAGGTTTGGAACAGCACGAGCAGCGCTACCTACTGGATTCCCAGAGGACAAGAGCTACCACTGGACCTTCAGGTGAAGACCAGACCCTTCTACAGGATCACTGCTTCAACGGAACTACTCCATCAGGACTGCAGCCACCATTTAATCAGACTGCTGCCACCACCCTGACCAACAGGGTGTCAGGTTGTATCCTGATTCTGTCAGTTTAAGCCAGTGTTTTCTGCCTGTATTTTAATTTTCCTATTAAATTGTAGTTCTGACTTGGAATCTCTCACTGGTTTGCTTTCAATCTAGTACATTCCTGGTAAGAGAAAACTCTGTAGAGCCCATTCAAACTGTGTAGAAGCTGAAGGCCCTGTCCATCCATCTTCTGTCTCATTTTACCTTATTCCGGTATTGGGCTTTTATGGGGCTTCTTTTCCAAGTTGGACATAAGGTTAATAACACTAAGGTAACTTGCGTGGTGATGGGTTCAAGCATGAGGTGAGTGGTACAGTGTCCATCCGAAGTAGCCTAAACAGTGTAACCTGGGGAATGAATTTCCAAAGATTTAACACAATCTAAAAGTTTATTATTACAATTTAGAACTAATTTGGCCTTGCATCTTATGGTGCTGGAACATCTTTCATTGTTTTGTTTTTCTCCTCACCTCCACTGATTTTCACTTAATTATACATAGGTGTGATTCCCCAATTCAGACACCATTTTACAATTCCTAAGTATTTCCATCATCCTTCTAAGGACTTTGTCCAAGTACGAGGCATGCTTTGGAGGGTTTGTCGTTCTGGCCAGTCTGAAACATTTTGGGTGTAATTCTTAGTAACACATAAATCTAAAAGCCTTGCTGCTTGGCCTCCTGAGGCTGCTAAGGAGAAATCCACAAAATGTTGGTCAAGACTATGAGACCCTGTTGGGCACTCCTTACCTTTTTCCTTTCCAAAAATAATTCTATTATCTCCTGGCCTCCAAGATATTGGATCCTCAAGAAGGCCATCTCCCTGTCACCTACATCTATCTTTCTCATCCAAATAGTGCGTGATGCTTGCTTTTGCCGTTGTCTTAGTCAGATTATCATATTGAATTACCATTGACAGATCTATAGGGAAAATTCTCCAAGGAATAGATTCCCCTGCTGAACCAGGGATAGAGAAGCAGGCTGTAATGCTGGACAGATTGTGCATTTTACCAAACCCTTGGATTAAAGTCAATATTAAATTTTCTTCCACACCCCCACCTAAAGATAAAAAATATTCCCATACACATTAGCCTATACATTTCACTAGTCATCTACAGATAGATATCTTTGAAATTTTCAGCCACAGAGGTCTGATGTTTTCCACTGTCCACTCTGAGTTGAGAGCCTTCTTAATTCAGGTGCAGTGAATCCAGGAGTTCTTTTACTTTCACTGCCATTTTTGTAGTTAACAGAACTACATAAAGTCCTTTCCACTGCTCCTGAAATCGTTCCAAATTCCAGGTCTTGGTGTATACTTGATCCTTGGGCTGAAATGAATGAACTAGGGTATCTGGGGTAAAACATTCTGAGAGAATGAAAAACTTTTTTATTCATTCTAGAATTTCCCAAACAAAACTAAATATTGCTCTGTTTCTTTATTTCAAATTTGTTCTTCAGATACAGGGTTGGATTCAGGGAAAGTTGTAACAGAATATGGTCTCCCAAACATCAACTCATATGGGCTCACCTTCAGGTTAGTTCAAGGTTGCATTCTAATTCATAACAAAGCTAGTGGTAACACCTGTGGACATTTCAAAGAAGTTTCCTTACACATTTTACTAATTTGTCTCTAAGGTTTGATTCATTCACTCAACCCTTCTGCTAGACTGCAGTCTCCATGGAGTATGCAAATCCCAACTAATACCTAGCTGGTCACTAAGCTGCTGTAACACTTCAGTTATAAAATGAGGTCCTCTATCAGATGACATACCTATAGGCACTTCAAACCTGGGTATGATCCCTTTGAAGAGTACCTTGGTGACTTTTCTAGCCTTGATTGGTGCAGCAAGGGAAAGCTTCTGGCCACCCAGAAAAGCCACTAACACTAGGAGATACCTGTATCCTTGTTGGTGTGGTAACTGTAGTGGTTTCATTGTTGGCCGAATTCTGTTTGCCAGATTTAGTGTAGTGATTTAAATGTCTTTTCTGCTGTGACATAGGATTAGGAGAAAAGCAAGCAGGCCCAACTTAAAGGTACAGAACAGATTTATTAACACACACTAAAAGAAGAAAATGAAAAATCAAAATGAAACTTTCAAAACACTCTTCCTCTCCCACAAACTGTTCACTTTCCCACAAACAACATAAAGAGACAAAACCTGTGATTTTCAGTCAGTTTCACCATTTAAAAAAAAAATCTTTCATCAGTTCTTTAGGGAGAGGAGTGTGTCTTAGTTTACCATGGAATTTTCCCCCACCGACAACCTAGAACAGTTCTCTTGTGGGTTTTAACTGTCACAAAAACAGCCACCTGGGGAAACCTGCTTCTGTGAAATCCCCTCCCATTAGCAGTTACCCAAGCTGCTTATGGGTCATGGGACTCATGCATACTGGGGTGTCACTTTTTAAAGATGAACAACGCCCAAGGCAAAGGATTATTCATCTCAGGGAACAGAGATGTCTTCTCACTTCTTCACTGGTGCAGAGGGCTTCTCATCTCTCTCTGTTCAAACATCTCGTGGAATCAAGAATCACAGCTACTTCACTTAGTCCATCACAGATACCTTTGCTCAAATCTGCAAATCTAAACAATCATCTCCCTAAATGCATATGTTCCCCATCATTTAAAGGGATAATCTACATATAGAGTTCATTACCATGGCTCAGTAAGAGAAGCCCAGCCTAAAATGGCAAACTCCTCAATCCCTTCTCCCAATAGTCTTTTCACTCTCTTCACTGACTGTCCATGCTGTATCTCCTTATAGTTCAATCACTTTGTCCTTTTCCTCTCTCTCAGGGAAGGGTTAGAGCTCCGGAAGTTTCATTTTGTGCCAAGAAAGAGTTAATTTTCTTTGCCCAGGCCTACACTGGTCAAGTGATTTCTGCCGGGCGGCAGCCACTAGGATTTCAAAGCCATGCCAATGGGGGAGGCTCAGAAACGGCAGCCAGGATCTCAGTAGTTAGGTAGGCTGATGGATGCCTCCCCCTCCGCCCCTCGGTCTCAACCGGGGTGGCCCAGCTCGGCCCCCCCTTTTCTTCCTCTGCCCAGGAGTCACCGGAGGGGGAGAGGGGTCTCAGCCTCCGCAGCTTAGCAGCAGGGTGTTTTACAGCTGCTGGAAACCCGATCTGGGCCGGGAAGAGGGGCATATTCTCCTCCCCTCCCCCGGCCCGGGAGTCACCTGTCTTGGCACCTTCCTGGGAAAAGCCTGGCCTGGGAGCTGGGAGCAGGGAGCCGGGGCCAGCTTACCTCTTTCAAGGCAGGGAGGAAAAAGGAAGTTTCCCAGGATTCTCCGATATTTAACCCTGTATGTTCATGTAGACATATCCCTTTCTAATTGGTTTGTCAAGCTATAACTTCCTGAAAAATCACTTCCTGGCCAAACTACCACAGTAACTCAGAAAAATCAATTTACCAGTAATCTCTGGGAGTGTTTCCTCTTTTAAGACCTATTGGACATTTTTCTGTAACAGACTTGACAATTTTTGTCATACAGACCCTGAGTATCTGAGTCTGTAGACCAGTTGCCATAGCATTGATTCCCCAGTGAGTTTGCTGGTGTTTCTTCTTTACAATTTGTAATATCAGTTGTGGGACTACGACCTGATTGTTAGGAGTCACTAGCCATCCACCCTCTTTATTCTGGGCTTTTAGATAAGTAGATAATTTTAAATCTGCTTGACTATATCCAGGGCTAACTTCTGGGAGTGAAATAGCTTTCTCAGGTATTAATGCCAGGATACCTTGTTGCACAACCTCTTGTGCAGCTTTATCTGCAGGTCTATTTCCTACATGAATTCTGGAAACCCCACGTTGGTGTACTTTGCAGTGTAGTACAGCCACTTCTCTGGGCAGTTGGATAGCATCGAGAAGGGACAATATTCCTTGTTTATATTTAATCAGAGATCCCTGCGCTGTTAATAGATCTCTTTCTTTCCATATAGCTCCATGGGCATGAACAATGCTAAAATCATATTTTGAGTCAGTCCATATGTTTACTCTTTTTCCTGCTGCCAATTCCAGGGCTCTTTGTAGAGCTATGAGCTCTGCCCTTTGTGCTGAGGTGTCTGCAGGCAGGGGTGCAGCTTCTATTATCTTCGTTGCCATGACTACTGCATTGCCAGTGCTTTGTTTTCCATCTTGCACTAAGCTACTTCCATCTATCTCTGGATATTCAATGGCTGCATCTTGTAGGTCTGGTCAACTTACATCTGTAAGCAATCATAGCTTAGCCGCTCTTCTTCTTGCATCAGGGTGTTTAGGAATTGGGTTGGATTTACCACTGGGGTTACTTTCAATTCCTCATCTTCTTGCTCCATTAAAACAGTTAGATATTTAAGCATACAGCTCAGGGAAAGCCAGTGCATCTTTTGGACCTAATACAGTGGTTACTGTGTGCGAAGTGTATACCATTATCTTTTGTCCCAAAGTCAATTTCCTGGCCTCAGATGAGAACAGCTGCTGCTACAGCTCGCAGGCATCTGGGCCATTGCTGGCTAATGTTGTTGAGTTGTTTTGAAAAGCCTCCTTAATTCGAGACCCACAATCTATATCATCCCATCCAAGAATGCTGTTAAATCTTGGGCAGTCACAGATTGGGGTACCTGGCAGATGGCTTCTTTTTTGTCCATTCCCAATTTCTGTTGTCCTAGAATAATTTCAAACCCTAGGTAGGTAACTTGCTGTTTCATGATTTGAGCTTTTTTCCGAGATACTTTGTAGCCTCCTTGGCCTAGGAAATTTAGAAGACTGATAGTCAATTCCATACAGTTTTCATTAGCTTCAGTTGCTAGTAAGATGTCATCCATATACTGCAGGACCAACCCTTCTTCCAGGTCTCTAATTCTTTTGCCAATTGATTCCCAAAGATTGTTGGTCTATTTTTAAATTCTTGTGGCAATACAGTCCAGGTAAACTGAGTCTTTCAACTGGTTTGGGGATTTTCCCATTCAAAGGTAAAAATGCCCTAACTTTGCTTATCAAGAAGTATGCAAAAGAAGGCATCCTTCAAATCTGTTACTTTAAACCATTGATGATATTCCATAAGGGCTGTTACCAAGGTATAAGGATTGGCTACAACAAGGTGGATATCCTGAACTATTTATTAATTGCTTGTAGGTCTTGTGCTAATCTGTATTTGTCTCTCCCAAGCTTTTTAACTGGCAAAATGGGAGTATTACATTCTGATTCACATTCTATCACTAATCCAAATTCCCTGAAGTTCTCTATTAAACTCTCGATTCCCCTTCTAGCTTCTAATTTTAAAGGATATTATTTCTGCCTTACTGGTTTTGATCCAGTTTTTAGGGTAACGCTTACAGGCTGAGCTCATCGGGAATGTCCTGGAGTTGCTCTGGCCCAAACCAAGAGTGTTGCTGCATTTTCTATGGCTTCCAGTATTCCTCCAGAATTGTCTAGTTCTGGCATTCCCTGCAACATAAAAATTCTTGCCTCGATAACTTTTTAGTCTTATATACAAATAACTGTCCTTCTCCATCTTTAAATATAATCTGACACCAGGTCTCTTCCCAAAAGAGGAATCAAACAGGCATATATAAAAATTGATGTGCTATTCATCTTTTGCCGTATTTAAAAATAATGGTGTTTGTTCTTCTGCTTTCCCTGTTGCACCAACATTTACAGTTTCTTAGCCTACTTTTCCTTGGTTTGTATTTAATATTGAGTAAGTAGCTCCAGTGTCTATTAAAAGTCAGTTTTCTCTTTCCCTAGCTCTATGATAACCAGGGGTTGCCCCCCTTCAACTTATGGGGATATTTGTGTTTTCAGTGCCCAAAACCTTTACAATATGCACACTGATTTGGCTTCAATCGTCCCAGGGCAGGTCTTCTCCCTGTTCTGCAATTAGATGGCGCCCTCTGCAGGGCGACTATTAGCATTGCATCACTTCATCTTTCCAGCTACTTCTGTCTTTCTCTCCTCCCTTTCCTTTTCCATCTCCTTGATAGCTATCACTCCTCTCCTGCTCATCCTCTTCCTGATTTTTGCTTTCTGCTTACCCTCTTCCTACTTTCTCATTCCCATCTTCTGCTCATTCTCTTTCTGCTTACACTTTCTTCTACAAAACAGTATCAATTGTAAAATTGTAAATTAGGGTACCATTTTCTGGTCATTTAGCTTGGTGGTCTAGTTTATATACTGGCCACCACTGATTACAATATTGGATTACTTTAGGTTTAGGTTTACTTAGTGGGTCTCCTCCTATCGTTTTTCAGTGGTTCAATATATATTCAATGGAGAATTAAGAATATCATCCCTAACCTTAGTTTTAGAAGAAATCTCCCCCATAATCATTAATTACAAGTATACAAGCTATTACCTCAAAATGGTGTAATGGGTGTTTCCAGATTTGTAACAGGGAAGGGGGGGAGAGAAGGGGGACCATCAAACCTGCAATTACTAAGACCAACACAAATGGATGCTCCAAGTCCACAAACATGACTTCACCCACAAACGCACACACAAAAATAAAGCAACGTCCAATAATACTCCAAAACCCCAAAAAACATTCAATCAACACTCTCTCTCTCAGTAAACAAATATTTATATCATGGGCGTCCCCGTGGTCATATGTTGGCAGACTCAAATTAACACACTACTCTCACACTAACACCCTCAGAGTTCAAGAAGAATGCAAAGAATGCAAAGGAATTGAACACATTTAATGACAAAAGAGACTCCTGCCAAGGCTGGGGACAAGCTCCAGTTGTATACTGAGCCTGGTTTATCTCTCTACCCAAGTCAAGATGGCAGCAGCTCACTGCAGGACAACAAAACTACAAGCTCAGTTTGATGTTACCTCCTGGGGACAACTTCTAATATTACCAGGGGACTTGAACCTCTATTTTTTCTTTCTTCTCCAGGGGACTTGAACCCCTAATCCTTTTTTTTTCCCGGGGTCTTGAACCCCTAATACTTTTTCAGTACCCTCCAAGGAGAGGGAACTCCCCCCCTCCCCCCCCCACTGATAAGCTTACCCAGGGTCTCGAATCCTGTTCTGGGGGACTCAAACCCCCTTACCAGTAACTCCATATGGAGATTCGTACCCTTTGTCAATACCCCAAGATAAATTATTTAAATGATGCCTTTACTTACCCAGGGATCTTGCCCAGAGGCCCGGATGGTCAGAAGTTACAGTCTTCCCAAGAATCCCTTGGAGCCGGCTGGACTGTTCACCACAGATACGCCAAGGCTCAAGGCTGAGGTCCCATCTGGGGTGTCAATTACTGTCACCAAATCTCCGAAATATTGGAATAAGACTCCTTAACACCAATGTTGCGTTAAAGAGGCCATCATTTATTCAGACCTGAGGTCCAATGAGGGATACTCCTAACCTTACATAGACACAATTTTACAAGAGTGCTGCCTGTATACAGTCGTTACATGCATATTACAACTTACGCGTTGCCATAAAACCTACTCTGAGTTCCCAGATTCAGTCCTTGTTTTGTCTATCACTACATTCTAGAGCCAGATGCCGCCTTCTTCTCTTTCAATCGTCTTTTCTGGGAAAGCAGTTTTTGCATGCCTTGTTTTTCTGCTAAAAGTTCACAGGCATAGTAAAAATTGAATTAATCCTTTTGGTATCAGAATGGCTTAAAGTTGTCCTTGCATCCCCATCATCTGGAGTCTGCTACCACAACTGTGCTATCTGCAAGAATTTTACTCTGACTTGGAAAAAAGTCTTCTCTTTTATCCCTTGGACTCAGAGATAAGCTCAGGGAGAACCTGAATAATGGCCTCAGAAAACCCTCAATTTCTTTTTGCTGATGAGCTGAAAGCCTCTGCCATGATGATGCAGCACCATGGCCAGTCTGGAAGTAGGAAAATTGTTTGAGCCTTGGACAGAAAGGAGGACAAGCAGCTCAGGCATAAAATTGCCCCAGTGTTAGCTGTGTCCTAGGGTGACTTTATGATACTTCTATCCACAATTGTCTGTTCTGTTTGTGCTGTATATTGAGTTCTGTGCCTTTCAGACTGGTTCTGAGAGTGAAGCAGGGGAGAAGGAGAAGCGCCGAGATTGTTTTTGAGAAAGCTGCCTGACTTCTACGCATTCCTTCTCCGACATGTGTTCGGCTGAGGCTCGGACAGACTGCGGGACAGAGACCTTTTTGCTTTTAGTTAGTTTTAGCTAGGTGAGGCAGAGAAGCTTCCTGGACTGTTTTTTTTTCTTTTTCTTCGGACTGTTTAAACCTGCTCTGGACTGAAGGACCCAGAGGACTACCGAGAGCTCGCACTTGTGGCCCACCAACGCCTGGACCTCCGGAGGGACTGATAAGAGACTGAGAGAGCTGAGCTACACCCACGGCAAGGACTTTCTCAATTTGCCATGTCACTCCAGAATGAGAGGTTTTATTGTTTCATATTATTCATTCTTTATGCTTGTGGGTGTTACAGAATTCCTCAGGGAAGGTGGACATGATGTCTACCTAGGCCTTGAACTACCCGAGCTGAGGCCTTCACAAAGGCCTAACTGAGGCCTTGAAGCCTGTGACGCAGTCAAAAATACTTAGCCGAGTGTGACGCAGTTAGAAATTAGTAGTTAAGGTGTCAGGGAAAGATAATAAGGTTGTGAAGGTCATTGAGTAGAATTGTTAGTAGGCACGTGATAGCCACCTTAAGAGTAAGTAAAATAAAGTGTGTTTTCATACTTCTCTCTACTGTATGCCAATGAAAAGCCACTGTGAATGTAAACTATATAGAAATGTATATAAGCAGCCATCTTAGTCGAAATAAACCAGAACGTAGCAATTAACCACATTGGCTCGATCTGCGTTCTCTATATACTCCAACTTCTCTTTATCTCAGGCAACCCTGCAACATACTGGCGCCTGATCACAGGGACCTGGGAGTGTGAGTGCCTTGCAAGCATCGATGCCGAAAACCGTCGGGACGTGGGCACTGACCCGGAGCGTGTTTTAATACGGGGACGCTCTGGAGAGAGCCTTAGTTTAAATATGGGTAGGCTTTCGCTGGGAGACTCCATGCTTGATCGAGTGAAACGGAGCGAGGAGTTGGACTTTCCGCAGTGGTCCGATGCCGAGGAACAGAGGAACAGAGTCAGCACCACCCTGTGGAAAGAAGGTAAGCTGCAGTGCAGCAGAGAGAGGGACATAAACATCTAGGATGGATGCGGAGATTTCAGCGGCAGTTCACCTTTTGTTTACTATCCTTTCTAAGAGAGGTGAAAAGGTGAAAGAGACTGAGATTGAACAGATAGCCCTGTGGGCGTGGAAACGGGGAAAGTTGCATGATTCATCATTGGTTTTTAGTACCTCAGAATGGTGCAAGATTGGGGAATTGCTCTGGGATTCGTCTCTCTCAGGAGGCAAGGAGGCGAAACTTGCCCATGACCTTGGAGCAGTTTGGAAAAAAATAATTCATACCTTGCAAGCCATGTTAGCTGAGAAAAAAGCGGCGGCAGCGATCCAAGCTTTTCAGGGAGTGGGAGGAGATGAGGCAGGAATTCCATCCTTTCCTCCTCAAAAACCTGCCAAAGTTGTAAAGTTTTTTGGTCTGGGTGAACATCCAATTCGTGGTTTGAGCGCTCCAGTCAGTTCAACCCCACAAGCTGTCCTTGAACATGTAGCTCAGGCAGAACATGTAGCTCAGGCGGAGCAGTGGTCTCCTCGGCTGCTCGAACAGACTGAGAGCAAACAGGAAGTGGCTCTGCAGCCCCATTCAGGAGACCTAGTGAAAGGCGGAGACTCAGGCGGAGCTGAGGGCGGAGATGGGCAGACCCAGATGACACAGCACGGGGGCGGAACGGCAGGCGGAGACGAGAATGACGTGCCGGTGGGGGTGGAACGATCCTCTCTTCAGACCGAGCTGGAGTGGGGGATCCACTCCCCCCGCATCAGTGCTGACACAGAAGGAGCAGCTCTCCCCGCAGGGGGAGAAGCGGGCAGCACAGCATCAGCAGCCACTGCTCACACAACAGCAACAGAAGCAGAAGCAAACACGTCAGCGTGCAGTCTCAAGCCAGCTGGCTGTCCACTTCCAATTGACAGCGACTCGGACCCAGAGGAAGACGTTACTGCCTTTGCATCCTGTCACAGGCAGCGTCCACAAAGACAACTACAGCCTGTCACTGTTTCACAATATAACCAGCATTCATCTGAACTGCATCAAATCATTTCGAAGCTTGCTCGACTGCCCCACCACCCAGAAGAACAACATAACTCATCTCAATTACCAGCTTTTTCCAAAAATCCAATTGATTAGGGAAAAAGCTGCAGTTGCCAAGACAGCAATTATGGCTGGAGATTGGGATGCTGCAAATGCTCTTTCCTGTCCTGTCGTGATAGCAAATGGCACAGCCAACTGGGAACCTTATGATTATAAGGTGTTGCAAAAAGCCAAGGACATTGTTACAATTTATGGCCTCAGGTCAGAGGCAGCAAGAAACATAATTCAATACATCTTCACTGCAGAGCTCCTTTGTCCATCTGATTGTACCAGCATTGCAACTTTGCTTCTCATACCATCGCAGCTTCTCATCTTCGAACGAGAATGGAAGAGCCTGGCTGCAGAAGAAGCCAGCAAGCATCGCCAAGTGGGTGATCCGTTCTACGCTATCCAGCCCGACATGCTAACTGGGCATGGAGCGTACATTTCATCTTCAGTACAGCTCACCTTTCCTGTGGCAATGCATCGACTTGCTCAATCGTTGGCTCTTCAGGCATTGCTGCTGGTTCCAGACAAGAAGTCATCACCTTACTCTACAATCAAACAAGGAAATAATGAACCTTATGCTCAATTCATAGACAGATTGGCTTCAGCTTTGAAAGATGCCACAGATTTAACACCAGATGTTCAAGATCATCTGTTTCGTTCTCTGGCTTTTGAAAATGCTAATTCACGTACCAGAGCCATTTTGGCCACCCTTCCAAAAGAAAGTCCTGTTGATGAAATGTTAGAGAGAGCAACTCGAGCAGAACAAACTAATCAGAATGCAGCATTCATGGCAAACATGCACGATGCCATCAAACAGCAAGGACTCATCGTTGCAGCTGCCTTGACCACTGGAAAGTCAAAAGGCAAGTCTTCACATCGCAGCAAGCGAATTTGTTTTCGCTGTGGTGAGACAGGTAATTTTAGAGATTCCTGTCAAAAACCCGTGTGGTGCAACAAATGCAATCTCAACAGTCATGCCACTGAAGCTTGCAAGAAATCAGGAAACTTGAGACACAGCACGTTGCTGCACCGAGCGAAGACACAAGTTGATGCCCGGATCCAGAAGACCCCGCCAACGGATTTTTAGTTAAAAAAAAACCTGCCACTTGGGGAAGTCTCGGTGTGGATGTGGAAACAGCTGTAGAAGTCACTCTACAAAATAACGAAGTCACACTGATTCCCACCAATGTGTGTGGCCCAATGTACAGCATCAAATCTCTCATTGGAGGTTTGCTCCTTGGAAAATCCTCCACGAGCAAACAAGGGGTGATTGTCATCCCAGGACTCATTGATGCAGATTTCACAGGACAAGTTCAAATTTTAGCTTATGCCCTGCAACCACCTGTGACAACTCCAAAAGGCAGCAGACTTGCTCAGATTGTAGCTCTTGAAGCCTTGTTGACACATCGCTCACGACCAAGACAGCCTGATGAAGCACAAAGAGGTGCTGAAGGTTTTGGTTCCACTGGTCACGATGTTTTCTTCACTTTAGATCTGAACAATCGTCCAAAAAGAACAGTGCAATTGCAACGTGGGTCTCAAGAGATCCAACTGAATTTGCTTCTAGACACGGGATCAGATGTTTCTATATTAAATCAGTTATATTGGCCTGATTGGCCTTTGCAGGCTCCAAGCAACCACATCATTGGAGTGGGCGGGATGAGGATTCCTTCAATTAGCACAGATCCCATTCTCATCACCTTCGAAGACAATCAAGTCATTGTAGCACAACCACACATCATGCCTTTGCCTGTCGAACTTCGAGGACTGTTGGGCAGAGATGTATTGTCCCAGCTTGGCATGGTTTTAACCACAGATCAGCATTTTTCCTAGTGGCCACTGCGGAGCAGCCACCCATCCTAAAAATCACCTGGTTGAACGACAACCCTGTATGGGTCGAGCAGTGGCCCATGACTGAAACAAGGCTGCAAATTGCAGAACAGCTGATTCAAGAGCAACTTAATGCTGGACACATTCGACCATCTGTCAGTCCATGGAACACTCCAATTTTCGTCATCCCGAAAAAGTCAGGCAAATGGAGGTTGTTACATGACTTGTGAAAAGTCAATGCACAGATGCAGGCCATGGGTGCATTGCAGCCTGGCCTCCCCGCACCAACCATGATTCCGCAGAATTGGAGCATCGTTGTCGTTGACTTAAAGGACTGTTTCTTCACCATTCCACTCCATCCACAAGACACTCAACGCTTTGCCTTCACAGTGCCATCCATTAATAGGAAAGCTCCATCAAAAAGATATGAATGGACAGTTCTTCCACAAGGAATGCGAAATTCTCCTAGCATGTGTCAATTGTTTGTTGACTGGGCCTTGTGACCAATTCGGCAACACTGCGCTGACGCAATGATTTATCATTACATGGATGACATTCTCATTGCCACCAAGAGACCGTTGCCACAAGCTGACATAGACTGGCTGATTTCACAATTAGAGCATCATGGATTGACAGTGGTGCCAGAAAAAATACAGCGATCAGCTCCTTGGAAATACTTAGGCTGGCTGATCACAGACGCACAAATTCGTCCTCAAAAAATTACATTACATGATAACATCACCAGCTTGCATGATGCTCAGAAGCTCTTTGGAGACCTACAATGGGTTAGATCCATTGTAGGCATTACCAATGGTGACTTGTTGCCATTTCTGCTGTGGCTTCGTGGAAATGATGCCAGCAGTTCACGACTTTGCACCCCTGAACAACGGAAGGCTTTGGTGCACGTGTCAGAAAAGCTTCAACATGGTTGGAGTGCTCATCATGTAGAATTCCTTCCATTGTCGCTTTTTCTTTCCAACCCCAAAGCTTGTCCACTTGCCATTGTCTTTCAATGGCAAAAGAAAAAGGGGGAGAACCGATCTGACCAGAAATTTGATTCGACAGCAATTGTGATCTAGTGGGTGTTTTTTCCTGTCCAGCCAAAATGTCACGTCATGAGCAGAACAGACACTTTTGCTGCACTGATAAGAAAAGGCAGGGACAGAATTGTAGAAATAGATGGGAAAGAGCCAGCAGACATCAGCATTCCCTTGAAAGATGAAGACTTGGAATGGCTGATGAGACACTCAGTTGCTTTGCAAGAAGCGTTGTTGGGTTTTGCAGGTGTGGTTCACAACAAGCAGCCAAAAGGTCCAATGTGGCATCTGATCACGCGTCATCGTTGGTTGGAAAGACCTTTGTGTTCACTGAAACCAGTGAAAGGCAGGACGGTGTTTACAGATGCTGGTCGGAAAACGAAAAAAGCTGCATGTGTTTGACAGCAACGAGGAGAATGACTGCAACATGTAATCAAGGGTGAAACAGGAGATACATTACAAACCCTTGAGCTGAAAGCCGTGTGTTGGGCTTTGCAGACTTGGAACAAGGAACCACTCAATGTTGTATCGGATTCTTTGTACGTGGTAGGAGTAGTACAAAGAATCAAAGATGCACTCCTCAGGCAAACCAAGAATCAACGCCTTGGAGAACTGTTTTTGCAACTGAGAAGCATCTTGAAACAGCGCCATCATGTCTTCTGTGTCATGCACATTCGGAGTCATCAGTGCAACAGAGGTTTGGGAGAAGGCAACGCACGGGCTGATGCAGCAGTCAGTTGTGTTGTCCATGTTCCTCCTCAGAACAAATTTGAAAAGGCTTGCAACAGTCATGACACATTCCATCAAAACGCACGAGCCTTGCACTGACAATTTCAGATTCCTTTGATGCACAAGGAATTGTGCGTGCCTGCCCTCAATGTAGTCATCATGGACCGGGACTGGGGCTGGGCACAAACCCGAAGGGACTGAAAGCTTTAGAGGCGTGGCAAATGGATGTAACTCATGTTCCAGAGTTTGGGAGATTGAAATACGTCCATGTCACTGTAGATACATATTCAAAATTTATTTGGGCAACAGCACAACCTAGAGAGAAGGCTTTACATGTAGAAAGGCATCTGTCTGTTTGTTTTGCAGTCATGGGTGTGCCTGTGGAAATTAAGACTGACAATGGTCCAGCTTATGTTGGTCAACGAGTTGCCAAATTTATGCAGAAATGGGGAGTGAAACATACTACAGGAATTCATCACTCTCCCACAGGTCAAGCTATTGTAGAAAGAGCAAATCGTACCCTGAAAGAATACCTTGCAAAACAAAAACAGACCGATGATGTTGATGTAGTTAGTAGATTATCTAAAGCGTTGTTTACGTTAAATTACTTATGTTTAGCAGAAGGTTGAGAAGAACCTGCGGTCGTGAAACATCATCACGCATTGAAAGAGGGAAGGCAGCAGGCAATTCCAGGACTTTATGTTTACTATAAGAACATGCGAGCGGGTGAATGGCAAGGACCGAGTCAAGTGTTGTTTAATGGCCGTGGATATATGTGTGTGTCCACAGAAGCTGGTCCTGTCTGGGTGCTGAGTCGATTTACCCGTGCATGTCCTCCGGCAAAGATCCCATCAGACGGAGAGAACAAACCTGAGAACAACGATCCACCTGGAACACCTTCTGATGATTCAGAGACTGATCAAAATTAATTTTAGTGTGTGTGTGAAATAAGTAGTTTTGAGAAATTATAAGTTATAAGTAATTTTCTTTTGCAGGAAACTGGAAAAAAAAGACCAAAAGTGCCAGCAAAATGTTGTGGGTTGAACTGTTTGTCTTTAATATTGTCCTGGTAAAAGGCGCGATTGCAGTGCTTGACATTGACCAAAGAGAGAACATGTGGGTCACATGGGCCAATCAAACTGGACAAGATTCATTCTGTTTGTCTTTAGCGACACCTTCCAGTCCTTTTTGCACCTGTTTAATTGGAGTTCCATTGTCTTCCATGATAGAATTCCAAAATTGGACTCAAACCAAAATACACGCAAACCTAGCAGAAGCCTGGAACACATGGTGTCACCAACCCGTTGGATCCACTCATAAGCATTCTGAAACTTGGTGTGAAACTCATAAAATTCCGAAAAATTATTTAGGAGCCCAAGCTGTTGCCATTGCTCAGAACCTTAAGGTCAAGGGTACTGAACCACAGGAATTTGATCTCCTTGGTTCTGTACCAGGTAATTATTGTTTAACATTTTGCCATGTGAGACAATCCAAAGCTGGCAACACTTGGTTGTTTCCTAAATCCCCATTGTATTATAGTAACACAGAGTACTGCAACAATTGGACACAGCTTGTAGCGCCAGCACAAGATGCTGCAAGACAACTACCACCAGGTGTTTTTCTCATCTGTGGGGATCGAGCCTGGTCAGCAGTGCCTCAAAGAGCAGCAGGAGGTCCATGTTACTTTGGAAAATTAACTTTGTTTGCTACCTCCATTCATCAAATCACAAAATTTTCACAAACACCCCACGTTCTAAACGCAGTGCCCTTCATTTGAGTTCCCATTGCAAAGATTTAGTTGACTTGTGGCAAAGTCCAACGGTAATTGTAGCCTCAATCTTTGCCCCAGGAGTCGCATCATCACAAGCTCTTACCCAGTTACGAACCTTAGCTTGTTGGACATCAAAACAAATTAACATAACATCTAATATGTTGAGTGAACTTGCTGCGGATGTTGGTACTGTCCGCCATGCAGTCCTTCAAAACAGAGCTGCCATTGACTTCCTCCTCCTTGCCCAAGGGCATGGATGTGAGGAATTTGAAACCATGTGCTGCACGAACCTATCTGATCACTCGCAATCAATCTATAAGCAACTTGCACAACTAAGAAGTAATATGGGAAAGACTGTGATTGTTGATACTCCTTTCGACAAGTGGTTCAGTTCACTTGGGTTTGCTGGTTGGATCAAAGATCTGATCCATTTTGGAATCATTCTCTTTATTATTATTATTATAGTTATATTAATAGTCGTACCTTGTGTGTTTAAATGTGTGCAAAAAACAATTAATCAGGCCTTTGAATCAGCCTGGGTAGTTCGAAAAGAAAAAGGGGGATTTGTTACAGAATTCCTCAGGGAAGGTGGACATGATGTCTACCTAGGCCTTGAACTACCCGAGCTGAGGCATTCACAAAGGCTTAACTGAGGCCTTGAAGCCTGTGACGCAGTCAAAAATACTTAGCCGAGTGTGACGCAGTTAGAAATTAGTAGTTAAGGTGTCAGGGAAAGATAATAAGGTTGTGAAGGTCATTGAGTAGAATTGTTAGTAGGCACGTGATAGCCACCTTAAGAGTAAGTAAAATAAAGTGTGTTTTCATACTTCTCTCTGCTGTATGCCAATGAAAAGCCACTGTGAATGTAAACTATATAGAAATGTATATAAGCAGCCATCTTAGTCGAAATAAACCAGAACGTAGCAATTAACCACATTGACTCGATCTGCGTTCTCTATATACTCCGACTTCCTTTTTATCTCAGGCAACCCTGCAACATGTGGGCACTTGTTTTTTTTAATAAATAGTTTTTTCCACTTTTCTCAGAGGAAGTTCTTTCCCGGACCAGTTGGGGGGAAAGGCCGTTTGGGTTTTCTCCCCAGAGGGACCCTATTCAGGGGTTTTCTCCCAAATTTGCTCTAAACCAGGACAGCTGACATGACAGGCAATGCTAACTCCTGAAGCACCTAACTCCAGAGACAATCTGCTCCTGCTTCAGGGGATCTTACAGAAAGTTTTAAACTTGACAGCTTGTCCTAGTTTAGGGCAAATTTTGGGAGGAAACCTCTGAATGGGGTCCCTCCGGAAAGCAAATTCAAGTGGCACCTCCCCCAACCAGTTCAGGAAAAAAAATTCCTAAGAGAAAAGTGGAAAAAAACTGTTTATTCAACAAGCAAAGTGTTCATAAGCATAAAAAATTAATTATATTAAACAATAAAACCTCTCGCCATTCTGAAGAAAGATGGCAAAATTGGGAAAGTTCTTACTGTGGGTTGTAGCTTGGCTGGCCTAGTCTCTTATCAGTCCCTCCTGTGCTGGAAAATGCCATCCTGGGCCCCAGTGGGCTGCAGGTGTGAGCTCCAGGTGTTTTTCTGGGTTTTCAGTCCAGAGCAGGTTTAAACAGCTCCAAGAAAAAGAAAAAAAAAAAAAAATCACAGTCCAGGGAACTTCTCTGCCTCAGCTGGCAAAAAAAAAACCTAACTAAAAAGCAAAGGAGAGGTCTTTCTCTCTGTCAGTACTGCAGACAACGCAGTCAAGGAGGAGGATGCGTAGGACTGAGTGCAGTTTCTGAAAACAAAACTGTATGCTTCTTCTTATTCCCCCCCCCTTTGCTCTTGGAAGCAGTCTTAAAGGTGTAGAACTTAATATCCAGCATAAACGGAACAGACAATTGGGGATACAAGCATCATAAAGTCACCCCAGGACACAGCTATATAAAATAAACTACTTCAGAGCAAAGACATCTATCTTGGGACACGTAGCTGATCCTGCAGAGGTGATTTGTATGGCAGAGAGGTGCTGAACCTTTAAAAGACCATGGCCATGTGAAAAGCGAGGTTCACTCTCCTGGTAAAATTTAAAAGTTTAATAAAAGACAACAGGAGACAAAGATAATAAAGCAAAGTTTTTAACAGCCGAGTGCTTGGCATTCAGCCAAGATCACACCTGCTATTTCAGAGGCACCCTTTATATACCTTTTCTGTTGCATTAGCCTATTACATATTCATAAACAATTATGCATGATCAGCCTGGGTTATCTCAGCTATTCATGTGAAGGGGAGAATGCCTAGAACTATTGCACTAGCTGATGGACATAACAGATAAGCTCTTCTGTGGTAGGAAGAAGTCTTGCCACACATATCATAACAAGAGAGTATTTTATAATAAAGTCTCATTTTTCAAAGCCCTTGCTGTTCAGAGAATGTGATCTGAAATGCCCTGCATCCAGGGAGCACTGGGAATGGACATTGCAGGAGAGAGAGCTGACAACACCATTCTGTGGAAAAGCCCCAGATATCTTCCTTTTTTCACCAGCATGTACATCTGCTGTGACTCATTTAGTGGGACAGGCAGCAATATGTTTAGCTTCTTGGATCCTCTTGTTTATTTTAAAATTTGTGAAATTTTAAAATTTGTGTGTTCCTGGAGAATCACATGGATGCATCAAAAATGGAAATCTGCTGTATGCAGTCCTATTGCTTTGAGTTGCAGAAGCTGTTGAGAGACAAGGTGGATAGAGTCAAGTTGCAGAGCTGAAACCTTTCCATCTGACTTTAAATATGGCTGAATGAGATAAATGGCCAGTGCTTTCCCTCTACACTGACTCATGGATGGTAGTAAATGCTCTGTGGGGGTGGCTAGACTGATGGAAAAAGAACAATTGGCAGCACAGAAGGAAACCCATCTGGGCTGCCGAAGTGGGGCAAGACATTGCTGCCTGGGTAGAGAAGTTGGCTGTAAAAGTCTGTCACATTAATGCACATGTGCCTAAGAGTTGGGCTACTGAAGAATATCACAACAATGGACTGGTGGATGCAGCTGCCAAGTTTAAAGTGTCTCAGGTGGATCTGGACTGGCAACATAAGGGTGAATTAATACTGTCTTGGTGGACACATGACGCCTGAGGTCATCAGGGGAGAGATGCAACATACCAATGGGCTCATGATCAAGGAGTGGACTTAACCATGGACATATGTCCCAGGTTATCCATAACTGTGAAATGTGCTGCAATCAAGCAGGACAAGCAGGTAAAGCCCCTGTGGTATGAGGGTTGATGGTCAAAATATAAATATGAGGAGGCCTGGCTGATGGATTACATCACACTGCTGCAAACCCACCAAGGCAAGTGCTATGTGCTCACAATGGTAGAAACTGGATGGCTGGAGTCATACCCTGTGCCTCATGCCACTGCCTGGAATGCCATCTTGGACCCTGAAAAGCAAGTCCTGTGGTGACATGGCACCCCAGAAAGAAATGAGTTGGACAACAGGACTCATTTCCATCATAGCTTATTATGGATTGAGTGAAAGCTTTAGACCAGCCCTGCCTGAGGTTCAGATTTTTGGCAGCAGCTTTATTCAGGCGACCTGCACCTAAATCGCTCTGGCTCACAAGTTCTCAAGAATGGCAGATCATGTCTATTATAAAATGAGTTATTTATTGAATAGACAGGATATTAACAGACAAAAGGCCTTAAACAGAATTATTTACTATACAGGATAAAGCAAAGAGCTACTAGCAGATTACATAAAACAGTGCACAACATAAAAGGTACCTATATTACAGCCAGTAAAGAAATAGCATAGGTTAGGAGCCCATGTAACTTACCACCAATTGATGATAGGGTACACATAGAGTCTTTTCACTCAGTCCCCAGGAGAATAACCACAAAGTAGGAATCCCCACTTAGGGGAAAAGACCCCATACGTTTTCAGGGAATGTGCAGAAAATTTCTGCTTTGTGAAAGTATAGTCTAGCTTTTATAGTTTGTAAAGTGAAGTGTCTGTCAGTTGGAAATTCCAGCTTATCTCCCCACATCTGCTTCCACAGCAAGATGTTTACTGTCAGCTGAAAGCATCAATCCCATGGCACCAAAATGACACTACCAGGCAAACTGTTCTTTACCAAGGCTTATGTGGGGCTTATGTGAGAGAAAGATGCCTGAGTTATTGCACCAGCTGACAGGCAGAACAGATAAGCCCTCCTGTGGCAGGGGGAAGCATCCTGTCACATAGCCTCATAGACACCTGGGCCAGAGAGCATGGGATTGAGTGGGTGTATCATATTCCCTATCATGCACCAGCCTCTGGGAATACTGAACAGTACAATGGACTCTTGAAAACCACATTGAAAGCAATGGGTAGTAAGAACTTCAAACATTGGGATCTACATTTGGCAAAGGCTACCTGCTTAGTTAATACTAGAAGCTCTACCAGTCGAGCTGGCCCTGCCCAATCAAAACCTCCACATACCTTAGAAGGGGATAAAGTCCCTGTGGTGCATATGAAGAATGTGTTAAGGAAGACAGTTTGGATTAGTTGTGCCTCAAGCAAAGGAAACCCATCCATTACATTGTTTTTGCTCAAGGACCTGGATGCACTTGGTGGGTAATGCAGATGGAGAGGGAGATGTGTACCTCAAGGGGATTTGATTTTGGAATGAGTACAGTCTGTAATGTTGAATTGTATAGTATTGGTTGCTGAATGACACTGCCACTGTGTGCCATAACTACCATGGACAAAGGGAATGGACTGCTCCAGAAACATCAGTCGTGAGCTCCTGATGCATCTTGCAACCAGCCAACAACACACTAGGACCCCTGCCCTGGAAGACATCTAGGACAGATAGAACCCACAGTCATGGACTAAATGAACTCAACAGACATCTTGAAGAGACAATTGTTGACTATGAATACCTGTGTTATTATATATATGTAGTTGGAAGATGTAGGATCTGAGCACAATATAGATGGTATAGAATAAGGGGTGGATAATGTCCTGGTTCCAGCCAGGACAAGGTTATTTTTTTGCAGTAGCCAGGAGGGGGCATGGCTAGGACATCGAGGTTATTCTGTAACACCTTTACCTCATTGCCAGGGGCAGGGGGAACAGGCAGTCTCACTTCCAGGAAGAAGGGGTTCCTTCTGGTTGAGAAAACATAGCAGGGAAGTCATCTGGTTTTGTTTATTGTCAGGGGCTCTGCAGTGAGAAATTCTGAATGTGAATCACTCTTTTATACACTTTTGTTATTACTACTGTTTTTACTGTTAAATTTTTAATCTCATTTTTATCTTGTTGTTTCCAGTAGTGTTCTTATCTTAACCTGTCATCTACACTTATACAAACCACCTGAAAAATATCAGCAAAAGTAAAGGAGAATCCCCTCAAGCCACATTTTTATGCTCACTGAACTGCTGTTCAGCCTCACCAACATTACCCACATACTGCTGGCATCCAGTGATGCACTCCCAGCGCTATCTGCATGTGTCTGGCTGGCAACCGTCTGTGTTCAGGGTGGACAGAAGGGCATTAGTTGTTAGTACAGCTTGCAGCGATGCAGCCAGAGGGTTCTGCAGCCCCACAGAACTTCTCAGAAGAGGTCATGTCTGATAGTGTATTTATGTCCATCTCTGCTTTCTCTTTTAGTAGATTCCTGACCTCTTTTTTGTGACTGTTCACAGGATTATTTCTGAAATATATCCTTAAGGAGGGTTTCTCTGTATCACTCATGACACTCAGGATACTTATTACAACATCCAAACCATGTTAGCAGGGGAAGAAAGAGAGAGAGTCTTTAGAAGAGTTGATGTGTGGTGGTTTCATGAATATTCTGGAATGGCAATCACAGCCTCATAAATTTTAAAGACAAATTTTGCATTGATAGAGGACAGAAAATACAGCAATCTTAAATGCTTGCTGCTCAGCAATGCTTTTGAACATCCACTTTAGGGGCAACAGTAGAAAATATTAAAGTTTTAAAATTTCTGTAGTGGGAAGAATAATAGTAATTGTCTAAAGCTGTATGTTCTGATTCCTGAAAAGAAGTCATTGTAGTGTATGAGATTGACATCTGGACCCAGCAGTCTGAATACAGCCCCTTCTTCATCTGCTCGTTGCACTGGGAGCCAAGGGGATTTCAGATGCTGTTGGAGATGGCTTGAGTAAGGCCTTCAGTAATTACATTAGTCGGCTTGGGCACAGGACATTAAAATTGGCATCTTGTCCTTCTACAGGATTTGTATAGGTGCCAGTTTACATGAGGCTTACCATAGTCACTAAGAAAAACAAAACCAGAATATGAGCTTTCACTTGACTAAAAAAGAAGAGCTCTAGATAAGCAGTCCTTTTGCTGGAGAAGAGATTGGAAATCTTCCTTCTGCTTTGTTTCTCTTACTTCCATCTCTGCAGGTAAAACATAATATTCAGGGTCTTCAGTTTTGAATGTATCTGTAGTTTGTTTGGGAGGTATACTTAGGGATCAATACCTTAATACAGTTCTTAAATGATCCATTACAGGATATAATATGTGCTGTGGAGTGGTCCCATTCTAAGGAGATTGGAACTTGATATTACTCCCCTTTGTGTTAACTCTTCCCTTGACCCAAACCCTAAACTCCATCCCTGCAATGCTCCAGAAGGCAAACATTGTAGAACAACAAATGCCCCATCCACTCCCAAAACTAGGCCATGCAAACCCAATACATTCCACTCCTCTCCTCTGTAAATCACATATTTAAGAATTATCATTGAAATCCACATTCAAGATACAATCTTCACTTAAAACAACAAATACAACCAAACTAAACAAAAGAAAAGAAATTTCCCTACACCAGAACCAAAATAACATCATCACAAATGTCTTGGTTTAAAAGAAAAATGTCTGCCAAGGAAGGTGGGAACCTTGGAATGGGAAGACAACCCCTCCCTCCAAATTAGTGTAACTTCGAAATTACAGGGCTTCCAAGCAAAAATATAGGAAAAGGTATAACAGTTCTTTACTAGAATATATATATATATAACAAGGCAGAACAAACAACAACACAATGACAGAAGTTGCCCACCCACCCACCTGTTTCCCCCTTGGTGTAGTTTTGACCACAACCGGCAAGGGGCGCTGGTGGCTCAAGCAAGGTGGAGAAGGCGCCAGTAGCTCACCCGCGGCTGGCAGGGGGCACTGGCAGCTCTGGCGAGGCAGAAAGCTGCAGTGACTCACCCACAGCTGTCAGAAGGCTCTGCGATGCAAGCTCAGAACCTTCCCAGGGATAATGGCAGCTCAGACAAGAGGGAGGAGGAGGGTGTGTGTGTGTGTGGTGATTTCTCTGAAACTCATGCAGACTGTGCTGGTCTCCCGGCACTGGCAATTGCTAGAGTCTCAGTCAACAGGGCAGCTGGGGCACTCTCTCTCTCAAGCAGCGAGCTTACAAACAGGCAGCAGGGAGAACTCCACAGCAGTTCTTAGCCACTCCTGGAGGAGTCCAGGAGAAGTCTAGGGCAAAAATCGCATGACTGTCTATGCTCCCAGCTGGGAAAGACTGTCAAACTCCAGCTAAACACTGCCATACCCCCGTTCCCCTCCCCAAACTATTTCAGCAGTATCTCAGAGGGCTTGGCTACTCCTTTTGTTTCTTAATCGGTCTATTCACCTAGAAAGCCATCCCCTCCCCCCTTTCCAGCATATTCCTGGAAACAGAAGAAATTCACTTCAAAAACCTAACCCACAACAACAACACAGGACAAAATGAAAAATTTACATTAAATCCACCCCTCGACCCTTCATCACAATTGCAACAAAAAAATCCCACAATCATTCTACTCTATAACACTGTTCAGTGCTTGTTTTAACTGTTACCCCTCCCAATTATCTTTATCTCAAAATCCTCATGACTGCTCACATTCTCCACCAAAAAGACTGTAGTGGGTTGACATTGGCCAAATGCCAGGCACCCACCAAAGCTGCTCTCACTCCCCTCTACAGCTAGGCAGAGGAGACACTATAATGCAGGGTTCATGAGTTGAGATTAGGACTGGGAGAGATCACTCATCAAATACCAACACGGGCAAAACAGGCTCAACTTAGAGATATTAATTGAATTTATTACACTAAAAAAATCAGAGCAGGATAATGAGAAGTAAAGTAAGACCCTTAAAGACACCTTCCCCCCACCCCTTCCTCCTCAGCTCTACCTCCTATCCCAGCAGCACAAGGAGACAGGGAATCAGTCAGTTCATCACCGATGGCTTCTCCCACTACTCAGGGAGAGGCGTTGTTCCCCTGCTGCACCGTGGGGTCCCTCCCATGGGAGACAGTTCTTTGCAAACTTCTCCAATGTGAAAGAAATAGTCTTTTGTCATGGTTTAACCCCAGACAGCAGTTTATTAGGGAAAGCAAAAGTTGAGCATGCAAGCAAAGCAAAGCAAGAAATTCTTTCACTGCTTCCCATGGGCAGTAGAATAGAAATAAAATTCAAAGATAATAATTGGATAATATATATGTATTGGTTTAAGACAATTTAAAGGGGAACATTCTAAAATGAGTTCTCCTCCTTTGTTTTAACCAATCCCTTTCCATCAATAAGGAGAAATGAAATACAAGTAGATATAAGTGAAAAAATAAGTTTATTAAGAAGCAAAACTGCAACAGGCAAAAAATAACAGTCAATAATCACTAGATACAAAATTGCTAAATCTTACAAACTCCCTGAGAACAAAGAGAAACCCAAAATGGTGGAAATACCCTTTCCAAGATGGTGCCCACCAAGTGTAGGGAGACAAAGGGAAAATGTTGTCTGACTATTCCCCCACAATGGTGGCCTTTGCAGGTGGGAGACAAAGGATGGCAGCAAAAAACGGTAGGAGTTTATGAAGCAGTTCTAGTGGCAGATGAGAAGTGCCAGAATGTGTTGGGTCAGGACCACTGCCCGCTGCTTCTTCCTGCTGCCCAATAGACTCTGCCAGTGTTGGTGCTGCTGTCCTCCACACTGTGGATGTGTTGGGGGGGGAAGAACCAGTCTGTCCACATTGATGTGGGGTGAGTCAGTCCCAAGGACTAGCTTGCTTTGCAAAGTTAAACAGCTTTTGATTGCAAAATGCAGTTTTTCTGAGTGGCTACTGTTGCAAGCCCAGAAAAAAAGACCCAACTGCCCAAAGCAACTCCTCTGAAGAGGAGCCTCTGCCTTCAGCAAACACTGCCAGGAGACAGAGAGAGCTCCCTGCTTCTGGACTCCAACTTAAAAAGGGGCCATGGACACACACACCCCTCACACCCCACCCCCCCCAGTTCCATTTTCTGGCTTCATGGTCTGAAAGAGACAGTAACAATTTTTGGGCACAGATGGATATGGAATGCAATAACATTTTGGGTTACCCATGATATAATAGAAGAATAATTTAATTTTGCTATGTTAACGTTTATTGGCTCTACTGAAAACAGGAAATAGTTCACATCTGGTTGATAACTGAGGTGGGAAATTCAAGTGAATTACATTTTCCTGTATAAGTACAGGTGTATACTCAGTGTTTGCTACATTGCTCTGCTTCAAATGTTTGCAAATACTGCAGAATTAGAAGCATAAAAAACAGACACAGGGTAGATGTACATGAGCTATCATGGAATTAAATACAACATAATCTAAATGTCATTTTTTGTATATGATATTTCTCCTAGTGTCTGTGCAAACTGGTGAAACACAGGTTACTATTAAATTGTTGATTGCTCTGGCATAGATGAACCTCATGAGTTGTTTTGGGCATTTTCTGCTGTGATTCTATTTCTGTTTCTGTGACCTGTTCTTTTTGGCTCAGGCCACCTCTGTGTCCTGAGATCATCACACATGACACTCCTCAACTAAAAACTATGGTCCTGTGGGCACTTTACACAAGCTATTGTGATGATGTCAAATTTCCAAACATGATACTGATCACTTGGTCCTGTACCTTAGATTGAAAATGTTGCTTTGGAGATAAAATAGTCAGGAGATGGATTTTTACTTAAAGAATTGTAGAGACAGAGAAGTGTTTAAATGGTAATGCAACCAGTTTAAAGTAAATTGAGAGCCTTCAAGTTTTTTCAGGTTAGAGCACAGGTTACAAATAGGGTAGAGGCTACCTGCTTCCTAAGAAATGCCTCACCCAGAAATTATTATTGGAATTATATGGTGGAAGAGCTTACTAAGCCGCTTTCCATCATTTATCACCAGTCCTGTCTAACTGGGGAGGTCCCAGGTGACTCGGGGTTGGCCAATGTGATGCCCATCTACAAGAAGGACTGGAAGGAAGATCCAGGGAACTACAGGCCTGTCAGCCTGACCTTGGTGCCTGGCAAGGTTATGGAGCAGATCATCTTGAGTGTGATCACAAGGCACATACAGGACAATCAAGAGATCAGACTCAGCCAGCATTGGTTTAGGAAAGGCAGGTCCTGCCTGACTAACCTGATCTTTTATGACCAGGCAACCCACCTAGTGGATGAGGGAAAGGCTGTGGATGTGTATACCTGGAATTCAGTAAAGCCTTTGATACTGCCTCCCATGGCATACTCCTGGAGAAGCTGTCAGCCCACAGCTTGGTCAAGTGTATTCTTCACTGGGTTAAGAACTGGCTGGATGGCAAGGCCCAGAAAGTGGTGGTGAATGGTGCTGCATCCAGTTGGTGTCCAATCCCTAGTGGCGTCCCCCAGGGGTCAATGTTGGGCCCAGTCCTGTTTAATATCTTTATTGATGATCTGGATGAGGGGATCAAGTTTACCCTTAGTAAATTCACTGACAACACCAAGTTGTGTGGGAGTGTTGATCTGTTGGAGGGTAGGAAGGCTCTGCAGAGTGATCTGGACAGGCTGTATAGATGGGCCTACACCAATATTATGAGGTTCAACAAGATAAAGTGCCATGTCTTACACTTTGGCTGCAATAACCCCATGCAGTGCTACAGGCTTGGGGAAGAGTGGCTGGAAAGGACCTGGCCGTGCTAGTCGACAGCCAGCTGAACACAAGCCAGCAGTGTGCCCAGTTAGCCAAAAAGGCCAATGGCATCCTGCCTTGGGTCAGAAACAGTGTGGCCAGCAGGACCAGAGGAGTGATTTTCCCCCTGTACTCAGCACTGGTGAGGCCACACCTCAAGTACTGTCATAGTAGAGACAGACAAGACTGTTGTCGAGGTTTTGGCCCATCTTCATTGAAGACTAGAAGCTGGGTAGTTGTAAAAGCAAAGTCCTTTATTGCATCGTTAAATCAATCTCATGAAGACAAAGTTATTAGAGTCTGAAGCAGTATGCAGGAAGCCTTCTAACATAAAGTTTCTTGTTACAGTTCTGCCTGCTTTATCTCGACCAAGGTCAGGATGAAAGACACGGGAAACGTAGAATCGAGTTCGGTCTTGGTTGTTTATTATATCTTATCTATTTACAGTATTTACAGGGTGAGTTCCAACTTGCCAGCTAGAGAAACGTGACAAAATGGAAAGCCTCTGACTTTCATCAAGACTATTTAAGAGATAGTTACCCAATACCAAAGTGACACCTATATTATTTATGTTTTTGACCCAATAGTGACCATTTGATGTTTGCAATGCAGACATCTTTCACCCAATTAGAGAAAGCCACCCAGATCTGTGAAGAAGACTGAAGAAGAGGGTGAAGAAGAAGAACTTGGGCAACACCCTGAATTCCAAACTTTAAAGTTATCATCACAATTAGGTCCATATTGTTCAACAAACCTTTTCTCCCTATGTTTCTGCTCTTTGATCATCTTTACATGAGGTGTAAATAAAGTCAGTCTTCCAATGCTACATGGACCACCCTCGACATTTGATGGAATGGCTGGCCAAACTCTATCTCCACAAATGAAAAAGATTCCTTGCGGTAACTGCAAAGGGACATGGTTGGGTGCTGTGCGCAAGACTGTGGTGAAATTGCACCAAGATGTCGTGTTTTGGTACAAGATATGATATGGTATGACATCTGTAATTTTGTCTTGTTTTGACCCAGGAAAATCAAATATTATACAAAACTCCATTTTCACTGAGCCAAAGATTTCCAATTCCTGAGGTTCATAGGGTGCTTCAGAGAGAAATTTGGTCCAGACACCTCATTCCTCAGCAGGATTTGCAATGAATTGTGAAAAATCTGGAGAGACATTTTTTGGTATCGGCCAATCATCTACTGGTAAACTGACCAAACAGATTGAAAAAGGCTTTTCTGGGCTTGACTAGGTTAAACAAATGGTATCCAGGCCTGATGCATTGGCCAAGGTTACCCAAACATTAGTTTTTGGTTGACTCATGGGCAGGATCGTGTTACTTAAGACAAAAAATGAAGCAATAAGGCACAAGTATACTACTTGATCTGGTTTCATGCTTTTCTTTGATTTTTGGTGATCCAATCCAATTCAAACCTCAATGGCATACTTCGTATAGAACTCTGAATTGTAACACGATCCACACCATGGCTTGTCAACAGGACTGTAAGATATCAACAATCCCCACGTCCAAAGTTTATGGTTTCTGTTTGTGGGACAAGAGACGTTCCTCGAGATTGCTGTTCAAGTCTGCATGCCCGTCTCTTTGTTCTTAGAGTCATCTGCGTGCGTCTGGGGTAGATAGGGTTTCACATTCCTCAAAGGAATCCACTTCAGACCAGAACCTGTGGAGACACAAGCATATCCTTTGCCCCAGGTTATTAGTTGAAATGGACCTTCAATTTTTCCCATTTCTAGATTTCTGACTAAAACTAAAGGATTTTCCTTTAATTTTGCACATATAGTGTTAGAGAAATGTCTGATGATAGGAGGGTCAGGTTCTGCAAAGGAACTGTTTAGGAAATTTAGAACATACAGCGCTTTATTCAAATGCATCTGAGGTGTAGCTCTTGCCTCTCCTTTTTTTTGGTTTTCTAAAAGGGATTTCAAAGTTTGGTATGTTCTCTCAATGATTGCCTGGCCTGTGGGAGAATGAGGGATGCCATAGTTGTGACACACCCCCCAATTCATTAAGAATGTTTTAAGTTTTTCTCCCACATAGGCTGGACCACTGTCTGTTTTTATTTTTTGAGGCACACCTAGTGAAGTGAATGCTTGCAAAAAATGTTGACACGCATGTTTTGCTGTTTCTCCCGTGTGCAAAGAGGCAAAAACTGCACCTGAAAAAGTATCTACTGATACATGAATATTTTTAAGTCTTCCGAAAGATGGGTATTTTGTAATATCTGTCTGCCACAACTGCAGACTCTGCAATCCTCTCGGATTCACTGCTCTGGTAGACACAGGAGGTTGCACGAGCTGACAGTCAGGACAGGCACTTATGATCGCCTTTGCCTGATCTTTAGAAATACGTAATGTTGGCATGAGTGCTTGTGCATTTTGATGAAAAAATGTGTGACTCAATTTTGCCTGCTCAAAGATGTTTGGCAAGGTGTCTGCAATAGGCACCGTCAACTTGTCTGCTTCTGCATTCCCTTCTACCAAGAATCCCAGAAGTGAGGAATGCACCCTGATGTGAGAAATGAAGTATTTGTTTTCCCTGTATTGTAATGTTTTCTGCATGCACACAAGATAATGATATAAATCCTTGTTATCGACCTCTTTTAAGAGTGACTCTTCTATTCTCTTGACTACATTGGCCACATATGCTGAGTCTGTAATTAAATTAAGAGGTTCTTGAAACAATTGAAATGCTCTGACAACTGCTGCCAATTCTACAATTTGAGGAGAACCCTCCACTATCTGGCTGGATATCTGATTCCCGTGTTTTTGTTGTAGGGTTCTGCCATGTTATGACTGATTTGTGCGTTCTCCCTGAACCATCAGTAAATATTGTTATTGCATCCAATGGTACCTCACTCAACATGGGCTTTTCCCTAAAGCTCAATTTTGCTTGCAACAGCTTATGGCTTGGATAGCAAATTGAACAAACACCTGTATAATTTAACAATGCAATTTGCAATTCCTCTGAATTTTGGAATGCCCAATCAAAATATTCTCTTTTCAATGGCAGATAGATGATTGCAAAATCTTTGCGGGCCATTGTCAGCAGTCTTGCTCTGGCTCTGATTATGATCTGAGCTATTATCTCTAATCTGTAAGGTAAAAAAAATCCATTCGATTATCAACAAAGGATCTCTCGCTGAGGTGTCCCATTGAAATATGAGGCCATATAGCTGCATCTTCTCTCCCAACACCGCAAGGGAAAATGGTTGTGACATCTCACAACAATGTGCTTGCCTTTGTTGAAGAGCTTCAGCAATCTTTTCAAGGGCTTCTTGAGCCTCAGGTGTAAGCATTCTGAGAGATTTGATGTCGCAGCTTCCTCTCAGTAAGTTGAAAAGTGGAGCAAGCTCATTGTTGGAGATGCCCAGGACTGGTCTGATCCAGTTTACCTCTCCCAAAATTTTCTGTAGATCTTGCAAATTGTTGATATTGACCCTGAGTTGTATTCTCTGTGGTCGAATTGTTTGTTCTGAGATTCTCCATCCTAAGTATTTCCATGGCGGGACTTCTTGGATTTTCGATGGAGAAACTTTTAGTCCTGCATTTTGAACTTCTGCAACCATGCTGTCACGAGTTTCTCACATTTCCTTGTGTGTCAGTGCTGAAATGAGCAGATCATCCATGTAGTGTATGATCATTGCTTGTGGATGTTTTTCCCGCGCTGGGGACAAGGCCCGTGCCATTGGCAAATTGTTGGTGAGTTCTTGAGATCCTGCGGAAGAACTACCCAGTGATACCTTTGCAAAGGTTCTTCCCTGTTGATACTTGGGATGGAAAATGCAAATCGCGGAGCGTCATCTGGATGAAGCGGAATATTGAAGAAGCAATCTTTTAAATCTATGATCACAAGCGGCCACTCTCTTGGAATCATCGAGAGAGAAGGAAGTCCAAGCTGCAGTGGTCCCATTTCTTCAATGACCTCATTGATTTTCCTGAGGTCATGGAGCAGTGTCCATGAATTAGAAGTTTTCCTATGAATGACAAACACTGTAGAATTCCAGGGACTATTTGTTGGCTTGATGTGGCCTTTCTGCAATTGTTCCATTACTAATCTCTTGAGAGCACTCAATTTCTCTTGTTCCAGGGGCCACTGATCCACCCAAACTGGGTTATCCGTTCTCCAAGTTAGTTTCAAGGTGGCGAGTGCTTCAGTGACCCCCATTAAAAATCCACTTCTATCTTCATTCCCCATTGTGATAGGATGTCCCTTCCCCACACTGTGATGGACTTCTGCACAGCGAAAGGATAGATGATTGCTGTCTTTCCTTCAGGCCCTGCAATAATAATTGGATTTTCGCTCTGCATGCATAGTGTAGCTCCCCCAATTCCTGAGAGAGATTTCAGAGGTGTCTTCAAATCCCACCCTCTGGGCCAAAAGACATAAGAAATAACTGTTACATCTGCCCCCGTGTCCAGCATGCCTGTGATTGTGATTGTTGTGTCATCTAACGTTAGGTTACAGGTTATCTGTGGTCGGTCTCAGCCTATCTGCTTTATCCATAAGACATGAGTTTCCATGTCTCCATCTTCAGCTGCTGTTTGCTGACTTACTATTGGCATGACTTGTTAATCTATTGCATTAGGAGGCAAAGCAATGGCCTTAGTGATTGGAGTATTTTCTGGAATGATTAATGGAGCTCATAAGGCTTGAGCCAAAACTGTTAATTCTTCATTTTGATTTGCTTCGATGGCTGTTGGATAGATGATGAGCCCCAAAATATTGCTTCTGTCCTTGCCTATTATTAAGAATTCTTGTCTTATCCATGATGTTCCAGTGACTCCTGTGGATATCACCACATGATTCTCATTCATGAAATATGTTTACTTGGAAGTTGCCAATTCTCACTGCGCCCCTGGGGGCAGCAATTCTGGGTCACTGAGGAAGCAGCAGATGGTCCTGCGTAGGGAGTCTGATTGTGGTTCCCTGCATACTGTGTGTTTTGAGAGGTCTCGCGCTGTTGAGTCATCGCCACCACTTGTGTCGTAGCCCGTTGGCGTGCCACGCTCTTTTTGGAGTTTCCCGGGTGAGGTAGAGGTCTTCCATCTATGTCCGTTTTGGAACGACACTGATTTGCAAAATGTTTCCCTTTCCTGCATCTGGGGAGAGACTGCGCTTTCGTATTTCCTGCAGCTTCTGGACAAAACTTTTTAATATGTCCAAATTTCCTGCACTTGAAACATGGTCTCTTGGCAAGTTCTGCTGCCATCACTCCCATAGAGTCATCTTGTTGATCTGCAGCTTCTTGGTGTTTTCTGAATTGTTCTTCCACGATGTTTGTCTGGATTGCTGCCACATTTGCAGAAGTATGTATTTTGCTGCAGGCTTCTATCATTTGAGACAAAGTTGGTTGTGCACCAGGTAAGGCACGAATAACACGCTTGCATTCTTCATTAGCATTCGCAGAAGCTAGGCTTCGAATTAAATGTGGTTGTGCTACTTCATCAGGGCATTGCCTCTCAACTGCTTGAGTGAGGCAATCTATGAATGAGGTGAATGGCTCATTTACTCCTTGCCTTACTTCTGTGTAATTGCCCTCTGAAGCTCCTGCAGGTTGAATTTGCATGATGACTTTTCGAGCTGATTCTTTGATATCTGTGAGCACATCTCGAGGCAAACCCACAGCTTGATCTTCGGGTCTATCATGAGGCCGATCTCCTGCTAGTTGAGCCAATGTAAGGGCTGCATTTGGGCCTCTAGCATAAGATTCTCGCAACATGATGAGAACCCTTCTCCATTTAACCTCCCATAATATGTATTGAGAGTCTGTTAAAATTGTAGTAACAATATATGTGCAATCATAAGGCACTAACTCATAAGTACCAAAGATGCCTTTCAATAGTTGTTTAAAGTGCAAAGAACCTAAGCCACTCTAAGTGCCTTTCTCAGGTCTTTAATTACATCATGTGTCAGTGGTATCCATCTGGGATTTGTATTTTGTGGACCAAATCTCACTGGCATGGCCATCATTTGTGTTGATGCCAAGTCAAGATTTCCTTTTGCATTATTATTCGAAATGGCTCCTGTAACGGAATGGTATGGAACTAATTCTCTGTTTGCATTTTCTAAATTTGTATCTTTCAGAAATGCTCCTCTTTCAAGCTCCATTGGTGTTTGTCTTCTCTCTCCTCCTGCTGTGTGGAGAGCTAGTGGTTGCATGTGCTGTATATTAGAAGTATTGGAAGGTGTAATAATAGAAGAGGCCAGTGGTGGTGCTGCAGGGGGAGGTTGAGCACCTTGTTGATAACAAAATGGCGCTGGCGGAAATACATAAGTGTTCTTCACAGAAGTACCTAGTGCACCGCCATCTTGCTGTATGGCAAAAGTACATGTGACACCTCCATCTTGTTGTATGGCAAAGGTGCCCAGTGCGCCGCCATTTTGTAGAGCATAAGGTTCCTGCGCACAGTCCCTGCCCTGGACTGATGGGTCCCATAGGAACTCTTGCGGGATTCTGCTATGATATGCAACTGAATGCCCAAAGGAAGTGGCTATCGGAATTGCCAAAACTCCTTGGGGAACCCAGAGCCCTGGAATCCCCTGCGCCATACTCTGGGGATCTGCTGGCGTTTGCACGAAGGTGGATGACCACGCGTAGCCCCACGCCGCGGCTCTTGGCACCAGAGAGTTGCCACCTGCATGTCGTCCCGAGTCAAAGTCTAAACCCCTTATTTCATGCCATCCCTGTCTTTCCGCAGATACGAGTTCCTGGATCCGAGCTGTTTCTTTTCCCTGGGGATTATTTTCACCTTTTTTCCCAGCTTTCTGCTGCCAGCTTTTCCGCTGATTTCTTCCTTCAGGGAGGTCCTGACTTGGCACTAGCAGGTGTTTTTCCTCACACATTTCTAAGTCCCAAGCAGAAGCAGCAACAGCAGCAGGGACAGCACCTGTAGTCTGTGTCCCATAAGCATCTTGTCAGTAGCAGTCGCAGTAGTAGCAACAACAGCAACATCGGTGTTTTCCGTGAGTCTTAGCATTCTCAAAGTAGTGCATTTTTATTCTATTGTTAGCCAATCAGGTACCTACATGAATTTTCTACAGTCTTGCTGGACCAATCCTAAGTTAAGATTGATGTGAGACAATATTCGTAATTTCTTACACAAATTCTACGCATATAGCTCTATCTGTTCTATCTAGGAATGTATAGCAAGGTTACAATGTTTTTGTTATGACTAGAATTTAACTAACTTTGCAAAAGGCAATGCTATTGAATTTTAAACTAGGCTTTAGGGCTTCTCTTACTAACTAATACAGGTTCTTATTTGTTTAAAACTAAACTTGCATTTCTACCTCATGTCTGTGTGGATTTATGTACCTTAGTTTCTCTGAAGGTTTTAATTCAGTCCTCACATTTCTGGGCACTCCTGGGCCTGTGTGGATTTGGCTGAGGGAAATTTGTATCCCGACACAAGACACCTTTTCTTCATGCAGCAATAGCCCTCTATTGTTCACAGCTTATATTTATATGGTTTCTAAAAGCATCATGTTTTATTCTGATTGGTTAGTAACTTTTTGTTACTCAGTTCGTTGGTTAGTAGTTGCTTGTGTACGTGCTTGCTAAAGGCTTTCTTCTTTGAAGATGTTTACATTCTTTTCTCATGGGTACGAGCTGATTCTCATGGGTGCAGCATGGTTCTCACAGTTACTGGCTGATCAAGTTAAAGTTAAAACCACTTGTGTCTGTGAGGCCTTCAGGCCAGCTGCTGGCTGTCACAGTTCCTCCTTTTCCTTTTTTGGCTACAAAGGCGGTCTTTATCATCCTCTGCAGGGCCCTTTGCAGACAGGATAACAAACATGGCACAATGAGCAAAATAATTATGATGATACAAAAAATGATAAGCCCAGTTTGAATTAGGCTTTTCAACCAGCTTGATAAACTTAGACCTTCTAACCAGTGATCTATCCTAAAAAAGCTTCCACTATTTTCTTTGCTTTTCTGTGTGGTTGCCATTAAATCCTGTATTTTCTTATGGATAGGTTGTGATTGATTATTTAAATCTATACAACACATATCAAAATTTTCACCACCATGTCTATGAGCTAACAAAAGAAAATCAATAGTAGCACAATTTTGCAAGGTAGCATGTTGCATATTATTTATATTTGTAGCTAAAGCACTTATTTTTCGGGGGTTTTTTTGACAGCATGCCATTTTTCACTATGAAAATGAAGGCAACGTAAAAGTAAAACAATACATGTGGTAAAGCAATAAACTCTCACTGAAAAAAATTAAGTAAGGTAATACACATAATTAGTAGTCCATGAGAGATAGGATGGTGATTTAGAAGGATACATTATTTATTCCCTAAATATTGTACCATTATCCAGAGTCTGCAACAGCTGGTAAGCTTTGTTTCACAATGAGGACTTGGAAAACCATTCTCAGGAAAGGTTTCCAAGTTTACTTCAAAAGGCGGTCCAGCTGTTATAAGCTGAAATCTGCAAGTCAAAGTGACCTGAGTAGTTTTAGTGCAGAAACACTTGGGTTTGTTGGCATACCTCCTGACCAACTAGGGCCAGGGCTTGGCCAGAGCCAAGGTCTTAGCTGGAAGGGTCTCCCTAAGATATTTTACAAACAAGTTTTTAGTAATAGCAATTGGGAAAGTTATTAAAATAATACATCTTGCAGATAGCTACACAAAGATATGTTAAAGTTTGTAAAGCAGCTGGCTTTGTCATTTATTTTTAGCTAAGTAGTCAATAGTACTATGAACAAACTGCAAATAACTAAAGGAATGCATATGTGTAACTTCAAATAATATCTTATAATGTTTGTCATAAAAAGTTAGTGAATTCATGTTATGACATTAACAACATATTCAGAATCATTAATTCATTAGCAGTAATTGTCTTAAGAAGTCGAGATAATATTTTTCCACATATCTATGCATATATGACATTAGAGGAGAACAAAAGCAAGAAAGAAAGCACTAAACAGTTTACAACTAATAACAGCCATAATCTGGAATTTTACTCATTCTTCAGTGTTACTTATGGAAGATAAAACAGCAGAGATTGTTATAAATAATTACGTTAATTAACCAGTGCAAAACATTTATACTCATAGAATCTTTGATGAAATCAAGGATTTAGCAAACTGCATCTTCACATATTTTACACAACTTATATCTTTAAACAGGTGTTTACCAATGTTTCATCATAACTGTTTTAGTTACTTTCATTTTATCTTTATAACAGAACTGTATTTTGAAAATTAAATTAGTAGATTTCAACAGAAGTTAGTTTCCTGTAAACTTCACATTACTCATTTTTATAACAAAAGAATTGCATTTTATAATTTAAACAAGCATATTTCAACAGAACTTAAAATTAACTTACTGAAACTTAACATTACTTAAATGTAACAGAAAGTACACTTAAGAAAACTTGAATTTAACATTACTGAAACGGAACAGAAATTAATCTTAATAGAACTTAATAGAATTTAAAATAACAGAAACTGAACAACAATGAAACTTAACTTTGCTTAAACTTAACAACACTTAAACTTGACAGAAATTAATCTTAACAGAACCTAAACTTGGCAGATCTTAAATGTCACAACTTTAACAGAACGTAAACTTAACATTACTCAATTTTAACAACACTTAGGCTTAACAGAACTTAGCTTTAACATCACTTAAACTGTACAGAATTGAAGCATAACAAACTGAAAATTAGCATCACTTAAATTTAACAAAAGTAAAGTCAGAGTTGAGAGTGTTCTTTTAAAAATTTCAAACCCAACAGAATTCAACTAATTTCCACTCCATCATTACAAGAGAGCAGCCAACATTTTGTCATACAACAGTTAAACATCAGTGAACAATATGCAGGCAAACAAGTGATTTGTAACTGAAATAACAGCCACATGGATTTATTGGAGAGATTATAAAGGTGTGGCAAGTATGTTGTGATTTTATGCAATTTAGTTTTGAGAATAGCTCATGGTAACTGCAAATATTATTGAAAATACTTATTTGTAGTTAGGACTTTTCTGGTGTAAGTATAACTTTGCCAGGGTTTTTTAAAGTGCAGCTTTACTTAGAAAAATTACAACAGTGCAGATCTTGGCAAATCACCTTTTAAACTTGCTTCATTCGCAGATGGTAAGACAACTTTTTGAGATTGTTTGTACAATACATTTGAGCTTAGCTTAATAAAGGTAATGGGATATAAATATTTTAGGCTAAAACAGCAAGAACTTAGTTATATAATATTGCTATGAGTTTTGCGCATGTAACTTGGTTAGGTCAGTGGGTGTGTAAGACTGACACTTGTATATAAACAGCTGCAAAGTCAGTTTTTGATTATTCTTATGGAGTGAGCTACTGTTTACTGCACTCGTGGTTTGTCAATGTACTTAAACTGTTTTGATATTAAGTTCAATTTCAATTTAAATGTGGCAAGGAAGAATAACTACACTAGAATCACTAAACAGGTGTACCTATCCGAAATGCTGTCACGTGTCTTCATGGCAAAAGATTTACAATAAAATTACTTTATTAGAGCTGAGGGGTAAAAAGCAAGTAAACTGGTAAAGTTGGAGCAATTTTGACTACCTTTGCAGTGGAGTTTGGTGTACTAATTATAGCTAAGTTTCAAATAGCTGCTGCAGATAAATTTCAAGGTTTGTCTTCAAGTGAGCAAAGGAATGCCTGATTTATGACTCAGCTAATTGCACCTAGGGAATCATGCAGTGTGCTGACTTTGGACTTGAAAGTTAATTACTGTTCCGTTAACATTTACCTGAAATATTTGCAAGGAGGGACCCCCAAATTTTCTAAGGGGTCACCATATCTTACAAATATGAACTTTCTTGTCCAAACTGAAACTTTATTCACTTGCAAATAGTTTTTAGATATATAAGTTTCTAATTGTCGTGGTAATAGCTAACATTATTATAATTTAGCAAAGAATCAGTGTTAATTCAGTCCAATCAGACCTTTAAATCAAAATTCCTGAAAAGGGGGTATACATCTCACATGGCAAGTTCTACTAATTATTCAATATATCAGCATTTCTGTTAAAGAATTTAGATCTTGCTATGTTACTGATATGCAGGAAGAGACTACATTCACACAGACAGCTTAGAATCTCTCCATTAAACAGTCCTGTTAAAAATCACAGCTCATTGAAAATACAAGGTTAATTTTAAGAGCTCTGGTGTGTATGTAGCGTTACTTGTTAACTGGATGACAAACTTTGCCATACTAATCTTGACATCAGCAGGAGTTCCGGGGGGGGCTTTATTATTGCCCATAACATTGCACTCTAAATTGAGGATCGATCTGGTCACTCAATTCATTTATTTTGTGGATCCCTTCTCAGGATCCATGTCCTGGATCCGTGCCTAGGTTTGTTATCAGTATCTTTCTTATCGCTCCTTGCTGCAGCTGCAAACAGGAGTTTTTAACATCAAGGCCTTTCTCATTTAGGAAAGAGGTGCAGGGTTTTTTAACCTGTAATAAAAATTGCTCCAATGTGGAGAAATTGCTATAATATCTGCAAGCTGCACCGACACTACTGGGACACCTTCCCAGTCTCCGGATACTCACAGTCCCATGGTTCTTCATCCAGCGAACACCACTGACCTAACTTTATCAGTTGTGCCAGCATCTTGCTCTCCGTCAGATTGTGGCTTGCAAATTAAGTCCCCTGTTGTTGTAGCAGTGTCTGAGCTCTGCCTTTTGCTCACAGTCTGAGGGTTGTAAGGGTCTGCCTTGCTGAGTTGCAGTCCATCACTTCATTGCAATCTGGTATCCCCGTATTCTGGGTTCATGGGGCTTCATTGTTGGCCCCAGTCCTCTTCTTCACTGTAATCTTATCTCCCATCGTTCATAGGCAGAGGAGGATAGAACAGGTTTGTGGAAACAGGGGGTGTTAAGCAGAGGGTCCCTCATGAGCCAGGCAGTGGTGGCGGTGGCAGCCGCTGCCACTTATCTATCAGCTTTTAATTGCAGCAATAAGTCCCAAACCAAGCGTCACATCATTAGCGAACTTGTGGCTATTTCGTCTCCCTTTGTAGCTGCTTCCCATAGCACTTGCCCTGTTTCCTCTCACATTTTGACAAAAAAGGCAGTCTGTATATCCATTCTTACCCCATTTCTTTTGCACTACAGTAATAAAGTTTGCAGTGTCTGTTTATCATATTTTATCCTTACTATGGCTTTCTCTTCAGTAGATACCTGTATCCCTACTGTCCCCAGCAGCTCACCTTCTCAAAACTGAGGTCTCTAGCAGATCTTCAGCTGCTTTTTCTCGCCACTTTCTGGCCGCATTCCCTCACAGCTCTTCTGGCTGTGTTTCTCTGCAGCTAGGCTCAGTCACCGCCGCCATCCTGAGGCCTGGCTATTGTCACATCCCATGGAAGTCACCAGATGTCCCAGTAGAGACAGACAAGACCCCTTTTCTTCATGCAGCAATAGCCCTCTTTATTGTTCACAGCTTATATTTATATGGTTTCTAAAAGCATCATGTTTATTTCTAATTGGTTAGTAATTTTTGCTACTTAGTTCATTGGTTAGTAGCCACTCATGTACTAACTTGCTAAAGACTTTCTTCTTTGAAGATGTTTACATTCTTTTCTCATGGGTACAAGCTGATTCTTATGGGTGCAGGATGGTTCTCACAGGTACTGGCTGATCAAGTTAAAGTCACTTGTGTCTGAGGCCTTCAGGCCAGCTGTTAGATGTCAGAAAGTACTGTGTCCAGTTCTTGGCCCCTCACTTCAAGAAGGACATTGAGGTGCTGAAGCAAGTCCAGAGAAGGGCAATGAAACTGGTGAAGGGTGTTATGAATGGGAGAGGGGAGAGCTTAGACAAATCCCTACCTTTTCTCAGGTTTCTGGCAGTAGACAGCAGCTTTATTGAGGCAGCCAGCACCCCAAAACCCACTCTCACTCGCAAGTTCTTAAAAATGACCAATCAGGCCTACTACAACACAAATTATTTATTGTGGAGACCAAGGAAAACAGACATAAGACTTAAAACAAATTTACTTACTACACAGGATAAACAAAAAGAAACACTACTAGTAGATAAAAATACAGTGCATGATAATAAAGTTACCTATGTCACAGCTAGTGAAGAAATAGTATAGATTAGGTATCAATGTCACTTACCAATGAATGATAGTAGTGTGCAGAGACTCTCCTAATTCCTCTCAATCCCAGAGAAGTAACATCTTCATGTTGAGGAGAACTCTCTAGACTCAGAGAGCGTATAAGAGATTTGTGATTTCATGAAAAGCATAGTGGTCTTTTATAGTTGCAAAAGTGCTTGTGTTCTGCAGTCACTAATTTTAAGTTTTCCTTTCCCACCATTCAAGCCAGGATGTGTATTGCTGGCTAAGGAGGTTTTTTAGCCAAGATAATTCATCACATGACAAATCATTCCTGTCTGACTTAGCCATATGTGAGGGGACATAAGGTTTTGCTGTATCAGGGGGTGAAAGGTCCTGTCACAAAGGGTTTGAAATGCATGTCTTATGAGGAGCAGCTGAGAAAGCTGGGGTTGTTTAGACTGAAGAGGAGGCTCGGGGGAGACCTTATCACTCTCTACAACATCCTGAAAGGAGGTTGTAGACAGGTGGGGGGTCTTCCTCTTCTCCCAGGCAACCAGTGACAGGACAAGAGGACATAGTCTTAAGCTGTGCCAAGGGAGGTTTAAGATGGAAATTAGGAAGAATTTCTTCACAGAAAGAGTGATTAAATATTCTAATGGACTGCCCACGGAGGTGGTGGAGTCTCTGTCCCTGGAGGTATTTAAAGAAAGACTGGACATGGCACTTAGTGCCGTGGTCTAGTTGACATGATGGTGTTCAGTCATAGGTTGCAGCCAGCAACCAAGCCCCACGCAGCTGCTCACTAACACCCCCACCAGTAAAATCAGAGAATCGGAAGGGTAAAAACTAGAAAACTCGTGGGTTGAGATAAAGACAGTTTAATATGGAAAGAAAAAGCTGTGCACACAAGCAAAGCAAAACAAGGAATTCACTGCTTCCCATGGGCAGGCAGGTAGTCAGCCATCTCCAGCAGAAAAGGGCCCCATCATGCATAACGGTTACTTGGGAAGACAAATGCCATTACTCCAAACATCCTCCCCCTTCCTCCTTCTTCCCATCACATTATATACTGAGCATGATGTCACATGGTGTGGAGTATCCTTTTGGTCAGTTTGGGTCACCTGTCCTGGCTGTGTCTCCTCCCAACCTCCCATGCACTCCCAACTTCTTCCTTGCCAGTGTGGAAGTGAGAAAAGCAGAAAAGGCCTTTGTTTGATGTAAGCTGTGCTCAGCAATAATAAAACACCTCTATGTTATCAACCCTGTGTTCAACACAAATCCAAAACATAGCCCAAATAATAGCCGCTATGAAGAAAATTAGTTCTGTCCCAGCCAAAACCAGCACAGTATATGAGCTTTTTAAAATATGATTTTCTTTTAAAGCATTAGAAGCTGTTTCTGAGCTATGGTGCTGTGGGCAGGGACATTATAAGAGTGCTTTAATACAGCTCTAACATACACATTACGTAGCAGTTGAAAAGACAGCATGTCTTTCAAGGTTTAAGCAGCACTTTCTGAAAGTGCTTTCAATTAACAGCTAATGACAAGCTTTCTTCAGTTTCTGTCATTATATTACATAGCCTGATAATGAGAATGATCACCCAGAGACCCAAATTTATTTATCATTTTTTATTTCATTGGAAGGCTTCTGGATATTTGAGCTAGTAACATTCCTGATTTGTGCCTCCAGAAGTGTCTTAAACTAAGACAATTATGTGGAGTAGAGACTCCAAAATGAGTTACCTTCCCTTTTAGTTTTAACCGCTCCCCTTTCACCAATAAGGAGAGACGAATGGGAGAAGATATAAGTGAAAACCTAAGAGTTTACTAAAAAAAAGTAACAGACCGCGTGGACCAGAAGACAAAGAAAAGATGGCAGAGAACCCCCGTTCTGCAGAGTACATGGTGGAGAGAGAGAACAAAGGAAAAACAACACAGCAACCAAGCCTCCATGACTGCAGAACTCCCTCCTCCCCTGAACAACAACCAACAAGGAACAGGAACAAAACAAAAACCTGGAAGAACTATTATTTTGTCCAAAAACAAGAGTCAGTGCTTCTGGGCTGCTTGCTCCATGCCACCCAACAGGGGCTTTCCCTGTGGCAGCAGTTCCATCAGCAGTTGGGGGTTGCAAAATACTGGGGCTAAGGCTGAAAAACTTGTGGAGGGAGAGAGTCCAATGTCCCAGTACAATCATCCCGAGTGGCAACAGTGCAAAAGGTTCGATGAAAACATTTTCCCTGGCTCCATAAGTGGGGATTGCCTCAGCCAAAAAAATGTTGCTAAATTCGCCAATGCCTGGAGAGAAACAAAAGAGATCTGCCTCATGCTGCCTGCCTCAGCTCAGAGACCCTGCTCCAGGCAAATCTCTTGGCAGCCTGGAAAGAAACAAAAAAAGCTCTGCCTCCACTCCAAAACCTGTAGAGAACCAAAAGAGCACTCTGTTGCGGGAGCTCAGGACTTCTGGACAACTAACCAATATGATTAAGCAGAAGACGTTTATTGTTTACATTAAGCTATATTTATACATTCTAAAACTACTGTTCACATGATCACACATTACTTGATTGGTGCCTCTATCTTGTCCACACATTCAGCATGCACCTTTCAGGAAATATGATTGGTTACAGTCCAGTGCTTCATGGCCCTACTTTATCAAGTTCTTGCAGTCTTGGTATTGTTTCTCAGCCTCTTCTTTCTTATTTTAGAACAATTTATGTCTTAGTAACCTTGACGAATTCCAGAGGGTTCTGATAAGAATGACTAAAGACAGTTTGGCTGGAGCACACTGTGGCCTAAGCTGTTCAAATACATTGCTACACTCGGTGAGTCTTCCCTGTCTCTTAAAGAGACCCCCCCAAACCCCTGCCTCTGCAAACCCAGAGTAAACTAAACCGGTTCTGCTTCTGGCCCCTGGGTCTTAAAGGGACAGTAATGATCTTGGGCAAGTTGGTGTAGAGGAGCTATGGAATACAACACACATCTTTTGGGTTACTCAGGACAATAAGTCAAGTACTTGAGTTAAGCTTCAAGCTATCATTGCTCTTAAGATCTAAGTGGAGTGGAATCCAGTTGGAGGCCTGTAGTCAGTGGCATCTTCCAGGGATCAATACTGGGCCGGATCTAATTCAACTTGTTTATCAGTGACCTGGATGAAAGGATAGAATGTACCCTCAGCAAGTTTGTTGATGATACGAAACTGTGGGGAATGGCTGATGCACCTGAAGGCTGTGCTGCCATTCAGTGAGACCTTGATAGGCTGGAGAGTTGGGCAGAGAGAAACCTAATGAGGTTCAAAAAGAGCCAGTGTAGGGTCCTGCACCTGTGGAGGAATAACCCCAAGTACCAGTGCAGGTTGAGGGCTGATTTATTAGCAAACAGCTCTGCGAAGAAAGACCTGGGAGTCTTGGTGCATGCCAAGTTGACCATGAGCTGGCAGAGTGCCCTTATGGCCAGTAGGGCCAATTGTTTCCTGCGGGTAAATCAGGAAGAGTGTGACCAGCAGATCAAGGGAAGTGATTGTTCCCCTCTACTGAGTTATTAAAAATATGGATATTGATCTAATACCGATATCCAACTATGACGGACAAAGACTCTCTAACAGATTAAAGTTAGAAAGTGTATGTTTATTATGACACCGGGCAGCGTGTGGGGATAACTCCCAAATACACACGTGCAATTTACAGATGATCAGAGGGTCTTTTTATGTACAGGAGTATTGAATACCCAAAAGAGATGCTCCAGATCCCTAATCATTTTTGTCACACTCCGCTGGACCCGCTCCAGTAGCTCCTTGTCTTTCTTGTACTGAGGAGCCCAGAACTGAACACAATACTCCAGATGTGGCCTCACTGGGGCTGAGTAGTGAGACATTAATTTTTAAGAATTAAGGACTTTAGTTAAACTAGATATTGCTGAGGTAAGATAGATAAACTTCCCTCTATTAACAGAAGCCGGATTCAAGGAACTGATAAATCATGAGGCCTGTTTATGTATTCTGACTAATCAATAGACTCCAAGAATACAATACAATCATAAATCAAACAGCCCTGGAAAAACAGGATTCAGTTGTCACGTAACACTAAAAGGTTAAAAAGTCAAAGCGAGGAAGAACCATCTTACTTCATCATTTTGAGACCCCGCCCCATAAAAAGGACCACCGACCCATTTCGAAGAACAAACTACGCATGCTTAATAGCTTTTTGGCTAATTACCATAGGAAGCGGGGAATGGGATGTACCAGAGTTATGAATATATATGCCACCAGCCTTAGCTACATTTAGGCAAAAAAGACAGGTTCCTAAATCCCATTGATTTTTCTTCATTGCAAGAATGCTTCTGGAGCTTCACTCAAAGGTAGTCTGGAACCAGAATGGGGAGTAATAGCAATGGTCAGTTGTCTTTTTTGTGTGCAAACCCTGGAAGAACAGAGATGCATCCTATGGCAGATGTCTGACAGCTGTATCCCATCTAGTGCTTTTAACCCTGACTTCCTTTCACTGTCTCTGTCCTGTTTCTTCCTTGTCTTCTTGAATCTGTTCTTCTAGGAACATCCTTCAGCCATTCCTATTTGCCCACCTGGCTATTCATCCAGTCTCTTTCTTCCATTCCCTTCTCCAGCCAGCTCTAATCCTCCTGGAAGACTCTGCCTTCCCTCCCTGTTTGTCCCCTGCCAGTCTCCTGCCCTCATCAGCCTCAGCCTGTGGTTGCTGAGAGGGAAAACACTTTGAGGGGAGGGATCAGGGTGACAAAATGTGTTCCCAGCACCCCACCCCAACAAAAAAAAAGTATATATATATATATATAATTATATACATATACTAAATCAGGCCGAGAGAAATGTCCAGAGTGCAAAATTTCATCCCAAAGACTAGATATTTGGTAATTAAAAAACCCCTGTCAGAATACAAAGATTTGGGCAGTCACGCTCAACAAGCAAAGTAGACAAAACCCTCTGTGACTCACAGCAGTCTGCCTTCCATCAAGGCCTTTGGGAACTCTAGCACAGGGCTTTAAGACTGGTCCATGTCTCCACAGCAGAAGTAGCAGCAGTCCAGAGTGAGTTGAATAAAGAGCAAGAGCCATTGAGCATGTGCCTAAGCCTGTCCCAGGAAGCACTGATGTGGTCACTCTTTCATCTCCTTTCCCAGCTCAACCAGGGATCTGGTTTGTCTTTTTGTACATGCAATGACCTCCCTTGAACTGCTCCCACTTTGTGCAGTGATTCTGTCCCATCCCAATTGGCAGGTTTAGGGGAAGGTAGCTGGATATACTCTGTGTGGTGCATGGGAGAAACAACAAAGTTCTCAAGAAGTTCAATAACAAACAACTTTTACTTGCAAACTTTAGAACATTTAGATAGAATAAGTCACTTGGTAAGGTTTTGACTGGATTTTTTAGTCAGCCTTACAATATATTTTGAGAAGAAGGTAGGAGAAGAAAGAGAGAGGAAAAAAAAGAAAAAAAGAAAAAAAAAAGAAGAAGGAAGAAGGAAGAAGGAAGAAGGAAGAAAGAAGAAAGAAGAAAGAAGAAAGAAGAAAGAAGAAAGAAGAAAGAAGAAAGAAGAAAGAAGAAAGAAGAAAGAAGAAAGAAGAAAGAAGAAAGAAGAAAGAAGAAAGAAGAAAGAAGAAAGAAGAAAGAAGAAAGAGAAAAGAAAAAAGAGAAAAGGAGAAAGAAAAGAAAAAGAAGAAAAAAAGAAGAAAGAAGAAAGAAAAAAAAGAAAAAAGAAAAAAGAAAAAGGAAGAAAGAAGAAAGAAGAAAGAAGAAAGAAGAAAGAAGAAAGAGAAAAGGAGAAAGAAAAGAAAAAAGAAGAAAAAAAGAAGAAAGAAGAAAGAAAAAAAAAGAAAAAAGAAAAAGGAAGAAAGAAGAAAGAAGAAAGAGAAAAGGAGAAAGAAAAAAGAAGAAAAAAAGAAGAAAGAAGAAAGAAAAAAAAAGAAAAAGAAAAAAGAAAAAGGAAGAAAGAAGAAAAAAGAAAAAAGAAAAAGGAAGAAGGAAGAAAGAAGAGAAAGAAAAGAAAAAAGAAGAAAAAGAAAGAAAGAGGTAGATAGTCACCAATCTTTGATCTAGCATGGTCTCAGCAGCTTTTAAATCCAGGGTAGCGGAACGTGCCACATGGTACACACCTGGCTGTCTTTTATCAGTTCCCTGGGGCCCTCCCCCAGACAGGCCTTTGCTAATTGCAGCGCCGAAGTCTCACACCTGCGCTTTACACAGCGCCAGAATGTTCTTGGCTTCATTTTGAGGCTTATGGTGGTCCTATGCAGTCAACTGTCCCCATTATAGTAGCAGCTGACTTTTCAAATGGGCGTGCTCTATGCAGCAGTGTGTGAGAAGGCTCAAGGAGGCAGCAGGGGTGGGGAGCAGTGCTCCCATCACTTTCCCACTGGATTGTTTTGAGCCAGTCAACAATTCCTCCAGTCTCCTACAGCTTCTTCCCATGCTCTGCAATATGCTGTGGCTCCTTGAAGGGGATCAGGGACAGATGGTTTGATTTCAGCTGATAAGGGGGCTGCCTTCAAAGGAGAAGCTAGGTGGAAGCCATCTGGTCTGGCCTGATATCTTTTTTTGTGTTGTCATGGGAGGCTGACGAGACAAGCTGAAGCCAGATGGAGATCAGCTTCATTTCAAGGAACATGGAGGGGAAAGAAACTCTCCTTTAAAAACATTTTCATGCCAATAAAGGGTGTCTGCTTGACTTTATTTCAAACAGCTTCTGCCAAGCCTAGTTTACCTCAATATGTAAGGTATGCTCTGGTCTTTGGTCAGTGTGCTGTGCTATGTGGAAGATAGCAACACTTAATATCTTCAGATGCTCTTGAGGGACAGCCAGGAATATGGCTGGCATTTTCTGTGCTGACAACTTTAAGCTCAATGTGGTAAAACACTAACCGTGCTGATCACTTCCCATCTGCAGCATCTGGCAGTGCTGCAGCTGTTGGACACCTTGCTGATTCGAGCCTCGGTAGGTGTTGTAGGGCTGGCAGGATCTCCAGGTCCTTTGCAGTGCACAAACCGCAGTGCTACAATAACTGAGGGAATCAAGAATGAGCTTTGTAAATAGGGGAGAAGATGAGAGCTGCTACTTCTGGGAGTAAAAATAGTTTTTTCTTTAGGGACGTCAATTTTGCACTTTTTTTTTTAGCATTGGGAGGGGAAGAAGTGTCCCTGTGTTACCAAAAATTGGCAAAAATAAAGCCACTTAACACTAACACAGCATTAAGAAGCAGGCATTTGTTATTCAGACAGATGCACAAGGGGATATGTCTTCAGAAATATTGAGCATGTTGAGTACAGAAAAAGCTCCTGTTTATATACTATATTTTATGTAATGTGGGTTGATGCTGGCTGGATGCCAGGTACCCAACAAAGCCTCTATATCACTCCCCTCCATAGCTGGACAGGGGAGAAAAAATATAACAAAGTGTTCATGAGTTAAGGACTGGGAAAGATCACTCACCAAATAATGTCACGGGAAAAACAGGCTCAAATTAGAGATATCAATTAAATTTACTACTAACAAAATCAGAGCAGGATAATGAGAAGTAAAACAAGATCTTTAAAAAAACCCACCTTCCCCTCACCCCCCCTCCTTCCTAGCTCTACCTCCGTCCCCAGTGGTGCAGGGAGACAGGGAATGGGGATTATGGTCAGTTCATCATACATTGTTGTAGTGGTTTGAAAGCAAAACAAGCGAGAGGCTCCAAGTCAGAAATACAAGTTACTAAGAAGAAAAAAAGGTAAAATAAGATAAATGCAGTAATACAGAAGACCACTGACAGAGTCAGAATACAACCTGAGCGGGATGATGGAAGCAGTGATCCCGCAGAAAGGTCTGGTAGCTCTGATCCTCTGGAAATCCAGTGCGTAAGGGCCCCAGTACTGTCCCAAATCCCAGATTATATCCAGGTGAGAATGCTTGTCTCCTCCCCCTGGGTGGAGCATCTCACAATGGGATGATGAGTCATACAGGGTGGTCCTTGATGCCCCATTAAAGAGAGATAGCTCTCGGAGGGAGTTATCTATGAGTCATGCAGCAGGCCATTAACAAAAGACACATTAACAGAAGACACATTAACAGAAGAGGGAGGGGGAACCTGGGAGAACACTGCTTCAGCAATTGGTTTCAACAGTTCATGAAGATGGTGATAGAATACTTTGTGCATATCTTATACTACAACCCTGGACAATTGTTTCTCCCACTGCTCAGGGGCAGGAGTTCTTCCCCTGCTCCAGTGTGGGGTCCCTCCCATGGGAGACAATTCTCCATTAAGTTCTCCAATGTGAGTCCATCTCATGAGCAACACTTGTCTGCAAACTGCTGCACCATGAGTCCGTCCCATGGGCAACAGTCCTCCCCAGACTGCTGCAGCATGGGTCACTCTTCCACAGGGTGCAATCCTTCAAGGACAGGCTGCTTCAGCATGGGCTCCTCTCTCCATGGGCCTCCCACTGGGTCACAGCCTCCTTTCAGGCATCTATCTGCTCTAGTGTGGGGCTCATCCATAGACTGCAGGTGGATCTCTGCATCCCTGTGGATCTCCATGTGCTGCAGGGGGACAGCCTGCTTCATCATGGTCTTCATCATGAGCTGCAGGGGAATCCCAGTTCTGGTGCCTGGAGCACCTCCTCCCCCTCCTTCTCCACTGACCCTGGTGTCTGCAGAGTTATTCTTCTCACATATTCTCACCCCGCTCTTCTCTAGCCTCAATTACAACTCTGCAATAACTTCTTTTTCTTCTTCTTAAATATCTCAGAATCACAGAATTAACTATGTTGGAAAAGACCTTTGAGGTCATCAAGCCCAACCTATGACCAAACACCACCTTGTCAACTAGACTGATGCCTTAAAGAACCTAGAAATAAAACAACATACTTTCAAGATAATATTAGTCTAGGAGGTAATATAAAGGCTGGTCTTTATTGGAGGCCTCCAGGGTGTGAAAAACGAGGTTCACTTTCCTGGTAAAATTTAAAAAGTTTAATAAAAGACAATAGGAGACAGAGACAATAAAGCAAAGAGTCAATAGCTGGGTGCTTGGCATTCAGCCAAGAGCACACTATGTTTGGAGACACTTCTTAAATACCTTTTCTATTACATCATCCTGTTGCATATTCATAAACCATTATGCCTATTCATACTTTTCCACAAACTAGCTTACATATTCCAGGAACTGTTTAGCATGGCCACTCTCTGGGTCTGCCTTTTTAGAGCACGCGTGTTTCTTGGCTGTGGTTTTAGTCCATCTTCATTATTACCTCCAGCTTGGGTCTTGGTCCATACTTGCCATAGATGGTAAGTGTTGATAGTTGGCATGTCAGCAGCAGGGTCCTCATCATATGTTCACTGGATGTTATCCCAACCAAGTAGGCAGTTCAATTACAAGCATAACTATATATCAGCTATCCCACTATCATGTCTAAGTTTTGTTAATAGCAAAAATAAAAACTATATCCATACAGCAAAGTTATTTTAACTTTATACATATAGCATTCATCCTAATATTTGCAAAAAGCCAATAATATAATATGTATTTATAAGAAGGGGCAGATATGGAAAATGTCCACAAACTGCTGCCCTCCCCCCACACAGGGTGTATTCAGTTTTATAAGTTTAGCAAATTAGCATAATTGACAAAAAGCACCAATTAGGAGCACAAATGGTGATGCATTTTCCCATGGTTCAAGCTCTTTCTAAATCATCTCCCATCAGATGGAAACTAAACTTCGCTTATACAAATATATGTGCAAAGAATATAGAGGCTATATAAAAGAAAAAGGAAAAAATAATTTGGCATTGTGAAAAACGAGGTTTGTTTTCCTGGTAAAATTTAAAAAGTTTAATAAAAAGACAATAGGAGACAGAAATAAAGCAAAGGGTTAATGACTGGGTGCTTGGCATTTAGCCAAGAGCACACTTACTATCTTGGAGAAATTTCTTAAATACCTTTTCCATTACATACATATTTTTTCGTCACTTTCTGTTTGCTAATTTCTAGGCAAATCATTTTTGACACTCTTTAGCTGTAGTTAGTCATTGTTCTTTAGGTATTTTCCATTCAACAGGCACTAGTAATTCTTATTCACAAAGATATATACACACATTATTAAAAAACATTAAAACACACTTGATCTCTAAAGTCTTAAAGGCCAGCTGCAAAGTCCCTCTTAGAACAGACAATAAACTGTGCTGACTAGACTGCACCTTAAGCAAAACTGAAATAACTTTATTTTTGATCTGGCAAGTTAATGCACTCGTGACCCCCCAGCATGGTGATCCTTAGCTTTTTGGGCATGGTGGGGAGAATTTACTGAGTTCTTAGGTATTCTTAAGGAGATCCTGGCCCCACTGAACTCAGCAGTGCCATCTTTTTCTCTAGGGGACAGCAGGAGGCCAGCTCTGGTACTATCTACACACTTTTTGGTGTCACAGCACTTTTTGGAAACCTTCACTTTTTTTTGAAATGTAGCTAGGACTGAGGGACTCAAGAAAGAAAAATTCACTCAATAACAAAAATAAGCTAAACTGTAGAGTGTGAAAGCAGGAAAACAACTTCACCCCTTTGTGGGCCTGAGAGAATTTTAGCCTGCTTAGCAGCTGCTAACATTTTTCCAAGGAAAAAATTCTCAGGAAAGTTTTTTCTCAAAACAATTTTGGTAAAAAACTATCCTTTCTCAAAACAATCTTTGTCCAGCTGGTGTTTTTCTGTTTCTCTAGTTTAACCAATAGTATTAGAGAGGTGTCGTTTCTATTCATGAATCATGTTGTCTGTATCTTAACACTTTATAAAAGGTAGTAAGAATTAGACAATAAAGAGCCTTCTTTTTCTATACTTTTGCCTTCTGAATTATTTGGAGTCTTTCATGTCCTACAGGGACACCCCTTTATTTCTTTCTTCCCCCCCTTCCCCCAGGATACTACAGGTTGTTCTTAACTCTAATTTTTAGTAGATATCTTGAGGCCAGAGCTCCACAGTGCTGGGAGCTCTGGTGGGCAGATCCCCTGCCCAGCTTGCTTCTGGGGTAGGAAGACAGTGAACTCCTGTTATCCTTAAAGCCCCCCATTGCTCTAGGAGAGTTTAGGAAGGCGCGTGTACCATGGGATTCATCTCTCCTTGGGGCAGACACTCACTCAACCTGCCAGGTATTGGCTTGAGAGATGAGGAACTCTTCAGAAACTTTGAGGAAAACTCCCCTCTGACAGCAAACAGCACTACCAGCTCTGTGAGACAGGCCTCATTTGCTAAAAGCTGGGAAACTAAGTTAAATTAGTGCTAGCTTGTATTTTCAGGGCTTTCTTAAGTATAAAAATGAAAAGTCATTTGTATTTATAACATTATAAGGTTAACTTTTGCTTTTTATATTTGTAAACATGGTGATCACAGCTTGGACTATTTGAAAGCCTATGTTCTCTCTAGCTGTGAAGAAAGAGGAGTGAGTAGGAAGATTTTCTAGACTAGATTGTTTTCCACTAATTCTTAAGTATTATGTAGAAAAGTGAAACAGAGAAAGTTTTTTGTCTAACAAGAGACATAAGGCCAGTGTTATTAGACATACTGGACATTTGTGCTCCTTTTCTCCAGGCAGCGAGCAAAGCTCAAGGGGAGGCAGAGGAGGGAGAAGAAAAGCTATTGGCTCCTTGTTACTGAAATAGGTACAGGCATGAAGGGTCAAGGAAGACTTCTTTCTGTGAGGGACAGAGTGTTGCAGGTTGTTCTGGCACTGGAGGAATTTTAGTCAGTCTCACCTTGGGAAGCAGGTATGGTAGTGGAGTAAGCAACTTCAGAGGTCAATACTGATGGAAGTTGTAATTCCTCCTCCTTTTTATATGTTACAGGTTAAGGCGAGAATATGAGGACTCTGACTGTAACAGCCTTGATCATCTTGTTTGAAGTGGAAGTATTCCTCCCCAAGGGATATCGGAGGTGTATCAGAACTTGTCTAGGCAGCACTAGAAACCACTGATATAGGCTTGGCCTTATTTTTTGGTTAGGTGTGGTTCTTTGTATAATTTTTGGATTATTTGGGTCTCCCTAGTTCATTACTACTCAGCCCCGGTTTAAGAATCAATTTGGTATCACCTGGTTTAGATGTTATAGTCTATTCTCAGGTTCTTTTATAGATCCTTTGATCCTGCTGGCTTAGATCTATCCTTTTTTCTTGGTCTGTATCGCTGTTTCAGTTGTAAGCAGTATTTGAAAAGGACCTTCTTATTGTGGAATTAAAGGATTGTTCTTTCTATGTTTTCACTAATACTCATTTTCCTGGAAAGATACTGTGGATTTCAAATTCTAAAGGTGTGGTTTGAGGTACTATTTCTTTCAACCACAAATTTTCAAGTTTTTGTTATTGTGGTGATATATTTTCTAATACTCATCTCTTCTATTTCATAAGTAGCATTTTCATATTAGGTGGCCAAAAAAAAAAGTAATCTAAACATTATCTCATAGGATGTCACTTTTAGGTTTAACCTGGGTTGTGTTTGGACCTTCAACAGAGCCAAAGATACACATTTTACTCATGACATTTGGGTATTAATTTTGTTAAAATTCTCTTTAAAGTTTGGTTCATCCTCTTTACCTAGCCTGAACTTTGGGGATGCCATGGGGTATGTAGTGCTCATATTATTCTCAAGGCTTGAGTTACTTGCTTTGCCAATCTAAAAAAAAAATCCAATTTCACCCATAATTCTTTAAAAAAATGATCACACAAAGCCTGAATATTCTAATGAGGTTTTAAGTGGCTTATTAAGTAACTGCCTCCCATTTAGGAAGCTTCTATTTCCTAGATTGTAATTCCTTTTTTTCCCTGCTTCACTAAGTTTTGGAACTTCCAATTTTTCTTTATCAAGGATTAAAATTATTATAACTCTTTTGGCCCCTTTTTTTTTTTTTCTTTTCTTATTTTGATCTATCAAATTATTCTCCCTTATTTCTGAGGTCATTCTCCTTTGGTAGTCTGCAATTATTTCTTCAGGCAATTTTAATGCCTCTATGACTTCTAAAAATGACTGTCTCATGTATTAATCCCTTTCTTTTAAGTAACCCCATTTCTTCCTAAATTTTCCTAAAAGTCTGTACTACTGCAAAACCATACTTAGAATCAGTATATATATTTCCTTTTTGTATTTTGAGCATATAATTCACAAGATTGAGCTAATTTGAAAGTAAATTTATTTTTTCAACGGTCTGCATATTTTTCCTATTAACTAAGGCATATCTTGACATTCTTTTTTCTTTGTAAACATTTGAATGAACCACTGTAGTGATTTAGGGCAAATTTGGGAGGAAACCTCCTAAGGGGGCTCTTCGTCCCCTCCCCCAACCAGTTCAGGAAAAGACCTCTGTAGCAGAATTTCTTAGGGAAGGTGGACATGATCTGTATTTGGACTGTGATTGAATCACCCAGATTGGGCCTCAGGGCTGAGGCCTGTAGAAGTTTGTGGTGCAGGTAGAAATTCAGCTGCCAAGTCTATGGCACAGTTAAAATTACAGTTTAAGGTGTTAGCCAGAGACAGAGGGTTTTCTAGTAGGTAATAAGTATAGCAATTAGTGTGGACACAGTAGCTGCCTTAAGAGTTGGTTCAACAATGTGTTTGCATTTTTCCCTGTGCTGTATGCCAATAAGAAGACACCTGTAAATGTAAACCATGTAGAGATGTATATAACCTGCCATGTTAGACAGAATAAACGGAGAACGTAGCATTAACCATATTGGTCAGATCTGCGTTTTTGCTCTCGCCCAAACTTCCCATTATTAGGGGTTCTCTCCCTATAATTGGCGCCCGAACAGGGACCCTGCGCTTCGATGCAGATTGTCCAAATACTGGACTGATGGCATGCCTTTTTACATTTAAATACGGATTTAATTTACGCCTAAACGTGGGTTTGATGTTCACTTTGATGTGGTGAAAGACTCCGTTTTGGTCCCTTTTTCGCTGGCTGACCCGGGACCGAATTCTACGGAGCTGGGAAGTCTGGTCCACGGTAGCGGTCGCCGGTCTCAAGTGCTGAGCAGCAGAGCCACGCCGTGGGGGAAGGTAAGCAGCAGTGGGGAGCAAAGGCTGAGTGAGTTGTTATGGATACAGATCTCAAGGCAGCCACATGGCTTCTGTTAAACCTCCTCTCTAAGAGAGGTGAAAAATTAAAAGAAAATTACTTAGAGCAGTTGGCCCTGTGGGCCAAGAAGAAAGGCAAATTAAATAAATCGTCCTTGGTGTTCAGCATCACAGAGTGGAGAGAGATTGGTAATTTAATGTGGGATGCAGCGATTTCGGGTGGAAAAGACGGAAAACTCTCCCACGAATTGGGGGTGGTCTGGAAAAAAGTTATAAATACCTTGCAGACTGTCTCCACCTAGAAAAAAGCTGCTGAGGCCGCCATTCGGGCTCTTGAAGGGGCGGGGGCTGAAAAATCAGAACCCCAGCCTCAGCTGCCCTCCAAGATTGCGAAATTTCTCGGACTGCACAATATGCGTCCCATGAAAGGCGTGACGGCGCCGGTGAGCTCGACTCCGCAGGATGTCCTGGATCATGTGACCCAGGCAGAGGAAGTGTCCCCGCCGCTGCCCAAGCTAACTGAGTGCGATCAGGAAGTGGCTCAGCCTCCCCACTCTGGGGACGTGGTGAATGACGTGGAGTCAGGCGGAGCCGCAGGAGGGGCAGAGCTGGCCCGGGAGGTGGAACACCGGGGAGGAGCGCAAGGCAGAGACAGCAGCGAGGCGGAGCGAAGCGCGGTGGTGCAGCCCTCCCTCTCTCCTGCGCGGGGGGAGTCAGCCTCTGCAGCAAGGGGGGAACAGGCCCAGCTGGGGGAGCTGGCCCCACTGGGCCCAGCAGCCACAGCAACAGACACAGCGGCACAACCACGTCACATCACCGCAGCAGTGGAATGCCCCCTTCCAGCCGAGTTGGATTTAGACGCGGCAGAGAATGAAAGCCCTGGTTCTTTGTCTTGCGGCAAGCAGCAGCAGTGGCAGACCAAAGCACAGCACGCAAATGAATTGCATCAAGTTATCTCCCAACTTGCTGAACTGTCACACCGACAAGATCAATTAGAAAAACAAGCATCTACAAGTCCTCCAGTGTGGAAGCAGGGGGAGCACAATCCCCTCCCACCTCCACCTGCTTCGTCACTCCTTCCGTCTGCACAGCCAGTGTCCCTGCCAGCGCTTTCAAACAACCCAATTGGAAAATGCTGGGCTGCAGTTGTCAAAGATGCCATCCTAGATGGAGATTGGCAGGCTGCCAGTTCTATATCTTGCCCCGTTGTTATTGGCAATGGTGTTGCTTCATGGCAGCCACACGATTAGAAAGTGCTCCATCAAGCAAGACAGACTGTTTCCACGTATGGAATTCGGTCTGAAGCAGCCAAAAACATCATTCAGTACATTTTCACAGCTGACATCCTCTGTCCTGCGGACTCTGCAAGTATAGCATCTCTGTTTCTGACACCTTCACAATCTCTCATCTTTGAAAGAGAGTGGAAGTGCTTGGCAGTGGAAGAGGCCAACAAACACCAAGTGGTAGGCGATCCTTTTTATGCAGTGCAACCAGATATGCTAACGGGACAAGGACCATACGCTACAGCAAATGTGCAACTCATATCCTATAGAGATGCATCAGCTGTCCCAGACATTAGCTCATAGAGCTTTGCTGCTGGTTCCAGATAAGAAAAAGCCAGCACCTTATTCTACAATCAAACAAGGAACAACAGAACCCTATGGACAGTTTATTGACAGGTTGGCAGCTTCTTTAAAAGAGGCAGCAGATGTACCACCAGAAGTCCAAGAACACCTGTTCCGTTCCTTGGCTTTTGACAATGTTAATTCACCCACCAGGGCCATCCTGGCCACACTCCCTCAAGGCTGCCCAGTGGATGAAATGATAGTGAGAGCCACCCGAGCCGAGCAGAATACTCAGACTGCAGCATTCGTAGCAGCCATGCGAGACGCAATGCAAGAACAAGGCCACATCATTGCAGCAGCTTTGTCAAGTGGCAAAATCAAGTATGGCAACAAAACTGCACATCCCAACAAACCAACTAACGTCACCTGCTTCCGCTGTGGCGAGACAGGCCATTTCAAGCAAGCCTGTCAAAAGACTGCATGGTGTCACAAATGTAATGTTGACACCCATGCCTCTGAGGCATGTCGCAAGTAAGGAAACTCCAAACGCAGCACGCTGAGGCATATTGGTCAGATCTGCGTTTTTGCTCTCACCCAAACTTCCCATTATTAGGGGTTCCCTCGCTATAGACCACTTCAGAGAGAAGTTGAAAAAAACCTGTATATTAAATGGGCAAAGCACTCCCCAGCACAATAAATTGAACAATACCAGATGACAAGAACTTCGTGCCACTCTGGAGAGATGACAAATTTAGAAAAGAAGTCCCTCCTGTAGGTGGTTGCTCTGTTCTCAGTCCCTCTGGCACTGGGAAAAGTTGCTGCGCAGAGTAGATCTTGGTGGGTCCCAGGTGCAAGCCCCCTGCCGCTCCCCTGGGTCCTCAGTCCAGAGAGATTCGAACAGTTCCAAGGAAAGGCAAAAAGGAAAAAAAAAAAGGAAAAAACCCCTGAAGCTTCTCCACCTCAGCTAGCTACACTAACTAAAAAGAAGGGAAAAAAAAAAAGAAGAGCTCTCTGTCCCACGTCCGTGTGTTGCTGACTCCGACTCTCAAGGCCAGCCGGAGGAGGAGGGTTTCTGAAAACAAACTGCGTGCTTCTCCCTCCCCTTTGATCTCAGACCCAATATTAAAGGTACAGAGTGTAATATCCAGCATAAACCCAACAGACAATTGGGAATACAAACATAACATCACCCTAGGACAACCATCAACATATATTCCTTCCCCTTCTAGGAGGTCTTGTTCTGTTAAATCTCCCCTCCTTCTGGTAAAACCCCTATTCCCAATAGTATCTTCAAATCTTTTTCTAACACATTTTTACCCACTTTAGGAATTAATAAGATATTTCTCATCCATATTTTGGTTTATCTTTTAACTATTACATCTTTTATGACAGAAACTTCAAACCTCTCTCCCCCTGTCCCTACCATTTCTACAGTATCACTACATACTTCACATCTCCCTGGAACACGTATCACACAAGTTCTTTCTGCCCTAAGGTCAACTATAAATTGTAATACTCCTTCTTGAGGACCAACTCTTTAAGTTATCAAAGGTTTTAGACAATATTCATGTTTCAGAAAATAGAGCTCACTACTTCCCCGTTCTTCCCTTGGGTGTTCTTCCCAGAACACTCTCGGGTCCCTTTTTAGGTGGGGCAAACTCTCCCTACAGTGTCTCCCTTCTCTACAGCAGAGACAGGCATTCTTAGTTTGCTCTCAGGATAGTGCCTGGGCTCTGCCCTCTCCCTCCTCCCCGTGTCTAAAACTCGAATGTTTGGAAGGGGAGGGGCTATAGAGATGCCCCGGATTCTAATATAGCTCCCCGCACCCTGATATGGTGTTCCTTTGTTGCAATTTCGGACACACAAAGGACGAGGCAGACAGCAGAAGGTCAGGCAGGAAAGTCCTATTTTAATTTTCTGACTCCATCTTATATACACTTTGATCAGAAGGCAAAAGATTGGCTACACAGGTTGCCACCTCTTTGACCGTGTTGGTGAACATCACCATCAATCATATTTCTCCTCCCAGAGGAGAAATATGTAAACAAAATAGATAAGTTCTAAATATATACATAGTTTACATGAAGCTGTGTGAGAATCTCCACTACAAAATTGCAAACACTCACAAAGCAAGAAAACTCAGGGCGACATTCCTTTGCAAAGAAGAGGACTCACTTGAGCTGAAATTGTTAGAGGGACAGAGGTAAGGGCAGAAGTTAACAGTGAGGTGAGTGTGGAAGCTGACACCGAGACAAGGTCTTTCAAAGCAGAGGGGGCGGAGGCAGAAGTTGGTATTAAAGCTGGAACTACTAAAAGGACAAAGGGAAGGTCACCTGGTGGAAGGCATTCTTCGGCTGGAGCAGTTTGCATATGGGAGGCTATGGAGGCGGCAGCGCTCAGCATGGACGGGGAAATGAGCGGAAAGGCTGGTGCTGGCGGAGAAGCCAGCACAGCTAGAGGAGCCAGCGTGGACAGGGGAGCAGGCAGGGAAGCCCGCACTGTGAGCAGGACCGGCACCGCGGGCCGAGCGGCCAGCACAGGCCAGCGGCGCAGCTAGCACGGATGGGTGGCGGTGTGGCCAGCATGGGCAGCAGTGTGGGTAGCACGGGCGGTGCTGGCTGGACAGCCAAGGCGGACTGAGTAGCCGGTGCGGGCGGGGTAGCTGGTGCTGGCAGGGGCAAGAGGACTGGGGTCGGCACGGGCAGGAAAACTAGTGCTATGGGTAACACTTCTAGGGGGTCTTAGCTCTTCTCCCTCCCCCTCTCTGCCCACTCCGTCTCCAGGGTCTCTGATATCTTAAACTCTGTGTCTTCAGCCCAGCAAGAGGCACACTCCTCTTTTGAATCAAATGGTTCTCTTGAATTTACAAATACATTCAAGGCCTGGCAAATCTAAGCCTCTCGGGGAATATCTGCCAGCACCCTCCTGTGAGCAGCCATGGAGTGTGTAGTCTGATCTAGATAGCCGCAATCTTCCCAGAGAGAGAGGTCTCTCTAGAGACAGCCTTCCGGGGGTCTCGGGCAGGCTCCGGCCATCGGGCAGCCTTGTCAAGGTGCAGCCAGTGGCTGCAAGTGATTCAGCTCTTAGCAGTGATTTCAGCTCTGCCTTGTGAGGTTATCCCAGGCTGACTCAGGGACAGAGAGACAAAAGTGCCGTGTAGCTAGTCCACAGGGTAGCTTTTATTATCCTGCAAAGGGGTGCCCAGGGATGGCAGCTCCCTCCCTAGCAGGGTTAACTCTGGGGTATTTATAGGGGAAAGCAGGAGTGGTACCAAAGGGGAAGGACCAATGGGTTTGGAAAGGTATATCAAAGCATTATGGATGCCTTTCCCTGACCTGAGAGAGAACTGCCTCATCTAGGTTCTCTCTCCTGGGAAGGGGTTGAGATGAGCTTATCACATTCCATTCAAGGTACATCCCTCCAGGGCAAGGGCCTGGCAGGCTCATCCACCTCCACATCCCCCCACCCCCTTCTTTCCTTGAGCCCTACTCTTTGGCTCTTTGTCCTATTTGCTCAGGATTCTACCCTTTCATTCCTGGCCTCTGCCTCTCTGCTCTAATCTATTCCTCTGGCAGCTCAAACATCACTCACCCCCCCCCACAGCACAGAGAACCCTCTCTCTCCAACAATCCTATATAATCCACCTCTCTCCAGAAAATAAAGTTAAACTTTAAATCAACAATCTATATTATCTATACTTTCATTCATTCACACTCACTTTTATTTCTTTAATGTTTGTCTCACTCACTCCCACTCACAACATGACAACACAAAAATAAGGTACTTTTACTCTCCTCACTTGTTCATATCCACCCACGGGTATTGTAAAATCTCAGTTTGTTGGCCAATCCTAGGTGCTCTTGGAGCAAACACTTCCGAGCCTCTTGTGTTTTCTAACACTCAACCTGGCAGCTTTTAAGCCCAGATGCTCTCGAGTTCTACACTTGCCATCTTGTGTGTTTTTAACCGTCAACCTGGCAACATTTTGGGGATCCCCACTTTTATCCCGTTTCCCAGTCAATTGTGTCAGGAAACCCTCAGCTCCCTTCTTCCAAGGGGTCCAACCCCTCCCTGGGACCCCATCCCAGTTACCCCAGGGGGTCTCTCTCACTCCTTTTATCTTTCGTTTTGTCTCCTCACTGGCTGTTTTTCTTGCGTAATAACAGAAACATATTGTTTAGAGACTCCCACTCACTTTGCAGGTCTGGGGATAGATAGCCAGCCTGCATTTCAAACACACATCTCGCAAGCCCCCATAACCGCCCCCCAGAAAAATACTTACAATCCTTTTTTCTTTTTCGGGTCTTCGCTCACAAGAATTATGGAGCTAAACACCATGGTTTCTTAGGGAGCCTTTTTCCCTTTTCCTTTGCTTTACTGTCTCCTCCTTGTCCACGGGGTGTCAACCTGCAACCACCTATCCACGCCAGAAGAGACGAGCAGAGCCACTGAACTCGGCGGGGCACACCTTCCCCACTCTGGGTCTCCCAGGGTCTTGGAGGCGAGGTGTTAATCCCGGACAAGAGCCCCAATTGTGAAAAACGAGGTTTACTTTCCTGGTAAAATTTAAAAAGTTTAATAAAAAGACAATAGGAGACAGAAATAAAGCAAAGGGTTAATGGCTGGGTGCTTGGCATTCAGCCAAGAGCACACTTACTATCTTGGAGAAATTTCTTAAATACCTTTTCCATTACATCATCCTGTTGCATATTCATAGACCATTATGCATATTCAAACTTTTCCAGGAACTGTTTAGCATGACCACTCCTTGGGCCCGCCTTGTTAGAGCATGCGTGTTTCTTGGCTGTGGTTTTATTATCACCTCTAGTTTGGGCCTTGGTCCATACTTTCTTCAGATGGTAGATGCTGATAGTTGGCATATCAATAGCAGGGTCTTCATCACATGTTCACTGGATGTTATCTCGACCAAACAGATAGTTCACTCATAACTATATCAGCTACCACTACTACCATGTCTAAGTTTTTGCTAATAGCAGAAATAAAAGCAAAGTTATTTTAACATTATACATACAGCATTCATCTTAATATTTGCAAAAAGTCAACTTTATAATAGGTATTTATAACAGCATCAAGACCATTGCACTAAGTACCACATCCAGTCTTTTTTTAAACACCTACAGGGATGGTGACTCCACCACCTCCCTGGGCAGTCCATTCCAATGCCCAGTCTTTCTGTGAAGAACTTTTTCCTAATTGTTGGAGGTTAGGATTTTTCCTTTTTTTTTTTTATCTCAGGGAATTTTCTCCCATTTGTTGCCTAAGAGATGATAATGATGATGCTTAAGAGACAAAAGATGTGGCAGGAAGGAGGAGGGGGAAGGGTGCAGTTTGCTACTGTTTATTGATGGGGAGATTTCTCTTGGGAAGTGCAGAGATACTGCAAGATTTTGGCTGGGGGGTGAGGGGATGGGCTCAGCCCTGGCTCACACTCTTGATCTTGGGATCAGAGTAGAGTGTTGTGGTTTTGATGCCAGACTTGCTGCCCAGTGATTCGCTGCCACTGTGGAGTTTTTGTCCTGCACTGCTTCTCCTTACCGTGGGTGAGCTTCTGCTCGCAAGAGCAGCTGTTGAACTGGGACCTTTTCAACACCCAACCTCACTGGGAAGGGGGCCCTGACCCCTCCCTCCCCCAGAGGGAGCATCTCCCAGCTGCTTGCAGAAGCTCATCTTCCACTGCCCAGCCCCACTGTTTTTCTGTCCCTGCTTCTGTTTTTTTCTACACTTTAACTTGACATACTGTGTCTGCTCAGACCCCCGTGGCTCCTGCCACGGCTTTGGAGGTTTTGCTACACTTTGTTTGACACCCTGGGTGTGCTCACTTTTGCTGTTTCAGCCTGCTGCTCCAAGGTTCCTGCTACAGTCCATTCAGCTTCCTGAGTGGCACTGAGACTGGCTGCTCCCCGTGAGTTTGCAAAGGAAACCCCTTTTTTTCCTCTCTCTCCCAGTAGCTGAGCTGTTCAGCTCTCCACATGGAGAGCCAGCTGAGCTCGTGCCACAGTGCCCCCTGCAGTCATGGGGGAATCATCACACCTGCCCTATCTGGCTGGGAGCCAACAGCACCCCTGCTGGCTGTGGCCATAACTATACCAAAGGGGAAAGTGTTTGACAGCCAAGAAAAGGCCATTATTGGGTTTCTGGTTTTGTTTGTTGTTGTTGCTGTTGTTGTTATTGGTTTGCCTTGTTATACATATATATATATCAGTAAAGAACTGTTATTCCTTTTCCTATATCTTTGCTTGAAAGTCCCATTATTTCATAGTTATAATAATAATTTGGAGAGAAGGGTTTCATATTTTCCATCCCAGGAAGGTTCCTGACTTGGCAGGCACCTGTCCTTTTAAACCAGGACACTAATGTCTAGTCTAAACTTCCCCTGGTGTAGCTTAAGGCTTTGTCCTCTTGTCCTGTCACTGGTTGCCTGGGAGAAGAGACTGACCCCCACTTGGCTACATCCTCCTTTCAGGGAATTTTAGAGAGTGATAAAATCTCCCCTGAGCCTCCTCTTCTCCAGATTAAACAGCCTCAGCTCCCTCAGCTGCTCCTTGTAATGATGATGAATACATGGACTCCCTTGTTTCTTACCAAGAGAATCATTTATTACCATCATGCAAGGCCTTATATACTGTGAGACTATGCTAGGCTTTTATACTGTGCTAAAATTATACTTGTTAACATTCTTGCAAACTAAAACAAATACACATTGGCTGCATGCTACCTCCTGTGTTGCTGTCCACGTGTTCTTCTGACAAATTAGAACTCTGATCAGGCGTTGTCCACATGAAGCTTACATAACTTGTTCTTGTCTTCATGCAGGCTGTACATTTCCCAAAGTGCTTTTTGTGAATCATGAACAAAAGTGAGCAAAGGCCTTTTACTTATTCTATAACTTTTCTTGTCTTCCACAGCTCCTCATAGGGCTTGTGTTCTAGACCCTTTACCAGCCTTGTTGCCCTTCTCTGGACATGTTCAAGCATATCAACAGCCTTCCTAATTTAGGGGGCTCAGAACTGGACACAGTACTCAAGGTGCGGCTGAACCTATGCTGAGTACCTGGGAAAAATATGTTATCACAGAGGTATTACCACCATTTCTCATTCACCGAGCCTTTACCAGAGGCGCATCCATTTTTGGAGCTGCCATGGATTGGCTCTGCCAGAAACTGAGGAAGCTTCTAGTAGCTTCTCACAGAAGCCACCCCTTTAGCCCTCCAGCTACCAAAGCTTGGCCATGTAAACCCAATACACATACATATTCATAGGTTTTCCCAGAAGAAACATACATATGGTAATCACTCCCCTGAAGTCATTAACCTATGTTCCCTCCACTCTGCGCATGCATTCTTCTGTCCTGGGGGGGGGGGTCTCTTTGGTGGTCCCTGGTGGTCGGTGATCCCAAAGTCATACTTGACCACCTGGTGAACTGGTAAAAGTTGGCATAATTGGGCTGGTTTCTTGTATCTGCAATAAGGTTATCTACAAGTACAGTATCACAAGGGGTTCTCATACAAGCACATCCTTTTCCAATATATACAAGAATTGCTTCAGGGCTTTTTCATCAGGATGTATTTCAAAATTATAAACATGATGTTCGGTGACAAAAAAAAATGTCTCAGGCTTTGATGGTGTTACTTTCCTGTTGCTATGGAGTTGGAGACAGGGACGCGACATTAACACACTGAGGATCATGTGGCAACAGCCTTGTTTATTGTTCAGCAGCTCCTTTTATAGGGTTTTCAAATTTCCCATGCTTACAGACATGATTGGTCAAGGGTCTTAACTCTGCTTAGCTCATTGACCAATGATATGGGTGTATCTGTGCTTCACAGGGGTTGGCTGAGGTCCTCTGACTGGGTTTGAATCCAACCTATCCTTGTCGTGTCTAGGGACTTGTTTACTTCAAGCTAGACTGGTCAAGCTGGTGTCTGTTAAGCCAAATCATCTGTGTAGATATAGTCCAGCTATATCTGTCATACTTTCCCAAATAAATCTTTGTTATTCCCTCACAACACATCCATAAGGTCAAAGAAGGTGTACCCCCATGAGGAAAAAATGATGGAAACCTGGTAACAACAGATGAGAAGGCTGAGGTACTTGTTGGGATTTAAGATTCTTTCTTTTGTTTCTTTTTCTCAAAGAATTTTTCCCCATATGTGTTGCTGGGAGACAATAACAACCAGTTACTTAAGAGAGACAAAAGAAAGTGGCCACAGCTCAGGACAGGGCTCCAGCTGGTTACTCTTTTTTTTTTTTTTTTGCCTGAGGGTTTCTTGTGGAGGGTGGAGACACCGAGATTTGGACTGGGAAAACGGGATTGGGTGCAGCCCCTATTTTCTCTCTCTCTCTCTCTCTCTCTCTCTCTCTCTCTCTCTCTCGGCTTTGGAGGAGAATGATCAAGCTGCTGCTTGGGGGATAGAATTCACTGCTGCCACTGTAGCCCAAGCCAGTCCTGCTTCTTCTGCCATGGGGTGACCCTCTGCTTGTGAGAGAAGACACTGAACTGGGACCTTATTAACACCCTACCTCACTAAAAAAAAAACTCCCACCATCTGCTCAAGAGCTAGACTGCTGTGGCCCCGCTCCCAACATTCTCTTGCTACTGCTCAGAGTTTTCACTACTTTGTGGCTCTGAACCCCCTGCCCTGCTGGGACACCCCGCAGTTACAGCCCTGCCCAGACACCCCATGGTTCCAGCTACAGCTGTGGAGTTTCTGATACATCTCGTCTACCACCCCAAGATTCTCTTTTTTCTCATTCCTGCTGTTCCAGCTTGCTCCTTCCAAGAGTCCTGATGGGGCACTGGGATCCGCTGCCCCTGGGGGGTTTCTAAAACAAGCCCTTTTGCCATCCTTTCCCGTCTCAGTCAAGCCGCCATTACTGCATAGTCCCCAAACTCCACCAGAGCGCCCCCTGCAGCTGTGGGGGAATCATTGCACCTGTCCTGCCCACCGGGAGCCTACCAGTGCCCCTGCTGGCTGTGACCATAACTACACCAAAGGGGAAAGTGCCTGCAGCCAAGCAGGCTGTTACTGGGTTTCTGGTTATGTTTGTTGTCACTGCCACTGTTGTTGCTTGTTTGCCTTGTTATACATACTAGTAAAGAAGTTATTCCTTTTCCCATATCTTTGCCTGAAAGCCCCTTTATTTCAAAATTATAATAATTCAGAGGGAAGGGGTAATATTTTCCATACCAATGGAGGGTCCTGCCTTCCTTAGCAGACCCCTGTCTTTCAAACCAAGACAGTACTCAACAAATTTTTTGCCTCAGTCTTCACTGGCAACCTCTCTTCCCACACTTCTTGAGTGGATGGACTGCAAGATAAGCACTGGGGGAGCAAAGTCCTTCCCACTGTAAGAGAAGATCAGGTTCGTGACCACCTGAGGAACCTGAATGTACATAAGTCTATGGGGCCTGACAAGATGCATTCCTGAGTCCTGCCCTTGGCTGATGTAGTTGCCAAGCCACTCTCCATATTTGAAAAGTCATGGCAGTCAGGTGAAGACCCAGGTGGCTGGAAAAGGGGAAACATTGTACCCGTCTTTTAAAAGGGTAGAAAGGACGACCCTGGGAACTATTGCCCTGTCAGCCTCACCTCTGTGCCCAGGAAGATCATGAAACAGATTCTCCTAGAAATTGCACAAAGGCACATGGAGGACAAGGAGGTGATTTGGGATAGCCAGCATGGCTTCACCAAGGGCAAGTCCTGCCTGACCAACCTAGTGGCCTTCTATGATGGAGTGACTCCATCAGTGGAGAAGGGAAGGGCTACACATGTCACTTAGCTGGACTTTTGTAAAGCCTTTGACATGGTCCCCTACAACATCCTCTCTAAATTGGAGAGAAATGGATTTGATGAGTGGACTGTTAGATGGATAAGGAATTGATTGGACAGTCACATTCAAATGGCAGTGCCAATGGCTCAGTGTCCCACTGGACATCAGTGACAGGTGGTGTTCCTCAGGGGTTCATATTGGGACCAGTGCTATTCAATGTCTTCATCAATGATATAGACAGAGATCGAGTGCACCCTCAGCAAGTCTGCAGATAACACCAAGCTGAGTGGTGCCTTTGACACACCTGAAGGACAGGATGCCATCCAGAGGGACTTGGACAAGCTTGAGAAGTGGGCTCATGGGAATCTCATGAGGTTTAATAAGACTAAGTACAAGGTGCTGCACCTGGGTCAGGGCAATCCCTACCATCAACACAAGCTGGAGGATGATCAGATTGAGATCAGCCCTGCTGAGACGGACTTGGGGGATGCTGGTGGATGGAAGGCTGGACATGGGCCAGCAATGTGCACTCGCAGACCAGTAAGCCAATCATATCCTAGGCTGCATTGTTGCCTAGACTTGAAAGACTTTCCAAACAATTTTAAAAGTGGTAACACAAAGAGTAGATCTTTAATGAAAGCTTTCAGGTGCACAAATCATAGATATGCACATGAGCAGCATTGGATTTCCACAATTTTTATAAGTTTAATTAATTAGTATATCTAGCAAGTACACCCAATAGGAGACCTGTTGCCCTGGTAACCCACCCTTGGGTCTGCCCTTGAAGTATATCCAAGAGTTCTTAACCCCATATTTTCTTATGTCTCCCAAGTGCTGGTGCAAAACAGGGTGTCCTTTTTAGATTTTTTTTTCTTGAAAATAAGACTAAACAGAATTTCAAGAAGGTGGCATAAATGTGTGAGAAATGGTAATCTACTATTCTAAAGTGCGTGAAAGTGTTAAAAACTATACAGCTATATATTAAAAATCTACAAAGCTACAAATATATCAAAAAGTATATAAAAGTCAAAAATCTTTAGGCATCAAAGCATGCAGGTGCTTGTATTGTGGCTGATAGGTTTGCAATATTGGGTACTGCTGCTGTTAGTGAGGCCAAATCACCTATAACTTCAGAAATTCCATTTTGTGTTGCAGCAGAAATTTGATATTATGTTACATTAGTAATTTTTGAATCTGGGAGTGCAGGTGCTGCATGGAATAAGTGCACTGTAGTCTCAGATTTCTTTTAGGGTTAGGGTTAACATTCGAACCAAAGGACCACACACTGCTTTCCAGCAGACACCAGGTTTCACTGTTCGGAACATTGAAACCCAAAATGTTTTCATAGTGATCATTAATTGCAAAGTGAATAGCTGGTATCCACTTCTCATCCAGGACCCATAAATTAACCTTAGCAGTTCTGTGGTAAGGTAACACTTTCTCCACTTACTCCAGTGATTTTAGCTCTTTGCCACCCAGGTCTGTAGTGGGTTGACCCTGGCCAGATGCCAGGCACCCACCAAAGCTGCTCTCACTCCCCTCTGCAATTGGACAGGAGAGAAAATTTAATGAAGGGTTCATGGGTTGAGATAAGGACTGGGGGATATCACTCACCAAATACCATCATGGGCAAAACAGGCTCAACTTAGAGATATTAATTGAATTTATTACTGAACAAAATCAGTTCAGGATAATGAGAAGTAAAATAAACCCTTAAAAACACCTTCCCCCACCCCTCCCTCCTTCTCAGCTCTAGCTCCTATCCCAGTGGCACAAGGAGACAGGGAATGGAGGTTACAGTCAATTCATCACTGGTTTTCTCCCACTGTTCAGGGAGAGGAGTTCCCATGTTCCACTGTGGGGTACCTCCCATGGGAGACAGTTGTGCTGGTTTGAAAATAAACTGGGGGCTGGGGGGAAATGAACCCCATTCAATTAGCTTAAGAGATTTCAGGTTGGACTTATAATTTATTAGAAAGATTACAATAAATGCAATGATACACAGAAAACTGTCTTAAGCCCAAAGTCAGAGTACAATCTGGCACCCTGTTGGTCAGGGTGACGGTCACAGTCCTATCAAGTGGTGGTTGCAGTCCTGTTGAAGTGATGGTAGCAGTCAAAAGTGGTGGTCCTGTGGAAGTTCTGCTCCTCCTCTGGATCTGTCCAGTGGTGGTGGTGTACCAAGTCCCCAAACCCCAAGATTATGTATGGCCAGATTCAGGTGGGAATGCTCAGTACATCCCCCAGGGCGAGGAGTTTCACAATGGAATGATGTAATCCTGTGTCATTGCAGTTGCTTATTCTGCTGGTGACATTCAGTTCATTGTGGCCCATTAGCAGAAATGACCCCCTCTGGGACTGTGCTGGTTTGTCCCTAGAGGCAGTTATCACAGCTGAGTCATTTGTGAGGAAAAATAAACACCACCCTGCCTTACAGGTTTTGCCTCTTTTTCCTTATCTCATTTAACACCCAGTTTGTAGCCTGAGGTGTTGGGTGAGAACTGGGCAGCTACTGCAAAAGACCCATCATTAACAGTTTGTCAGAAATCACATAGAGGGGAGTAGAATACACAGTTTGGATTACACCCACATAGTGTTAAAATGGTGCTGTACTCCTTTAACCAGGACAACAGTTCTCTGTGAACTTCTCCAATGTGATGGGCAACAGTCCTCCTCAAACTGCTGCAGCATGGGTCATTCTTCCACAGGGTGCAGTCCTTCAAGGACAGGATGCTCCAGAGGGGGGCTTCTTTCTATAGGCCTCCAACTGGATCACAGTCTTCTCTCAGGCATTCATCTGCTCTGGCATGGGCATCCTCCATGTGCTTCAGGTGGATCTCTGCATCCCTGTGGATCTCCATGTGCTGCAGGGGCACAGCTGCTTCATCATGGTCTTCATCATGAGCTGCAGGGGAATCCCAGTTCTGGTGCCTGGAGCACCTCCTCCCCCTCCTTCTTCACTGACCTTGGTGTTTGCAGAGTTGATTCTCTCACGTTTTTGTTTTTCTTTCTTCTTAAAACGCTATCACAGAGGCGGTACCACAATTTCTAATTGGCCCAGCCTTGGCCTGCAGCATGTCCATTTTTAGAGCTACCAGGGATTTGCTCTGCCAGATATGGTGGAAGCTTTTAGCAGTTTCTCACAGAAGCCATCCCTGTAGCCCCCCACTAGCAAAACCAGGCCATGCAAACCCAATACAGGGTCATACACCCAGCTTCTCAGCATCTCACTGTGTTGATATTGAATGATGTGCTCCCATATCTATTAGAAATGTTATTGTTGATGAGAACTAACTGGAATCAGAATTCATGGGCCATTATTATGTATGCATTGATAGGATTCCACCTGATGGATTTCCACTAGAAACGGACCTGGGGGTGCTGGTTGACAGCCGGCTGGATATGAGCCAGCAGTGTGCCCAAGTGGCCAAGAGGGTCAAATGGTGGGTAAATCCCTGTATATTGTGACTTTCCTTGAGATTGGAGGGTAGGAAAATCTTCCTCTTCTGCTTTATCAAAGAGCAGAGCTGTTTTAATGATCACAGAATTTCTCAGAGACAGCAGAGTGGAGAATATTTTCTCAGGGCTGTAAAAATTAATTGGGAAGCGTGGGCAAATAGACACATCCCAGTTCCCAGCTGTGCTTTTAAGGGGCATCTGAAGGCCACAGAATCTGTGTCCCCATTCCTTTCCACATGCACTGGGTTCCCAAAGTAGTTACTGGGTGGAAAGCAGAGACTTGTCAAACTTTCAGGATGTCAGAGGTGTTGACTGTGGCAAAGGAAGCTACATTTTCTAAGGTTCTACCAAGGGTGTGTTTGTACCCAGCACCCAGATCCATTGCTCAGAGTGTAAGTGCACACTGTTGTCTGGAGCTATTTCCCACCACAATGAGTGTAGGCAGGTGATGAGTGTAAAAAGACTGTTGACCTGATGCATTTTGGCAGATCTTGTGTTTCTTGCTCAGTACTGCCAAAAGGAAAGAGGAGATTTTCATGGGTTGTTTTAAACAAAGACTAAAAACCCTACTGAGCATACCATGTTCCTTAAATCCCTGATTTCAGTTTAAAGTGATTTCAGCTTCTCTGTGCCCCTGCATACTGAGGATTCACAGCACTCCTGCTCCATGAAGGCTCACGGGAACTATTTTCTGATGTCCATAAATGACACATTGTACACACTGTAGGACACAGCTGTACCTAGCAGGAGGGCAGAGTTTTCAAGGCCCATCATGTCAAGCCTATAGAAAAAAACTAATAAGGAACCGCTCCACCATTTGAATGCTATGGCTGCCCATATCAAATTAAGCTCTGAGCATGTGGGGAGAAAACTGATTAAACTCTGGCCTCAGCCAACTGTTCATACAGTGGACTGATGGAATGTATTTTTCTCCCTAGGAATGAAGACATAAGGAGGCCTCAGGAACAAAAAACCCTTAAATGTATGTAAACCTAGAGCCATTTAGAGCCTCTACAGCCACATCTCAGCACTTGCCTTTTGATTTGGAGTGTTGTGTTCTGCTCCCAGTGAGTAGAGATAAATCACAGACAATTTACTATCCATTTCTGCACTTTCACGTGGGTACGAATGATGTCACAACAAAAAGCCTAAGATCAATCGCAAGAGACTTCAGAGTCCTGGGAAGAATGATAAAATATGCAGGAGCACAGGTAGTGTTTTCCTCAGTCCTGGGGGATTTTCCTCAATAATAGGGAGAAACTTTGGAAGAAACAGGTGAGCCTAGGATATCAATACCTGGCTGCAGGACTGGTGCCTGCACCAAAATGTTGGGGTTTTTAACAATGGAATAGCCTTTGAGAGGCAAGGTATTCTGGGTCTTGATTTCCAGATGTCCAGATGGAGAAAACACATTTTTGAACATAAGTTGTTGGGCCTGATCAAGAACTAGAATTGATGGGGGAAGGGGATACCAACAGGAGAGCTGAAGGTAAGGACAAGGGTTGTCATGGCATCGCCTGAGGGTAGAGATGCTAGTGGGAACATTTATACTGCTCCTGGGAGCATGGAGGGCTCAGGAGCACATCTGAACTCGTATACCAACATATGCAGTATGAGAAACAAACAGGATGAATGGGAAGCACTGGTCAGTTCCCAGAGCTATGATGTCATTGGTGTTAGTGAGATTTGGTGGAATAAGTCCCACAACTGGAGTGCCAGGATGTTCAGGAAGGCTAGGCAGGGCAGGTGAGGTGTAGGAGTAGCACTGTATGTGAGAGGTATGACTGTACATCCATTACAGTTAGGGATGATGTGGTTGAGAGCCTCTGGGTGAGGATTAGGGGGATGGAAAACAAAGCAGCTGTCATGGTGGGTGTCTACTATCGATCACCCAGCCAGGTGATGACACTGATGAGTTAGTCTACAGGCAATTAGGAGAAATCTCTGGATTGGTAGCCCTTGTCCTTATGGAAGATTTCAACTTTCCAGGCATCAACAGGGAATACCATTCTTCTGTGACAAGCAAGTCTGTAAAATTCCTGGAGTTTGTGGAAGATAACTTCTTGTCACAGGTACTCAGTGAACCAACTAGGAAAGATGCCCTTTAGACTTGTTTGTGACTAGAAAAGGACTCATGGGAGATGGGTGGTTGTCTTGGACACAGTGATTGCAAAATGGTTGAGGTTAAAATTTTCAGTGTAATGAGAAAAAATGTCAGCAGAGTTGCTACCCTGGATTTTGAGAGAGCAAACTTTAAGCTACTCAGGGAGCTATTTAGCAGAGTACCCCAGGAATCTGCTTTTTAGTACCAAGGAGTGCATGAGTGCTGGTCAATCTTTAAGAACCACCTTTTAATTGTACAGGAGCAGGCAATCCCATTGTGTCCTAAGTCAAGTAAGCAGAGCAGAGGACCAACTTGGTTGAACAGGAAACTCCTCCTGGAGCTCAAAGGAAAAAAGAAATTGTATGATCTCAGGAAGTGAGGTCAGGCTTCTCAGGAAGATTACAGAGCTATGGTTAGTATATGTAGGGAGAAGACACAAAAGGCCAATGGTCAATTGTCACGATCCGCTAATGCAAGCGGGGGTCGTGATGGTCCGTTAACTGATCTCAGAGTGCAAAAACAACACAGAGGGGATTTCAGTATTCATCAAAACAAATGCACTTTTATTAGTGCCATCAGCAAATGCAATAGAAGGATTTGAAGGGAAATAAAGGACAGTGAGAAAAGAGAAAGAAGGGGTGGGTAATAGCTACCAACGGAGAGACGAAGTCCTCGTGGCCCAGCCAATAGATCCGTCTTCTTCCGTGGGGAGATCTCAAAAGTGAGCGGGAGTCTCCAGAGTTTTTATAGGTTGGTCAAGGCAGGAACCAAAGCGAGGGGCACAGAGCCAAAGCGGGAACAACCTGTGTTGAGGTTGGGTGCTCAGGAACAAGCTGCAAATCGTACCTCTGGTATGGACAGACCAGTTTGGACAAGCAGCCTTGGCTCAGTCCACTGTGACCAGTTCCATTGTTCTTGCACTCCGTTCTCATGGAGATGCATACCAGTCCTCCGAGACTTGGCAAACGTTCCACCTCAGCCAGGCCAGGGGCTTCTTTCAGAGTCTGGGGTCTCAGTCCTCAATCATTGGAGACAGTCGTGAGACATATCACATCCTTGGACAGACTCTGACATCAATTAGAGTTGAAACTGGCCAGTGTTATGTCAGACAACAAGAAATGCTTTTTAAAGTATATTAATAAGAGGAGGAGGTGTAAAGAAAACATTGGACTGTACTTGTTAAAGATGGTCATCTGAATAATAGGGATGAACAAAAAGCAGAGGCATTAAACAGGAGGAGGACAGTCTTTAATGATACTGATAGACCTTGGGCTGCCCGGTCCTCTGAGTTGGAGAGCCATGACTGCAGGAACAGTGCTTTCCTTTGAGGACACTAAAATTGTAAGTTACCAGCTGTATCAGCTGAATGTTCATAAGTTCATGGAGTCTGATGAGATTCATCCCAGAGTTCTGAAGGAGCTAGAGGATGTTATGGCAGGCCTTCTCTCAATCATCTACTAAAAGTCTTGGGAATCTGGGGAGGTGCCTGCTGACTGGAAGCTAGGCAATATTATTCCAATTTATAAGAGGGGCATGAAGGAAGCCCCAGTGAACTACAGACCTGTTAGTCTGACCTCAATACCTGGAAAAATTATGGAGAAGATCATACTGGGTGCTATTGAAAGGTATTTAAAGAACAATGCAATCACCAAGCACAATTAATGGGTTCACAAAAGGAAAGTCCTGTTTAACTAATTTGATATTTTTCGATGACAATATAAATTGCCTAGTAGGTGAAAGGAAGGCAGTAGATGTAGTTTTTCTCGATTTTAGTAAGGCCATTGATACTGTCCCTTACAGCATCCTTCTGGACAAATTGTCCCACTGTGGGATGAGCAGGTTTACAGTGCACTGGGTGAAGAGTTGGCTGAAGGGCAGAGTTTAAAGGTTTGTAGTGAATGGAGCTACATCTGGCTGTCAACCAGTCACCAGCGGTGTTCCTCGGGGCTCAATTCTAGGGCCAGTTCTGTCCAATATCTTTATCAATGATCTGGATGCAGGAGTTGAATGCACCATTAGCAAGTTTGCATATACCAAACTGGGAATTGCTGTTGACTCTCCCAAGGGACAAGAGATCTTGCTCTAGATAGATTGGAGCATTAGGTTGTGATTAATGGGATGAAATTTAACAAGTCAAAATGCCAGATTCTGCACCTGGGATGGAGTAATGCTGGGCACAAATATAAAGTGGGAGAGGAGTGGCTGGAGACCAGCCCTGCAGAAAGGAATCTGGGGGTGCAGGTCAATAGCCAGCTCAGTAAGAGTCAGCAGTGAGTCCTGGCAGCCAAGAGGGCAAACTGCATCATGGGGTGCATCAAATAATATAACCAGTCAGTCAAAAGAGGTGATTATCCCAATGTATTCAGGGTTGGTGCAGCCATACCTTGAATCCTGTGTGTAGTTCTGGGCCCTACAATTTAAGGATGTTAAGGTCCTTGAATGCATCCAGAGGAGGGCAACAAAGCTGGTGAAAGGGCTGGAAGGTATGTCCTGAGAGGAGTGGCCAAGGATTTTGGGCTCATCTAGTTTGGGAAAAAAGATGCTGAGGGGTGATGTCATTGCTGTCTCCGTCTTCCTGAGGAGGGGAAGTGGAGAGGGAGGTGCTGCATTGGGTTTGCGTGGCCAGATTTTGACAACCGGAGGGTCTATAGGGTTGGCTTCTGTGAAAAGCCGCTAGAAACTTCCTCCATGTCTGGCAGAGCCAATCCCTGGTAGCTCCAAAGATGGATGTACACCTGGTAAAGGCTGGGTGAATGTGAAATGGTGATAATGCCTCTCTGATAATACATTGAAAAAGAAGAAGAAGAAGAAGAAGTAGTTGTTATTACACAATTGTAATTGCAGCCAGAGAAGAGCAGAGTGAGAATATGTGAGAAGAATAACTCTGCAGACACCAAGGTCAGTGAAGAAGGAGGGGGAGGAGATGCTCCAGACATCAGATCTGGGATTCCTCTGCAGCCTGTTGAAGACCATGATGAAGCAACTGTGCTGCTGCAGCACATGGAGATCGATGCAGGTGCAAAGATCCACCTGCAGCACCTGGAGGAGGCCCACACCAGAGCAGGTGGATGCCTGAGAGGAGGCTGTGAACCCACGGGAGGCCCATGGAGAGAGGAGCCCATGCTGGAGCATCCTGTCCTTGAAGGATTGCACCCCATGGAAGAGTGACCCATGCTGCAGCAGTTTGCAGAGGACTGTTGCTTGTGAGATGGACTCATGTTGGAGAAGTTCATGGAGAATTGCCTCCCATGGGAGGGCCCCCACACTGGAGCAGGGGAAGAACTGTCCCTGAGCAGTGGGAGAAACAATGTGTGATGAACTGACCATAATCCCCATTCCCTGTCTTCCTGTACTGCTGGGGAAGGAGGTGGAGCTTGAGAGGAGGGGTGCGGGGAAGGTGTTTTTAAGGTCTTGTTTCACTTCTCATTATCCTTCTCTGATTTTGTTAATAATAAATTTAATTGATATCTCTAATTTGAGTCTGTTTTGCCAGACAGCATTTGGTGAGTGATCTCTCCCAGTCCTTAACTCATGAACACTTTGTTATATTTTCTCTCCCCTGTCCAGCTGTGGAGGAGAGTGATAGAGAGGCTTTGTTGGGTACCAGGCATCCAGCCAGAGTCAACTCATTACAGGTGCTGATCTCTCCTCCCTGGTGTCCACTGACAGGATGCATGGGAATGGTTCAGAGCTGTGCCTGGGGAGGTTTAGACTGAATGTTAAGAAGCATTTCTTTGCCAAGAGGGTGGTCAAACACTTGAAAAGGCTTCCTAGAGAGGTGGTTGATGCCCCAAGCCTGTTAGTGTTCAAGGCATTTAGACAATGCCTTTAATGACATGCTTTAACTTTTGATCAGGCCTGAATTGGTCATGTAATTGCACCAGATGGTTATTGTAGATCTTTTCCAACTGAAATATTCTAGTCTAGTCTAGTCTAGTCTATTCTCATCATCTGGCCCAGGGCTGGTCATACCGCATAGCTGAGATTTTGATGCTGGGGTCAGAACTGAATGCATCAGTCTAGGGAAGCTTGTAAAAACTGACAGAATTGCCAAGTGAAATTCAATAGCAAAAGCCTATGGTGTATCTCAGTGTGCTCATAAGCTTTCATAAGCAAAGGGCTAATTAGTCAAGTAAATGTTTTTCTGGGTGGACGAGCTATAGAGAAATGCATCCATTCAGTATGCGCAGAAGCAGAGCGTGTTCATTCAAAGAGGGAGCTCCAGCCAAGCTGTCTTCTCACAGCCAGGGATTGTTCATTGCTACAGAATGCATATGAAGTGATGGGAAATATGGATGGGTGTCCTGGAGTGACTTCGTGATGCTTGTATCACCAATTGTCTGTTCTGTTTATGCTGGATATTAAGTTCTGCACCTTTAAGACTGGTTCCGAGAGAAAAGGGGGAGAGAAGAAGTGTGGAGTTTGTTATCAGAAACTGCACTTGTTCCCCTTAATTTTTCTCTTCACATAGACTGTGTTGTCTGCAGCACGGACATGCGGGAAAGAGCTCTCCTTTGCTTTTAGTTAGGTTTTTTTTTAGCTAGCTGAGGCAGAGAAGTTCCCCGGACTGTGGCTTTTCTTTTTCTTGGAACTGATCAGCCTGCTCTGGACTGAAAACCCAGGAAAAACACGGGGAGCTCACACCTGTGGCCCACCAGGGCCCGGGACGCAGCATTTTCCAGTGCAAGAAGGACTGATAAGAGACTGAGCAAGCCGAGCTACACCTCACGAAAAGGACTTTCTGAATTTGCCACCTCTTCAGAACAGTGAGAGGTTTAATTGTTTAATATTATCCTTTTTTTTTTTTTTTTTGTAGGCTTGTGATTACTTTGCTTGCTAAACAGTTTTTTCCACTTTTGTCCAAGGAAATCTTTTCCCAAACCAGTTGGGGGAGGGGCTGCTTGAATTTTGCTTTCTAGAGGGACCCCATTTGGAGGTTTCCTCCCAAATTTGTCCTAAACCAGGACAATGGGAAATAAGACAGTGCCTTGATGTTCCTGGACCAGGGATAGATACATGCTGGCACTGCAGATGCTGTCTGTGGCCCAGTTCAGTTTCCTTTTGCTTCCATTTTACTCTTTGGAGGAAATGGACCCTGCCCATGCATACAGTGGTGATTGTCCAGACTTTGATGGTTCTTTGTGATCCCTCTGCCCTAGTCATGAGTCCGTTTTGCAGTGATAGCATGTTCCGCTGTGGGTTCTGCTGTAGAGAAACAGTGCTGCTGAGGCAGAAAAGCATCATTCCAAATCTTGGAGATGAATTCCTGGTGTGGACAGGCATTGTTAAGGACTCTGCTGGTGTGTCCTTAATCATCCCCACCTCCAGGGGCAGGGGCAGGGGTACAGTCTCTACCAGTTTCCAGACCTCTTTAGTCACTAGGGGGAAAGGAAGACACATCTCCAGGGATGGACTTGTCTCCTTTTAAGATGAGTGTCTAAGGCAGAATGGAATAAATCACTCTTTGAAAATCATCTTCCTCTTCTCTAGTGGTCTAGGAAGCCTTTCTATTTGTTTGCTCTAGAGCCCAGCTTTGAGATTGTTCTAGCAGAGTCCTCTGGTCCAGGACCAGAGTCCAGATCCTCAAAGGCACCTCAGAACATTTCTCACCTCCTGCTGTTCATGCACATGGATGTCTAATGTCACTGGAAGATTACCCACAAGGAGAAGCTACAGTCAGCATATCAACTTGTAAGAAAAATAGGGTCTGGTTTTCATTTAAAGAGTTTAAGTACAATTTTAGAAGTTTGAGCCTGAGCTAGTCCAGGTGGCCAGGCCCTTTCCCTGCCATGCGAACTGCTGGCTGTGTGTTCCTTCCATGTGGGACCTCATATGTTCAAGTGCTAGACTGCACCACCACAGGAGGCAATATCTGGCCATTGCACCGTCACTTAGCATAACATGTCTAATCCTACGCCTTCCTGCAGCCAGCAGATTGGGGTTCTGTCACCTGAAAAGGGAGGCTTCCTTGACCCTTAGTGTGGGAAGATTTACTCAACCCTTAGTGTTTAATTTGTCCGTCAGCATCCCAGGAAAGTTGAGACCCTTGTGCCTGACCAGTCTATCAGCATCCCATTGGAGGGATCCTTCATTGAGCTGTCCTACTCGATTGGAGTGTGATTTGACTGACTTAGTCAGGGTAACACATCAACAGTATAAGGGAAACCCCTCAGCAGGTCTTTCTCTTTATTAGTGTGTTACCTGCTGCTGGCAACAGCCAGTGTCCACAAAGGATCCACACAAACAGTTTATGGAATAACACTATTAATATAAAATCATGACAGGTTAAGGTTCAAAGGTTGTCGGTGATAGTGTCTGACTGCAAAAATATACTTGAAGGAATATACAAGTGTCATGGTTTGACACTGGCCCAATGCCAGGCATCCATGAAAGCTGCTCACTCACCCTCCCCTGCCACAGCTGGGCAGAGGAGAAAAAAAAATTATGGTTTTCTTCCACTGCTCACGGAGAGGAGTTCTTCCCCTGCTACACTGTGGGGTCCCTCCCATGGGAGAGAGTTCTCAGCGAACTTCTCCAGTGTGGCTCCAATCTCACAAGCAGCAGTCTTCCCAAAACTGCTGCAATGTGAGTCCCTCCCATGGGCACATAGTCCTTCCAAAACTGCTGCGGCATGGGTCACTCTTCAGTGGGGTGCAGTCCTCCAAGGACAGGCTGCTTCAGCCTGGAAGCAAGGGCCCTCTCTCTCCACTGGGTCTTCCACTGTATCACAGCCTCTTCCAGACATCTACCCACTTCAGCATGAGCACCTCCCCCACAGGCTGCGGGTGGATCTCTGCATCCCCTGTGGATCCCCATGGGCTGCAGAGGGACATCCTGCTTCACCATGGTCATCACCACAGCCTGCAGAGGAATCTTGGCTCTGACATCTGGAGCACTTCCTCCCCCTCCTTCTTCACTGACCTTGGTGTTGCCATGTTGTTTTCCCTCACATGTTCTCACCTCCTCCTCTTCTCTGACTAGAAGAAAAAACTGCATGTGGCCCACTTTGTTTTGATTTTCTTCTTAGATATGTTATCACAGAGGTGTTACCAACCTTTCTAATTGGCCCAGCTTTGGCCAGCAGCATGTCCATCTTCAGAGCCATCAGGGATTGACTCTGCCAGACATGGTGGAAGCTTCTAGCAGCTTCTCACGGAAGCCACCTCTGTGGCTCCCCTGCTATGAAAAACCAGGCTGTGCAAAACCAACACAACAGGCAAGCTCTAATTCTCAATAAAATGCTCAGCGCATGCATAGAGTATGATTCTTACCTAATAGGCATCCCTATGGGGGAGAAGACAGGTTCAGCCCATCAACTGATCCCAGCAGTTACGATGGAGTCTTCCCTAACTTTTCCCCCATTCTCAACTTATTTTTATACTATTTCTTTGTGTTTAGGTGAATCTTGAGTGACTAGTCATGCATACCTTTGTTACTGATTGGTGTAAAATTATTTAGCTTCACTTTTAAAGATACAGTCAAAAAAAATGTAGAGCACATGCCCAGTGAGGGGTGGTCATACCTTGGAGGCAGGTAACTTTGGAATGGAGGTGTGCATTATTATTAGGCGTTAATGAAGCAAGTTCATCTAAGGAGAGGGATTTCCCCACAGTTGCTGGCTCAGCAGCAGGATGTCTTCTCCTATTGCCCCTGACTGACAGGTGTTATGTGGTTTATCAGCTGTAAAGTACCATTGAGTTCCCTTCCCTGCAAGGATTTCCAGAGTCTGGCCATGGTTTCTCCACTCTGCTCCACCCTCCATTCCATCACCCTTAGCAGGTGTGTGTGTATGGAGAATCATCATGGAATAGGTTTCAAGTTATGCCAACCACATTCCATCCAGGGAGCAACAACTGATTTACCGTATAATTTCCTGTCTTAGTTTGAAAGACAGGTGTCTGCTAGGGAAGGCAAAAAAGCCCCCCTTGGAATGGAGAATGTAAACCCCCTCCCTCTGAATTATTATAATTTTGAAATTAAGGGGCTCTTAGGCAAGGATATGAAGGGTAGGAATAACAGTTCTTTACTAGTATGTGCAACAAGGCAAACAAACAATAACTATGGCATTAACAACAAAACAGAACTAGGAACCTCATGACAGCCTTCTCTGCCAAGACGGGAAGGGGTGGAGGAGAGGCTTTGCTTCACAAAACCCTGGGGCAGTCTGATCCTGGTGCCCCTGCAGGACTCTAAGGAGCACCAAGCTGGAACGGCAGGAATAAGCAGAAATCCCGGGCTGGTGGATGAGATGTATCAGAAGCTCTGCGGTGGTAGCTGGAACTGCTGGACATCCCAGTAGAGCAGGAGGTGTGGGGCTACAGTGTAGCAAAAGACCCAGGGCAGTGCTGAAGAAGCGGCGGGAGTGGGACAGCAGAGGCCCAGCTCCAGCAGGGCAGGAGAAGGTGAGCTCAGGATTCCTGGACACACGAGCAGGTGGTGGTAGATCCCTAGGACTGGACTCCAGTAGTGACAGTGAATTCTCCCCACAGTAAGAAACAGCTTGACCCTCCTCCTTCCGATGCCAAGAGCGAGCACAGCTGCCCCCAGCCCCGTCCTTTACCTGCACCCAAAACTCATGGTATCTTCCCCCTCCGAGAGAAACTCCCAGAGACAAAAGAAGTGCAGCCAGGTGCTACACTCCTCTCCTTTGGCCACCTCTATTGTTTTGGCTGAAGTATCCATAAGTACCCAGTAGTTAGTTTCCTAGCAACTTATGGGAAAAAAAAATCTATAAGTAAAAAAGAAACAAATCTAACCCCCAACATTTCCATACTGTTATAAATCCTGTTAAGATGCCAGTACAACTCTTCAGTTTCTTCTAATTGTATCCCCAGTTACCTGTCCACAGGGTCCTCAGTCATTTTCCCACAGGCTCCAAGGACTTAGTTGTCTTCAGTACTACTAGCTACATCCAGCTCTTGGAGTCATGCTTTTGAAAAGCAGCTGTATCCTTCCTTTTCCCAGACTGTTAGAGAAAAATTCTTATCTGGGAAGCCTGGACACAGGTGGTGGCCTGCCACCACCTTATACATCCTGTATATCTATATATCCATGTTTAATTTAATTTCTAGCTTCTAGTGGGAAGAAGTGAATGTGTTTTAAAACCAATTTTATTTACTATGGTGCTAAATAGAGACAGTTCTAAGAAGTTTGACATTTGCCATGAAAGGAGTTTGAATATCATAGAATCATAAAATAGTCATAGAATACGCTGAGTTGAAAGGGACCCATCAGGATCATCTAGTCCAACTCCTGGCCCTGCACAGAACAGCCCAAGAATGACACTATGTGCCTGAAAGCTTTGTCCAAATGCTTCTTGAACTCTGTCAGGCTTGGTGCTGTGACCACTTCCCTGGGGAGCTTGTTCCAGTACTCAACCACACTCTGGGTGAAAAACTTTTTCCTGATATCTAACATAAACATCCCCTGAAACAATTTCAGGCCATTCTCTCGAGTCCTGTCACTGGTCACCAGAGAGAAGAGATCAGTGCCTGCCCCTCCACTTCCCATCGTGAGGATGTTGAAGACCACCATGAGGTCTCCCCTCAGTCTCCTCTTCTTTAGGCTGAACAAACCAAGTAATCTCAGCTGCTCCTCATAAGGCTTCCCCTCCAGACACTTCACCATCCTTGTGGTCCTCCTTTGGATGCTCTCCAATAGATTAATGCCTTTTATATTGTTGTGCCCAAAACTGCACACAGTACTCAAGGTGAGGCCTCAGCAGTGCAGAGTGGGACAATCACCTCCTTTGACTGGCTGATGATGCTGTGCTTGATGTACCTCAGGACAGTTGGCCCTCCTGGCTGCCAGGGCACTGCTGACTCATATTCAACTTGCCATTAACCAGGACCCCCAGGTCCCTTTGCCCAGTGCTGCTCTCCAGCCTCTTGTTGTTCAGTCTATACACACATCCAGGGTTGCCCCATCCCAGGTGCAGATTCCGGCACCTGCCCTTGTTAAACTTCATATGGTTGGTGATTTGTTGAGCTCTCTGCAGGGCCTCTCTGCCCTCAAGGGAGTCGACAGCAAACTTACTTAGTATTCCTTTGAGTTCTGCATCCAAGTCATTAATGAAGATATTGAAGACAACTGGGCCTAGGATGGAGCCCTGTGGAACCCTACTATTGACCAAACTCTAGTCTGATGTAACCCCATTGACTCTCATTAGCCAGCTTCCAGTCATCTGGCACCTCTCTGGATTCCCAAGACTACTCAAAAATCATCTTTTCATAAGTGCTGGAGCTGCCTGAATTGGCACTTTGTATATCTGAATCCTCTGCTATGCTGTACCATAGAGTACAAAACTACCCGAATTAGCTTGTCTGCAAGTAGGCATAATGGGGTGGACTCCATGTTTGAGGAACTTTGGTTTTCAGGGGGATTTCAGTGGCAGTGAAAAATGCTATGTTGACAGATACTAAAATTAAATATTTCTAATTAGCCAAAACCAAATAGATCCGGGTTGGGAACTAGACTTCTTTACTCCCCTCCAAGAGGGACTGGAGATTGAATTCTTACTCATTCAGTCTTCATTTCTTCTGAGATGGACTTTAACACAGCTGGTCATGAGCTTTTTGTTTTTAATCATGAGGTAGACTGGTCCACTTGGAACTCAGCTGAAACTGTAAATGTGTTTCATACAACACCCCAGAGTCATCACATGAAAATTGTTTTGGACTACTGCCAGAGCAGGCTGAATTTGAGCTGGTGACCCACCCTCTATATTATATTCCCAGTATTATCTATCACATAAGCCAGGTGTTGAAATCTGGTGTTTTCAGAGGTACTGTAAGCATACTAAACATGCTTCCAAAGTTTTGTCTAGGTTTCCCTAGGGTTCAGCCATTCAAAACACTAGCATGTTCTCTGTTCCCTCTGAATGTGGGTGGGAATGGACTCACCTAACAGTCAGAGAACAGACTGCAGAACTTTTAGCTAAATTATTTTGTTTTGTTTCATTTTCTTTCTCAACAGGATCCAACAGCTGCATCTATTTTGGACAGAGATTGTGGTATGAGACAAGGAGAGACTGTAGCCATGAACTATAAGCCATCCCCCCTTCAAGTGAAATTAGGTGAGTCTGCTGATGGAGAGTAAAAAGGCTGAATCCAAGGTCTGAAATATGGTGAGGTCCTTGTGGGACCATGTAGGAACATCCGTGGATGGCAGGGAGAGGGAACTCTGCAGACCTGAGATATTTTAGAACATGCGGTTTTATTGCAAGGGTGGTGGGTAAAAAGGGCCTTGCCTTCAGCCACCAGCCTCGGCTGAAGGGAAGTCCCAAAGAGTGAGGGAGAGAGAGAACAACAGGGTAAGAGGTAAGAGAGGAGAGAGCAAGAGATCCAGAGAGAGGTGGCAGGGGTCAGAGCGCAGGGGGAAGAGCTAAGAGAGAGCTAGAGAGAGGAAAAGGGCCAGCGAGAGAGCAAGAGAGGAGGAGAGTCAGAGCGAGAGCAAGAGAGGAGGAGAGTCAGAGCGTGAGGTCTTTGTTACAATACATTATATCTCCTTTTGTGTTGAATATTCTAATTTACACTAACCAACCAGTACATGACACAAAACCCTATAGAATCTACATATAGCCTATAAGAACTACTACATTACCATACTGTGTTATATTTTAAACTCTAAAAACTACTCTTTAGACTATTCTCTTTTGCTATATTGACCTTTGGATTCCTTAGCCAGCAGAAGGGTATTGTTCAATCAAGAGGGATTCTCCTTCAGCTGGCTAGACTATTGTTTTCAGGTTATATAGTAACTAAGGCTCAGTATCCTACAACTCAAAGCAAGCTTTCATTTCTATTTTGATTATAGGTTTCATATTTTCAGAATCTTTTGCTAAGCAATCATATTTATAAGGTTTCCCTGATTCATCTTCCCCAACAGGACCATATGCAGATCTTCATGTATATGGCTGAGCATGCCAACTCAGCTCAGACAACTCCACAGCACTTTATCAGTGTGATTCTTCTGCAAACATGCAAGGACACTTTATCATGGGCTGTGCTAGAGGAAGAAAACTATGCCTTGAAAGGAAGACATAGCTCTTTAAACCTACAGATTTTTATCAAGGCTTTGGACAGGAAAAGAACGAATATAATATAGAGGGAGTGTATAGAAGAGAAGACAGGATAAGTGCAAACAAAAGGGAAAGGATCAGAGACTTGAACTACCAGGAAGAGCAGTGTTACTGTAAGCTGGAGGGTTTGTAGGTTTGTAAAGGTTCACATAGAGATACCCATTTTATTTCTGAGCAATATTTTAGAAGTTCTGGAAGCAGAATTATATTAGCACAATATTCTGCTTCCTCACAAGGCTAATGCTCAGAAGAGGACAGCAATCCACACGACTGTCCTGTCTCCAAAATCTGAGCCACTATTGTGCCACACAGACTCAAAGACCTGACAAGGGACAGATCAAAGGAAGTGTACATTTTGCTCAGAGCATGGATAAAAAAATGGGAATCTAAGTCTTGAAAATTTCATATGGGAGCAGGAAGCAGTCCCCTGGCTATCCTTCACATCAGAACAAATGACATTGACAGGATGCTGCTGGAGCTGGTTGAGATTGACCTGTTGGAGTGGGTCCAGAGGAGAGCCACAAAAATGGTCACAGGGATGGAACACCTCTCCCATGAGGAAAGGTTGAGAGAGTTGGGGTTGTTGAGCTTAGAGAACAAAAGACTCTGGGGACACCTTATTGCAGCCTTTCAATACTAAAAGGGGGCTTATAAGAAAGATTGGGACAGACATTTTAATAGGGCCTTTAGCAACAGAACCCAGGATAATGGTTTTAAAGAGGGTAGATTCAGACTAGATAGAAGAATGAATTTTTTTATAATGAGAGTGGTGAACCACTAGAACAGGTTTCCAAGAGAGGTTGTAAATGACTGGAAATGCCCCTGGAAACATTCAAGGTCAGATTGGATGGGACTCTGAGCAACCTAGTATAGTTGAAGATGTCCCTGCTCATTGCAGGAGGCTTGGATTAGATGATCTTTTAAGGTCCCTTCCAACTCAAACCATTCTATGATTGTATGCCATGCTAGGTAAGGCTCTGAAAGAAGTGAGTGCTCAGATGTTCAGTGGAATAGCTCTGGCCACTACCAAATGAGTGACAGGGAAGGTCAGCAAACAGCTAAGGTTTGAAGATATGGGGAAGTTTGGGCATTGGTCTATAATTATGAAGACATTCTCTGATAGATAGGTTTTACCTAAGGACCTGGAGTACTACTGCAAACACTGGTGTTGGCCTCATTTCTAAAAGAAAACTTAAAGAAACACCAGGAAAAACCTGGGAAGTGCTTGTGAAGTCTCAAGGCTCTGCCTGAATATAAATTGAATAATCACACAAATCTGGTCATGGCAGTGCAGAAAGGAGTGTCACAGAGTAGACCCATGGACAGCAAAGGAAAATAAAGTGGTTGAATAAGAAAGATCTTGCTGGAAGAGTGACTAGTGAGGAGAAGTCAGAAAGCTGAATATGTAAATGTAGTAAGATTATGCAGCGAAGTGGAGGACCTTGAGCTACTGATACAGGATATGACTGAGTGCATTGGGACAGTAGATCTTTCCTGCAATCTCAGTGATGAGCACTCTGAAACCAGTGGCTGCTTTTCAGGAAAAGGCAGGGAGCAACAGTGCGTATTAATGACAGCACAACTCACAGTTTAGTAAAAGATTATCACTTCCAGCATGCCATATGCCACCATGATCCTTTTTCACTGCCAAAAGAGTTCTGTAATGTTATTAGAGAGATAATTGCTATTGCAGCAGTTGTTTTGTATAATTTGACATCAGGAATCAGGTTGGAGAGCATTTAATTCTATGATTGGTAAGTCTGATATGTTCTTGTATTTCTAGGCACTAAAAATAAAAATATTCTCCAGAAATTCACTAACATGTCAGGAAATGGTGCTATTTTAAACTTGGCTTTGGTAAGTCACGAAGATACTATAGAAGACCTGATCATAGGAAATAGTTTTGGATTCAAGGACAGCAAGTTCAATCCATGCAAATTAAATGAAAAGGTAATTTGAGGTAGATTCTATAACAAAAATAAGTTTTATAAACTAAGAGTTCAAGCAGAGTCAGGAGATTAAAAAGCCCAGGAACAAACACATCAGGTGGTGTTGAAGAAGAAAGTATCAGAAAAAAGGACATTGCTAATGGAGTTGTCCAACAGCCATTTCATTTATATGTTCATTAATGACTTTAACACAAAAAAACAAGTTGGCAAAGAAAATTTAATAATAACAGCAATGATGAAATTGCAATAAGAAGTCCAAAGGCAATCAAAAGAGACTTCAGGGCCTTCGGACAGCTGGTTAAGGGATCAGGAGCACAAGTATTTTTTTCCTCTGTCCTTCCAGTTGCAAGGAATGATGTTGGAAGAAACAGGAAGACCCAGCTGATCAATATCTGGCTATGTGACTGCTGTCACCAGCAGAATTTGTGTTTTTTTGATCACAGGTTGGTCTATATAATACCAGGCCTACTGGAAACAGAAATATTCTATAAGCAGCTGGGAGGAGTCTCACAATCAGTAGCCCTTATTCTCAGTGGGGACTTCAACCTACCAGATGTCTGATGGAAATACAATACAGGAGAGAGGAAACAGTTTCTTAGAATGTGTGGAAGTTTGTGACAGCTGGTAACTAGGGAAGGTCCCCCACTGGACCTGCTATTTGTGAACAGAGAAGGATATGTGGATAATGTTATGGCTGGAGGCCATCTTGGGCACAGTGATTATGAAATTATCAGGTTTTCAATTCTCAGAGAAGTAAGAAGGGGGTTCAGCAAAACTGCTACCTTGGACTTTTGGAGGGCAGACTTTGGCCTGTTTAGGGGCCTGGTTGGCAGAATCCTTTGTGAGGCAGTCCTGAAGGGCAAAGGAGTCCAGGAAGGCTGGGCATTCTTCAAGCAGGCAATTTTAAAAAGCTCAGGACCAGGCTGTCCTCATGCCAAAAGACAAGCCTTCAGGGAAGATCAGCCTGGCTGAACAGAGTTTGGGCTGGAACACAGGAGGGACTGAAGAGAGTTTATGACCTCTGGAAGAAGGGGCAGGCAACTCAGGAGGACTACAAAGATGTCATTAGATTATGCAGGGAGAAAGTCCAACAATAACTTAATTGCACCATTACAATGAAAGACAATTAAAAATTGTCTCTATAAATATATTCACAAGAAAAGAAGGGCTAAGGAGAATGTCCATCTTTTATTGGATGCAGGGGGAAATGTAGTGACAAAGGATGAGGAGAAGGCCGAGAGAGTTAATGCCTTCTTTGCCTCAGTCTTTAATAGTAAGACTAGTTGTGAGTATCCAGCCTGCTGAGCTGGAAGAGAGAGACAGGGAGCAGAATGAAGCCTCTATAATCTAAAGGAAAATGGTCGGTGACCTGCTACACCACTTAGACACACACAAGTCTATGGGGCCAGATGGGATCCACCCAAGAGTACTGAGGAAGCTGACAGAAGTGCTCTCCAAGCCCCTTTCAATCATTTCCCAGTAGTCCTTGTTATGAAGCAGTGACACAGAGTCCCCAGGCAGGTGCAAGAGAGAGCTCTTTATTGCAAAAACCAAGCCTTTCTAAGCAATTAGGCTGTTATCAGTTACATTCCATTTAAACACAACAAATGTAATTCAACCAACCACCATAGACCACAATGTGAACATGTAATGGTTCTATAACTTGTTTTTCTACCTCTAATTCAGCTGAGTCACTTTCCCATAGTCCTTTTCTACTTAGTCAAAGTAACAGGCCTGAGCCATGATTTTACAAGGGTAACAAGGCCCTTATTTTGTAAGGTTTTACCTATATGCAACATCTCCTCCCTTCTTTGTTTTTTGTGCGAAGGGTTCATTTACCCTAATGCCAAAACAGTCTGCACCTGTAAGGCCATTATCTTATTAAGACTATTACTGCTCATCTGCTGGACACAGGATAAGATACCTGGAATACAGACCACAATCAATAAAAACACATCAAAAACAACCATGCCACTGACAATTAGACCCGCAGCATAGGAAAACAAAAAGATACTGTCCAATGTCCCCAGGAAGTGGACGTAAATGGCTACTGTTCCAAAGTTCATATGGCTGGAGCTCACGGGCCTTGCTGTTTAGGCAGGAGGGAGTCCATTAGCTGGAAATGCTGACTTTGACATTACTGAATGTCTTTCTGGAAGCATGGAATAGGGAATAACTGAAGAAGGTTAGCAGGAACACAATAACATGATGGTGGGTGCATTGGGACACAAGGCAGTTGGCAGGCTTGCTCCCGTAAACCTCCAGACACAGCCATGTCCTGGCAGTCCTACCCCTGCTCCTGCCTTGGCTATGAGGGCTGGATGGTGATTAGGTCACTTTTCCTCTCACTGGGCCTCATCTTCTCAGAGGTGATCAATGTTTGTCCAAATGAGCAGGTAACCACTTTAGACATGTTGGCAATAAGACATGTGTACCTTCTCTCCTAGGTTAGTAAATCATCTAGACCTTGCCATTGCACACCCAATTGTGCCTCCTTAGGTAAAACTTTCAGAAATTGGTTCCACACACGCTAATGTTCAGAGCAGTATAGCTCTGCTGGGGATCAAAATTGATGATCTGCTTTCAAAATTTCTAGTATAAATATTGCATTATCTAAATGTTCTTGAGAAGCCATATTTCCCTTTCTTTGTTTTTTCGACAACATGCACGTTTCTCACTGTGAACATGAAGACAATGTGAAAGTAAAGCAATACATGTAACAAAGCAATAAACTCACACCGAGCAAAAATAAGCGAGGTAATACATGTAATCATTAGTACACAAGAGAAAGGATGGCGATTTGGAACGATACATCATCAATTGCCTAAATACTGTACCATCACCCAGAGTCTGCAATAGCTGGCAAGCCCTGTTTCACAATGAGGACCTGGAGAACCATTCCTGGGAAAGGTTTCCAAGTTTACTTCAAAAGAGGATCCAGCTGTTATAAGCCCAAATCGGCAAGTCAAAGTGACCTGAGTACAGTTTTAGTGCAGAAAACACCTGGGTCTGTTGGCATACTTCTGACCAGCTAGGGCCAGGGTCTCCCTAATATATCTGACAAACAAGACTCTATTAATAGCAGTTGGGAAAGTCTATTAAAATCATACATGTCTTGCAGATAGCTACACAATGGTATGGGAAAGTTTTTTAAGCAGCTAGCTTTGTAATTTATCTTTAGCTAAGTAGTCAATGGTACCATGAACAAACTGCAAACAACCAAAGGAATGCATATTTGAAACCTCAAATAATATCTTATGGATAATGCCCATTATGAAAAGTCAGTGAATTCATGCTATGACATTAGCAACATATTCAGAATCATTAATACATCAGCAGTAACTGTCCTAAGAAGTTGAGATTATATTTTTTCCACACATCTATGCATATATGAAAATAAAGCAAAATAAAAGCAAGAAACAAAGCACTAAGTAGCTTACAGTTAATAACAGCCATAATTTGGAATTGTTCCTCATTCCTCTGTGCTACCTATGGGAGATAAAACAGCAAAGATTGTTATGAATAATTATCCTAATTAACCAATGCAGAACATTTATACCCATGGAATCTTCAATGAAATTAAGTATCTAATAAACTGCATCCTCACATATTTTTACACAACTTATTATCTTATATTCTTAAAGAGTTGCTTACCAATTCTTCATCATAATTGTTTCAGTTGGTTCCATCTTATCTCTATAACAAAAGAAATGTATCTTGTAATTTAAATGAGCATATTTCAACAGAACTTGAACTTATACTCACTCAAACCTAACGTCACTTAAACGTAACAAAAAGTAAACTTAACAGAACTTAACCTTAACAGAACTTAAATTTAACAGAACCTAAACTTAACAGAACTTAAATGTGACAAAACTTCAAATTAACAGAACATAAACCTAACATCACTTAAATTTAACAATATTTAACAGAACTGAACCCTAACATCACTTAAACTGTACAGAACTGAAACATAACAATTGAAAGTTAACATCACTTAAATTTACCAAAACTAAAGTCAGAGTTGAGAGTGTTCTTTTAAAGGCTCCAGATACAACAGAATTTAACTCATTTTGACTCCATCATTACAAAAAAGCTACTGGAAATTTGTCATACAACAGTTAAACATCAATGAACAATATGCAAGCAAAGGACTTATTCATAACTGAAATAGCAGCAACATGGATTTACTGGAGAGATTATAAAGGTGTGGCAAATACATTATGATTTTACATAATTTAGTTTTGGGAATAGCTCATGGTAAGTGCAAATATTATTGAAAATGCTTGGTCACGGTCAGTACTGTCCTAGTATAAGCATAAGTTTACCAGGGTTTTTTAAAGTACAGCTTTCCTCAGAAAATAAACAACATTGTATATCTTGGCAAATTGCACTTCAAACCTGCTCAGTTCGCAGATGGTAAGACAGCTTTTCGAGATTGCCTGTACAATAGATTTGAGCTGGGACTATTGAAGGTAAAGGGATATAAATATTTAAGGACAAAACATCAAGGACCTAGTTATATAATACTGCCATGAGTTTTGCACATGTAACTCGGTTAGGTCAGTGGGTGCGTAAGACTGACACTTGTATATAAACAGCCACAAAGCCATGGTTTCAGATGATTCTAAAGAAGTGAGCTACTGTTTACTGCACTTGTGGTCCATCAATGTACTTACACTGTTTTGATATCAAGTCCAATTTCAGTTTATATGTGGCAAGGAAGAATAACTACACTAGAATCACTAAATAGGTGTACCTATCCAAAATGATATCACATTTCTTCATGGCAAAAGATTCACTATAAAATTACCCTATTAAGACTGTGGGATAAAAAGCAAGTGAACAGACAAAGCCAGCACAGTTCTGCCTGCCTTTACAGTGGAGAGTCCAGAGCTAATTATATCTAATTCTCAAATAGCTTCTGCAGATAACACTCAGGGTTTGCCTTCAAGTGAGCAAAGGAATGCCTGATTTATGACTGGCATGGGCCTTACCTATGTAAATCATGCCATGTTTTGACATTGGGCTTGAACATTAATTGCTATTCCATTAATATCCACCCAAAATATTTCCAAGGAGGGATCTACCAAATTTTTTAACAGAACACATAATGATAAGTGAAATTCTAAGGGTACCAAGTTTGCAAATATTTTTCCAGGTATACAAGTTTCTAATTTTTGTGGTAACAGCTAACATCATTATAACTGAGCAAAGAATCAATATTAATTCAGTCCAATCAGATATTTAAATCAAAATTTCTGAAAAGGCAGTATACATCCCACAAGTCAAGTGTTACCAATCATGCAGTATATCAGCATTTCTGTTGAAGAATTTAGACCCTGCTAAGCAGCCTCAAAGCATGCAGAAATACACTACATTCACACAGCTAGGCTTTAATATCTCCAGTAAACAGTCCTGTCAAAATTCACAGCTCACTGAAAATACAAGGTTAGTTTTAACAGAGTTCCCGGTAACGATACCACAAATATCGCTAGGATAGCCTGTCTGCGTTCTGGGGTTTGAGTACGCAGTGTCACCTGCTAACTGAACGACAAACTCTCCTGTACCAATCTCTGCAGGTCTCTGATAATAGAGTAGCCTAAGTCTTTGTAAGTGGGTGGGCCACGCAGTAATAACCGCCAGATCTCCGTGTTGCAATGCGTCTGTCAAGATCCGCTAATGCAAGCGGGGTTCGTGATGGTTCGTTTTAAGGATCTCAGAGTGCAAAAAAAAACAACACAGAGGGGATTTCAGTATTCATCAAAACAAATGCACTTTTATTAGTGCCAACAGCAAATGCGATAGAAGGATTTGAAGAGAAATAAAGGACAGCGAGAAAAGAGAAAGAAGGGGTGGGTAATAGCTACCAACGGAGAGACAAAGTCCTCGTGGCCCAGCCAATAGATCCGTCTTCTTCCGTGGGGTGATCACAAAGTCTTTGGTTAACTCAGGGGTCCTTATAGTCCTTTCCAAAGCAACAGGCAGTTGGCCAAAAGGTGGGGAAATCATCACGGTGTGTTCGTCTTGAGAGAACTGAGAACAGGTCAGCCGTCAGCAAGCACAGTGTTAACAAGAACAGGTACGGCCATCAGCAAGTGCAGTGTTAACAAGAACAGGTACGGCCATCAGCAAGTTCAGTCAATTCACCGTGACTTGTCCATTGTTTCTGCTCAGGTTCTGATGCTCCGATGGAAATGCGTGCCGGGTTTTTCCATTGAACACACCTGCAGGCAACACTTGGCAAACGTCCCACCTCAGCCAGGCCAGAACTCCTGTGTTGGGTTTTAGAGTCCTTTTAGGGGTTTCAGTCTCTGTCCTTGACTATGGTCGTGAGGCAGATGAGGGATCTTCGGACCGTCTCTTACAGCGTCCTCTTGGCATTCTGACAGTGATGTGCAGCAGCATCAGTGTTCCGTGTAGGCTATGAATTTGCTATGTGCCATGATTTATGCTTCCTGGGTAGGAAGAATAGGCTGAGCCAGGGTAGCTATCGAGGGCCAACTGTCTCTAGGTGAGCTTGGGCCACGGAGGCCAGAGCAACTGTGGGAGGAGTGGGCAGTGAAGAAGCCACGGTCGGAGGGGCAGGCACTGGAGGAGCTGCAGCAGAAGGGGCACCATGGAGAACAGCTGCTGTGGGGGAGGCAGTAAGCAAAGAGGCCTCATGTGGGAAGGTGGCATTGTGCCAAGGGGACTGACAAAGCCCGAGGGAGCCGACAGAGGCCTAGGGGGCAAACAGAGGCCCGGGGGCCCTACAAGGGCCAAGGGACCAGCCGTGGGGGGTCTGGCATTGGGGGGGTGGCTGGTGAAGGAGCCACTGTGGGGAGCTGGCAGCTGAGAAGCTGCTTGCGTGGGAGGCACTCAGCAGAGCAGCGGTGGCGGGGGAGGGGGGAGGAGGGGGGCAGCCTGTTCTGAGGGGAGTGTGGGGACCTCCAGAAGGGCTTTGCTAGTGTCCACAACATTGTGCGCTAAATTGAGGATTGATTCATTCCCTGGATCTGTGTCCTGGATCCGTGCCCAGGTTCATTATCAGTAGCCTTTCCAGCAGTCCCTGGTTCAGCTATGTGCAGGAGTTTTTAACATCAAAGCCTCTGTCATTTAGGAAGCAGTTACAGGGTTATTTATCCCATAATAAAAGTTGCTGCAATGTGGAGAATGTGCTGCAATATCTTTAAGCTGCCCTGATGCTACTGGGACACCTTCCTAGTCCCAGGATACTCACAGTCCCGTGGTTCTTCATCCAGCTGTGAAAAATGAGGTTCACTTTCTTGGAAAAATTTATAAGTTTAATAAAAAAATAAAAAGACAATTTGGAGACAGAAAAGCAAAAATGGCTGAGCGACTTGGCATTCAGCCAAGAGCACACCTGCTAATAAAAAGGCTCACTCCTTAAAAGTATCAGCCTGTTGCATATTCATAAAATCACATGCATGATTCAAACATTCCTCTTGAGTGTGAATTTCTTTGTTCAGTTTCAATTCCCCCCCAACCATTTTATCTTGTAGACCCATCTGCAAGTGGCTCCATTCCGTCTGGTAGCATAGGTTCAATAAATTCCTCTCCTGGAGTTTTTGGCCATCTTCATCTGGATAAGATACTGATAACAGAGGTTCAATAAACTCCTTTCCTGGAGTTCTTGGTCAGTAGTCTTAATCTGGATAAGATATTTCAGGAATGTAAGGGATTTTCTCCATCCTTCTGATTTAGCCGGTTTAGATGCCCCAAAATACAGCAAAACCTACCCATATTACACATATAGCACTTAATATTCGCAAAAAGCCAACTTTATAATATGTGTCTATAACAATATCCCCCCTCTTCCTTTTTACCAATAATTTGGCTTGAGCCATATTCCTTGTTTTTTAGCTTCCATTATTCTCTCATTTTTTTCACAAATCAATCTTGCTTCTTCAAAGGGGTCTTCTATATTGTTTTGTTTCTTTAATACCATGATCTTTTGTGCCATTACAGATGTAGTCAATTTTGGACCTATAGGCATTGTTACTACTTGCATGCCTTGAACTACGTTGGTGATTAGCTGAATAAAACAAGGGATCAAACAAGGAAGAAATGTTAGACCAGCGGTAGCACATAAAAGAAAAAATCCTAGCTTTTTCCACCATTCTATTCCCAATACATTATCCCACCAGCTTCTTTTTAGCATCGATTCCCACCTTTTAACTGGTACATGAGCTATTTTTCTGATATCATTGACTATATCCAGAACGGCATCTCCGTTGTCATCTATTTTTCAAACAACAATCTGAAGTATTTAATTTTCCACAAATGCCCCCTTCTTCAGCTAGTAAATAATCTAAAGCTAACCTATTTTGATATACTGCAGCCCTTGTTTGGTGTTGTTGACTTGATATTAATTCCAATGCCTGACCAGTTTTGTTTGTTATTATTTCTACAACAGCCTGGAGTCTTGTAATGCAATTCAGCATATAAATTGGGGTCCAATATCCCCAACTTTCATCTTGTGCCCAGGTGGCTGGCCCATATGTTTCCAATATGTGTTCAGGGGGCCATTCTTCATCTCCCCATTTTTGGAATCCTCCCATCAAATCCCTTTTATTTCTTTTTAAGTCCTCATAAACTGGTATCCCTAATTGATCTCCCTTTGGTCCTGGTAAAAGAAAGAATCCTGGCTTTATGATTCCCAAAGTGCAACTCCCTTTCCACCTAGAGGGGAGTCTTGGGTATGCTCTCTTTCCACATATCCAAAATAAGCCATCTGGTGCTTTCCAATAATTATTTTCCTGTCGATTTATATTCTCCCAAAATTTGGATATTTCTGGTATCCCATAATAAGGATTTTTTCCTGTATCTTTACATTGAAAAAGTCCAACTTCATTATTATATCTACAATTTTCCTCTTTCAATGTTGGTTCCTCTGGGATCTACCATGTAAAAGTTCCATTGCTAACTTTATATCTTTTACAGGGAGTATTTCCTACTTCATTAAGAAAATTTTTCCCAGTGCTCCAGAGACATTCTTCCCCTATCACTGTTGAGCTTAAAATCCACCCTTCTGGTCACTTTCCCCCTTTATATTTGTCTGGTTCCACTTAAGGAGTTCAACCAGGCCTAAGCTACTGCCTTTCCATGGCCATTCCTCTGACATCAAAGCCCCTCCATAGACCCAACGGTTGAGTTCCTTACTTATCCTTTCCCCCAAGTCCACAAACAGATTTTTCCCCAGTCTCGAGATATCTTTCTTTTTCTAGTTGCAGGTCCAGTTTTGTATACAAATCTTGAAGTGAAATTTGCACAGAGTTAGATCGCTGTGCTAGCTTTGTCTTTTTGTTCACCAGTTGCTCTAAGTCTTGGACTTTACTCCCAATAGCATATGTGAAACAAATCCATCTCTCCCCTTTTGGACACTTACTTCCCAACCTGTCACCACTGGTCCCCAAGTTTTCTGCAATCCAGTATTTTTTTCCCCATTGTGTATGCAATTATCTAATTTGGATGGGTTATAACAGTGACTGCTGACATGGGTATGTGTAATAAAAAAGGAACCTCTGTGTCTTTCCATATACAGCTTTCGGTAGCACTTGTGACATGATTCTGCTGGTATCCCATAANCTTTCCATATACAGCTTTCGGTAGCACTTGTGACATGATTCTGCTGGTATCCCATAAGGGAAAAGACAAAAAATGAGTAACAGAAAAAGGAATAACAGAGGTCTGGTATGGCTTATACCTCCACCTCCCATGCCTATGGGGTTGCTACCCATAGCAGGTGTATATGATCTTCTTGGTGCCAAGTACAGTGTCCAACTTGGTCTTGCCCTCTATTTCCTTGTCACTTCCTTTTTGCTAATTTCCAGGCAAATTGTCTTTGACACTTCTTAACTGCAGTTTCCCACTGTTCCTCAGGTATTTCCCACTCAACAGGCACTAGTAATTCCCATCCACAAAGCAAAGTTACTATTTCAGCCATTCTTAAGTCTATGGGGATAGGGAATAGATTTGGTACTCAACACTTCATACAATGAGAGTGTTGCTTTAGTTAACTACAATATCAATTTTTTTCACAATTTAAACATTTACATTTAACCCAGCTAGCATGTCCAGTATTGGGATGAATCAGACAGGGTATATGGTATGACTCTGATGGAGGTTGTAACTCCTCCTTTGTATAAGCCACAGACTAAGGCCAAAATATGAGAATGCTCTGACCAAAACAGTCTTGATCCTCCTGTTTGAAGTGGAAATATTCCTCCCCAAGGAGGGTATTTGAGGTGTCTCAGAACTTGTCCAGGCTGCACTTGAAACCACTGATATAAGCTTGGTCTTATTTCCCAATTAGGTGTGATTCTTTGTACATCCCTTGGATCATTTGGGTCCTCCCAGTTCATTACCACCCAGTCCCCGCTTGAGAGTCAATTTGGTATCACCCGGTTTAGATGTTATAGTCCACTCCTTAGGTTCTTCTACAGGTCCTTTGATTCTGCTGGCATGGATCCACCCTCGTTCCCTGGTCTGGATGGCAGCTTCGGGTGTCAGCAGTACCTGAAAAGGACCTTCCCATTGTGGAGTTAGATTATTTGTTCCATTTTTTCACTAGTACCCACTCCCCTGGATGGATATTATGGATTTTAAAGTCTAAAGGTGCGGTTTGAGGGATTATCCCTTTTAACCGCAGATTTTAAAGGGTTTTTGCAATTGTGTTGACATATTTCTTAACACTCATTTCCCCTCCGTCATAGGTAGCTGTTTCATGTTGGGTGGTCAGAAAGGGTAACCCAAACATCATCTCATAAGGTGACACTCCCAGGTCTGGCCTGGGTTGTATTCAAACCCTCAATAAAGCCAAAGGTAGGCATTTTACCCACGACATTTGGGTTTCAATTATTAATTTTGTTATGGTTCTCTTTAAAGTCTGATTCATTCTTTCTATCCAGCCTGAACTCTGTGGATGCCATGGGGTGTGTAATTCCCACTTTATTCCCAAGGCTTGAGTTATTTGCTTTAAGACTTTTGACATAAAATGTGTTCCTCTGTCTGAGTCTATCCTATTAACCATTCCATACCTGGGGAATAATTTGGTCCAAAAGGGTTTTACATACCACATTGGCTGTGGCTCTGACAGTGGGAATAGCTTCCACCCAATGAGTTAGATGGTCTGTCATCACTAATAAAAACTTCTATCTTTGTACTTGGGGAAGTTCAGTAAAGTCCACTAAGATACTTTGAAATGGTTGGAGAGCTAACTCCCAATCTCCTAATGTTGTTTTTCTCATTACCTTTTTATTTACCTTCTGGAAAATTATACATCTTTCAGTTACTTGTTTTGCCAACCCAAAAATCCCAATACACCCATAGTTCCTTAGAAAATTATCACACAAAGCTTGGGTACCCTAATGAGTTTTTTGATGCGTGTTTTCTAATATTTTCCTAGTGAGTGGCTTATTAAGTAACTGTCTCCCATCAGGAAGTTTCCATCTCCCTGATTCATCTGACTTTCCCCCTATCTTACTTAATTCCTTTTCTTCTGTTTCACTGAACTTTGGAGTTTCCAATTCTTCCTTATTTGTGGTCAAAATTAACATAACCCTTTGCATCCCATTCTCTGCTGCATCTTTAGCTTCTTGTTCTGCCAAATTATTTCCCCTTATTTCTGAGGTCATTCCCTTTTGATGTCCTTTGATATGTATTACAGCTATTTCCTCAGGCAATTTTAATGCCTCTAAAACCTCCAAAATGACCCTCATGTATTAATCCTTTTCCTTTTGAATTGAGTAACCCCCTTTCTTCCCAAATTTTTCCAAAGGTGTATACTACCCCAAAAGCGTACTTTGAGTCAGTATATATGGTTCCTTTCTTGTGTGCTAAATATTCCAGTGCTCTTTTTAGAGCATATAATTCACAAGTTTGAGCTGACCAGTTTGAAGGTAATTTTCCTTTTTCGATGGTTTGCATGTTTTTCCCATCAACCAAAGCATACCCTGACATTCTTTTTCCTTGTAAACATGTGGAAGAACCATCGACATATATTGTTTCACCTTCTGAAAGGGCTTGCTCTTCGAGATCTTCCCGAACTTTAGTTTGGTATTGGATAATTTCTAAACAATTATGTGTTAGGTTACTTTTTGGTTCTCAGTATAAAAATTGGCCTGGATTTAAACTTTTGTTTACTTCTAGTGTCAAGTCATCACTGTCTATCAGGATTGCTTCATATTTTAGCATCCTAAAGTCTGTTAACCATTTTTCAGCTTTCTGGTTTAATGCATTTCGGACTGCATGAGGTGTACACACAATTAGTTTACTTCCAAAAGTAAGCTTACAGCTCTCTTCTACCAGAATTGCAGTAGCTGCTATAGCTTGAATACATACTGGCCAGCCATGGCTCACTGGGTCCAATATTTTTGATGAATAAGCTATTGGTCTCTTCACTCCCCCCCACTCCTGAACCAGGACTCCATGAGCTACTCCACTTTCCACATTCACATACAGATGAAAAGGTTTTTCTGATGAGGGTAAGCTCAAAGTTGGTACTGAGGCTAGTTTTAACTTTAATTCTTCTAATTTATCATCTTCCTTGGTCCACTTTATATTATCTCCTTCTGTCAATTTTCCATATAAAAATTTTACTGCTTGTGTATACCCTTCAATCCATAATCTACAATATCCCAATAATCCAAGTAGCTTTATAATTTCCTTATTTGAAGAAGGAGGGGGGAGGGATAAAATTTCTGCAATCCTCTCAGGGTTTAGCTTTCAGCTACCTTTGCTTATTAAGTGTCCAAGATATTTTACTTCAGATTCTACAAATTGCAGTTTCCCTTTTGATACTCTTAAGCCTTTTCCCCCAAGAAAATTCAGAAGTTTTATAGTAGCCTGCCTAACTTCAGCTTCCCCTGATAATAAGAGATCATCCACATATTGGATAATTTGTATTCCAGGATGTAGTCGTTTTACTTTCGCCGAATTTAATGTTTGCTCTTTTTTATTTTTGGGAGATAGGATTTTGGAGAAAAAGGCAAAACAGGTCTCAACTTAAGGTAAACAGATAGATTTTATTAACACACACTAAGAGAAGCAAAGGGAAAGGAAAATAAAAAAAACCACAAATGAAATTTCTAAACCAACCGTTTCTTCCACCACAAAGTGTTCATTTTCTACAAACAATGTAAAGACGCAAAACTCAGAATTCCAGGTCAGTACTACTTATAAAACAGTCTTTCATTCAGTCTTAGAGAGAGAGAAGTTTCTCCTGTTGTTTGGTAACTTTCCACAAGAGAAACAGTCTACTTGTGGCTTCTAACTCACACAAAAGCAGCCCGCCCAGGAGATTCTGCAATTGTGGAACTTCCCATATTCATGTAGCCTTTCTCGTGACCACACATATGGGTGGTAGACTCACAGATTGGGGTGGCACTTTTAAAGATAAAAAAACTTCAAAGGCAAAGAATTTTTCATCCTAGAGAACAGAGATGTCTTCTCACTTCTTCACTGGCAGAGGGCTTCTTCTCATCTCTCTTTGTTTAAACCTCTCATGGGACCACCAAATCTCAATTTCTAATTCAATATTCACTCAGTAAATCACAGATACCTTTGCTTTAAAATCTACAAATCATCTCCCCAATTTATATTGTCTATGATTTAAAGGAATACTTTGGCATATTCATATTACAGTCTGTTACTAAAACTCCCAGGAGATTTCAGCCTAGGACTCAGGCAACTTGTCATGTCTCCCACTTAAGAAGTCACTCTTCATTTACTGCCTTAGATATCTTCATATTGTCCCTTTACATATCTCTAATTTGGCCTCTTCTCTCATTTCTGAGAAGGGTTAGTTTAAGAAAGCCCTAATTTGTGTCAGGAAAGAGTTAAAACTTGCCCAGGCCTGAGGTGGTCCTGTGATCTTTGCCATGGCAGCTGCAAAGATTTCAAAGCTATGCTGATGGGGGGAAGGCTGATGGATGCCTTCTCTTCCACTCTCGATCTGATGGCATGAGCTGCTTGGAGCTGCTCTCTGGGGCCTAGCGTAGGGTGGGGATCCCGTCCTCCCCCCGGGCCAAGAGTGCCGGCAGCCAGGGGCCGGGGCACGGCCCAGCCAGGGCCCGGTCCCCTCCCCCACAGCCCCTGGCATGCAGCCAGCACTGCCGAACTGCAGCAATGCTGCCGGCAGCTGGAGGAAAAGGGCTCAGCCGGCCCTGCCTCCTCTGCGGGCAGCAGCTCTCAGAGGCCCGGCCGGGCCCTGCTGCCCTGGGGCAGAGGGACCTAAGCCGGGCCCTCCTTGGCTTCCCACTATGTTACCTGGTAGCCAGCTGGGAGGAAGAGGAGGCCTCGAACCCAGTTTCAGCTTTATATGGGTATTACCAAAAGTTGCATTCTGTTTTCTGAGTAGTCAAAACTACATGCCAATCCAAAAACTGGCCCCTGATAGGTCCCTGTCCTTTCCGAAGAATTCTAAGGTCCTAGCAGAGCAACAGTCTATTAACCAAAAAACCAAACTGTATTAACCTATGACACAGGAGGAATGGGGAAAGTTTGTAATATTGTTTCTAAAGCTTGCCCAAATAGGTTTGGAGATTCAGTGAACCCCTGTCGTAATTTTGTCCATCTTAGTTGCTGCTTTCTCCCAGTATTTGGATCCTGATCTGATTCCAATCAGGAGGCGCTATTGGCATTTTCTGATCTCCTGGCTCTCCCTGCGGGTTTTCCCTTTCCCAAATTCTTATTCCAGCAGTTCTAATCATTTGCCTTTCCTCCTGGGAAAAAATAATCTTCATAATTGATTGCATCTCTGCCCAAGTAAAAATGTTTGGTCCTAAGAACTGATTTATTTGCTCAGCTGTACCTATGGGATCCTCTAATAATCCTTTAATTTCCTTTTTTAAATTTCTGACTTCTGAAGAAGCCAAAGGGACTTTCACAAAACCTGTGCCCCCACCCCCCATTGGAACTTCTCGTAATGGGAATAAATTAATCTCTTTATCCCAGCTTTTCTGTTCTTTATCCTTCTTTTTAACTGAGCTTTCTGTATGTTGGTATGGTATTTCTCCTTTAAGAGGAGAATTTCCCTGAACAGTAGGCACTGTCGTTACCAAGGAAATGGTGGCAAAGGCAGGCATTGCTATGATTGTCAGAGAAGGAGGGGTGAGGGCAAGAATTCCCCCCCCAAGCTGAGTCCTCCAGGAGTGGGGGGGGTGTTGGCAGGGACTGCTGCCGGAACTGCTGAAGGGACAGAGTCTTCCAGCAGAAACCAAACCAGGGCACGGACCTTTTGCACATGATCCATGGCAGCTGCACCCAGCAAGGACAGAGCAACCAGGGGAGGGGTGGCCAAAGCGGCCATGGCTGGGACAGGTGGGATCTCTGGTGGAGCTGCCATGGGCCATGCAGATGGAACTGGGGCAGCCAGATCCCCCAGTATGTCCAGCGGAGCTATTGCAGACCATGCAGCCAGGGCCGGGGCAAGCACAGGCCGAATCGAGGGTGGAGCAGCCAATGGCACAGCCGATACAAACAGCGGTGTGGCCAGCAGCAGGACAGCCATGAACAGGGGCTGAGGCAGGAGGGGCAGCTGCAAACGGTGGGGGAGAAGCCGTCACAGGAGTGGGGGCGGGTGGGACGGCCACAAACGGGGGGGCAAAGCTGGCAGGAGTGGGGGAGGCAATATTTCTAGGGGATTCCAGCCCTTTTCTTTCTTTTTCTCTTCTTGCTCTGTCTCTGGTGTTTCTGATATTTTAAAAACTCTTATCCCCATAGTGTCTGTGTCTCCTATCCAGCATACAGCATATTTTTTTTCCTCTGGATTAAATGGTTCTTTTGAATTTACAAATGTGTTTAGGGCCTGACAAATCCACACTTCAGAAGAGCCATATCTAGGCAAATAAACGTGGTCAGATCTTATTTCCTTTTTTGCCCATTCTATCATACAAGACTGGATCATCTTTACTTTGTCCTTTTTTCTTGTACAAGGATCAATATCCCAGTTAGCTAACATAACTCCCAAAGGGCTATCTTGGGGTATCTGCTGGCACCCTTTTATTCCCTTTTTTCCCTGAACCTGACTTACTGGTTTTCTGTCCCATTTCTCAAGATTTTATCTGTGTTCCTGGCCTCTGTTTCCCACTTTCCCTAACAACCTGTACAACACCTTCCCCCAAGACACAGAAAACTCTTTCTCTCAACAATACAATACAATACAACTCCTTCCAGAAAATTAAAATTTTAAAATCAACAGTCTATATCACTTATACATTCATTCATCCCCACTTACTCAATTTTATTTCTTCAATATGCCTTTCTTACTCTCCCTCCACCCACAACCGGACAACATAAGAAAATGATACCTTTCTCTTTAATATTTACCCATAGGTATTTGGCCAACCCCAGATGCTCTTGGATTATCACATTTTTAAGCCTCTAGTGTTTCTCAACCTGGCAGCTTTTTAAAATCCAGGTGTTCTCGAACCTTACACCTCCGAGCTTTTTGTGTTTTTTCCTCAATCTGGAAAAAAAAATATA